>LN891017.1:329955-375150 GCA_900010015.1 Tuber aestivum | reverse complement strand
AAGACATTCTCTGGCAGAGGAGAAGATCTTAAATAGGAGGCATTTAAAAGATGGTTTCTATATGTATAACAATACCTAACCACACAGAGAGTAGATACGAAAGATTATAGATGTGGAATCTATTTAGAAGCCTTTTGTACAGAGGATGCAACAGAAGTATATCAACAGTATATTAAGGAGTACCATGACTCAAACCGAGTATGGGCAATTACAAGAGCCAATTTCCTATGTGATCGATTCCAATCCTCCTGTAATGAGAATAGAAGATTTGAGAAATTAAATGCAATTTAACAAACACATGGAGAGAGAACTAACAAAAGAACTAAAATAGCAACTACCTTTCTCATGTACTATAGTTGATTATCTTCTGGGACAGTATCAGCATACTGCTTCAAGAAACAAGTCTACAAAAGTATGCACAACAAACTGTGGCAGGTGGTCGAGCCATATGAAGCAGCAACTGATGATATCTATACTATTATCAAAAGAGCGGAAAGGCATGATGCCATCCTATGGTATATGAATGCCTACAGCATGCATGAACCTAAAAAGGAAGAAGGACAATGGTACTGTCCTACTAAGAACTCAAGGAAGAAGGGAACTTCAAAGGCAAGGAACAACTAGTCACAATGACAATGAAAGGCAAACAACGAATACTACGAATATGGGAAAAAGGTGCACTTTGTACAGGACTGTTACGCATGAAAAACCAAAGGCAAGCCTATAAAATAGGAGGTCTCCACCAATCTCCTTAAAGAAGAAGAAAGCCACTTTGAGGAAGTTAGCATCACCTTGGTAGTAGCAATGATTGATTGCTATAAAGCTTTTCCTATAAGTATGAAAATACTCACTTTCCAATCACTGGAAAGGTATAGTAAAAATAAGTGGATTGCCAACGAAAGTCCTTTTTAATACAGGAACAATAGGATCCGACATCTAAAGCAATACCTTTGTAGACATACACGGCATAAATGTACAACTTACGAAATACCTAGTGATACTCAACATGGTTATGAAGGGATCTCAGTCAACTAGCGATAGCCAGGCAACCACTATGGTGCAAATAGGAAAAGCGAAATGTCTGAATAATCCCATGCTAATCTGAAATATTGTGACATATGATGCACTTCTTGGAATGCCATTCAAGTTTATGACCCGTCACAAAGGAACCACCACCTGCTGTAGAGAAATAATCGTCATCTTTCTGAACCAGAAAGTAAAAGTCTCATGTAAATCAACAAGAGGGGAACACAGGTCTGCAGTAACTAAAGCTGGGTAAACCATGATGGAAGAATTCAGTGATGTCTTCCAGGACAAAATAGCGGACAAATTACCACTATTACGAAAAATCAACCACTGAGAGCAACTGAACCCAAGATTACAAATCAAAGATGAACCTACATACTTAGTCCTGGAGGCATAGAAGTCGAAATTACATGAATAGGTCCCAGTGAAATTAGACACAGGGGTCATCTACTGTGAAGCAGCAATAGGAGTAGCCTCTATATTGGTGCAACCTAAGAAGGATGGAGTGGGTATCAGACCCCTAGTCGACCTTAAGCGACACAACAACCTAATAATTATACTCCCTCGATACCTTAGCAACAGGATAGCTTAAACATGGTAGTAAGAAAGAGGTACTGAAGCAAGATTGACCTCTGCGACGTATATTTCCAAACAAGGGTGGACCTCAAGGATAAGAAAAATAACTTGTTTAAATTACTATTCGGAACCATGATAAGCAGAGTAATGCTACAAGGAGACAAGAATGTACCTGCCACGTTTATGCGCATCATGGAAGACCTATTAGAAGAATACCTACATGACTTCATATAGGTATACATTAATGATGTCCTAGTATTTTCCCATACAGCTGAAGAACAGCTAGTCCACTTGTGCCTAGTATGTGAAAAACTATGCAAAGTCCGATATTACACAACTAAAAAGAAATTAGACCTCTTTGCAAAAGAGTTACATATATTAGGCCACATCATCAATGATGAAGAAATCCCTGGGGCACCTGAAAAGATATGGACACTGGAGGAATGGATTATGCTAACAAATAAGAAAGAACTCCAATGATTATTGAGATTAGTAAACCATGTAGCACAATTCCTGCCTCACCAGGCCACCCTAGCAGCTCCACTTACAGATGTAACTGGAGGAGCAAAATAGGTATGGACACCAATGTATAACCAAGTATTCAGCACCATTAGGCAATTATTGAAGGAGTACTTGGTCATGCAACCCCTGAGAGATCACCGGAAACCTATCCAGCTGATAATGGATGTGTTAGATGTAGGGGTAGGAGCATGGGTAGGTCAAGAACCCACATGCAGTACAGCTAGACCAGCAATACTCTATAGCCAGAAGTTTACTAACTCCCAGACGAAGCATGGAATGACGGATAAGGAAGCACTAGCTATAGTAGATACGCTATACAGTTTTAGCCACATATTGATGGGAAGAAAGTTCATGATACTTACAGACTACTACCTATTAATATTCCTGAGAACTATAAAGCAACCTAGTAGGAAACAAATTAGATGGGTAATAAAACTCAGCAAATACAATATAAAGATAATATACCAGTAAGGAAGCAAAAACTATTTAGCTCACACTCTCTCCTAGGTCTATGAAGATATTACCTTGGGAGAACATCCTTACTATGCTCAAGACACTACAAGCCAAAATAACAACCTATTTGATACCACGGAATTTGAACAAGAACCCTCAAGCTATCAAGCTACAATGTTAAACTACAAGCCACTATCAGTCCAAGACACCCTGAGTTCACACCCTCCTATACTTCAAGAACCCGAAGGTTGGGCTATGGACTGTACCATCTGTGATGGTAATGTAACGACCCTACGTTATAGAGCTATGGTAAACTACGTCTATGCCTATACATAAGACCAAGAGGTCAGATGGTAGATGAGGCGGGTATGCAGGCTGATATCCAAGGGATATCTGATGGTCAAGATATCTCTAAGAACAGAAGGTACTTTAGGAAATGGTGTACCTAAGTAGTGGTAATAACGTGATACTGTCCGCTCTGGCCTAAGGATAGGACAGAAGGCTGGGTGAGTTTACCCTGTCTAAGGAAGTCACGTTACCCTACCATGGAGACCGGTTTTGTGTCACCATGGCCATACTTACCCTAGCTTTGGGATACTATTACCCTACCTTCCGTCGGAAATGTTCTCAGAAGACTTTCGGGAAATGTTAGGATTGTTTGTTACGCAATGACGATCGACGGACACTTGTTTGCATTTTGATCCGATGACTACGGGAGGAGCTATAGTGCTCCGAACAAGCTGTAATTTAGTAGAATTATTCCTAACAGGTACCTGCGGCCCCACGGTTTGCCCCGGGCATCATGGGCCAAAATGGGTGGAGCTGCCGTCTTACTAGTTAAATGGAGTTCCTAGAGACATGTCCATAACACTGTATACGTCGCTGCCGTCCGTCCAACTGGAAGCTGTTCGCAGGACACATAAAGGGGTGAAGGTGAGAAGGTCAGGTACCTTCTCCAAAAAGAACGGAGTAAAACGGACCAAAACTGACGGAGTTAGCGTGAGCTATCCGGAAGGGTCCCCAGAGTAGTCCCGGGTAGTACCGGAGACATCTGGGAAGGCTTTACACCAATCAAGCCTACACGTGCCCCTTTGCTGTAGGCTCTTTGTAGGTTGTTTGAAGACTCTAATAGCATGATACTTATCACGCTGAGTGGTGTGCCGGGGTAAGGGACCATGGGTAGCGCCCACGGGTTCCGCCACTGATACAGCTCGACGTGGGAGCACCGTAGACCGCCTAAGTTTGTATTCAAGAAAGACAGAACTTAGCCGGAAGACAGTTAATGTCTCTGGGAGCTTGCATAGGTCATAGCACATGGAAACAGAGTCATTTAGTTAGCTTTCCTAGGCGTCTCGACAGTTAGCCACTGACGAGACACCGATACGCAGAGGTTTTCACTCCGGCAGGTGTATTGGTAAACACCTTGCAGGAACTGATGTGCATAAAGGAGAATTCTGCTAGAGTGCGCTGACCCCTTAGCCCTTCGGGGACACAGTAATGGTGCCGGGGCAACCCTTACGGAGAAGGGCATACTCATGATGGTTGGGGTAACCTGATGGAGGAGCTTTTAGTATAAGTCTGACTACTTAAAGATTATACGAGAACTCTCCTACCCCGACACATTCAATATCCTCTCGAGAGACTTTAATTGAGATAAGCCTGAGCTTAACGATATTAAGTTTTACCGTTTACTTTTATTCTTCACACTTTTGTAAGAGCTGTGTTCGAGAGATTCGAAGTTTGGTGAGATTGTCGCATCCTTAGGATCCATCTACCTAAGGGAGCCCCCGTTACAGGTAATAACTAGGGGGACCCAGTCACCCATATTGGTACACTCCTAGGAGACTAAGAACATGCGAGCCACCACTTCACTGCATGCAACATTGACGAATACAACTACCACATAAGTAACAACTTAGCCTTTAGATATTTATTTACACCAAAATCTCATCAGTCAGGAATGTCCTATGATACCCCTGACAAAGAAGCCATATCAGGAATGTGATAGGCCACATCAGAAGTGGACATGTTCCAGCTAAGCCAACTGCCAACCATATACCACCCCTATCCATACATATGGGTTGACCCTTCCAAACTGGAAATACCAATTGAGGGGCCACCAAGTAGCCCACCACTTTCCCTCCAGTCAGGTGAGACAAATGAAGGACCGTACCTATTCAGAATAAGTGAGGAATTGGACACATATGTTCATGAAGTAATGGAGTTGGTTGTACTACCAGCAATAGACGATTATAGCAGAAACCTATATGAGTCCTTCACAGAAGATATAATACCCAGACAAATAATAAATAGAAACACAGAAATCGAGGAGAAATAAGCTACCTTCCAGGTACACAAAAAGATAGAAAACAACCTAAGACAACAAATAATCAAAGGCTACCGAAGTGACCCACTGTATGATAAATTACTTAGTGGAGGATCAATGGATCTTAACCTCTATGAAGTCAAGGATGGATTAGTCTATTTACTAACACGGTACAAATCATGGTGTCTGTATATCCCTAATGGTATTGCAGAGAATAATGAAACGTTACAGGAATACATCATAAGACATATCCATAGCAATGGACATCATAGCAGGAAGAGAAACCTCTACTATACAACTGGTTACTTTTTCTGACCATGGATGAGTGACGATTTCAGCCAGTATATATCACAGTACAACACATATCAAACCAACAAACCTTGAACCCACCTCCCTGAAGGATCTACAAAAACACTATCTATACCTGAAAAAGTATTTGAACCAATCGCTATCGACTTTGCAGAACCATTCAACAAATCAGTCAGATATGATATGATCATTGTAGTCCTGGATAGACCAAGCACATATACCTCGTTTATATCTACTAAATCAACAAACTCGATAGAGCAAACTATTCCAGAATTAACCGAACATGTGTGCATCCCACATGGGTACCCATATTCCATAGTAACAGATGGGGATCCATGGTTCACTTCAAAATTTTGGCAACAATGGTGCAAGTCTCTTGGTATTGAACACCTCTGTACCCAACCAGGATACTATAAAACAAATGGCCAGGTAGAATAACGAATCAGAAAACTGAAAACAGCAATGCAAAATATTATGAACAAGAGACAGAATAACTGAAAACCAATACTGGCTGAGGCAGCAGCATATATAAACAGATTATACATGGAAACTAACTGCTCCTCACCATATGCAATAGTATATGGAAAGGAATATCCAAAGATGAAAACCCTCTGGTTTGGGAAATCATCACTACTAGCCTGTGATGAATTCCTTAATAGGTACTAGGAGATAAGAAACTTAGTATTTCAAAACCTCCAACTAGCAAGATTCCAATCAATATGGAAAGCCGCCAAACAGTGCAGAATACACAAATAAATCCCAATGGGGGAACAGGTCCTAGTATATAGAAGCCAGTTTGTGATCCACTCAGGAAGAAGCACAAAACTAGAACCCATGTGGAGAGGCCCCTTTATAGTAGTTGGATTTGATGAGTACCTGGAAAACTACACAGTGAAAATAGATGAAATTTTTTTTACTAATGGCCAGAAGGCACCTTCCATGTGAGCTTAATAAAAAGGTACCTACCAAATGATGATGCAAAATTCCGAGGATGCGCCTAAGCAAAGCCAGTACTAATACTGGTAAACGAGTACCCGGAGTGGGAAGTAGAGGAAATCCTAGACTACCAACAATGATACAATTGGGATGGATTCTTAATTAAGTGGAAGGAATACCCTTCAAGTGAAAACAGCTGGGAACCAGTCGAAAGGCTAGGAAATGTGACCAAATTAATTTACAAGTGGTGGTCTAGCAATAAGGAAGAAGACCCACCAACGATTCATGAAATTCCAATATACTGGGTACCAATACTACCAGAGGTAAACCGATAAGAATTTACACCATAGACACCGAAGGGTTTCTGGACTCCCTACAGTGACCATGAATTTTTACCAGGAGACAAAATGGAACAGGACTCAGAATCTCCTATACCATTAGGAATATAAGTGAGACACACACACACACCTACACAAAACCTACATACCCATGAATGAGACCCATACACATACACACTTGCACAAAACTCACACACCCCTGAACGAGACCCACATGCATACTCTTATACAAAAACCTGCACACCCCTAAGCAACATGCACATACATATCTAAGCAACCTGCCCACCATAGAAGCACATAAAGAGGTGCACTTCGTACCTGAATAATAACAGAACAGACAGCCTTCCACCGCACCTCAAGAGACCCCCTATTTGTACTCTTTGCACCTTGATTACTATAGCCCCCCCCCTACTACATGTACCCACATTAGCATATCTTCTTATACCCACCACACCATGTACAATTCCGACTTCATGAAGCTTAGCGAGAAAGACTCCTACTTCTGGCATATGAACTTTAGACATCTCAGCAACATACTAGGACTACAAAGGTAGAAACCAATCTATATATTCTGTTGCCTTAAATGCAACCAGATGGATTGCAGAGTCAAAAATACATGATGGAAGTCACTCAGAAGGGCGTACCATTTGAAATGCACCCAGACATTTTTTATTTCCTACATGTACAGAAGCTGCACTGGGCCAGACCTGGAAGAAGGATATATTAGAGGGCCAGCATGTTTTTACACATGCTAGTGCCAATTGAGTTTCGACGATGACGAGAAGCTAAACAAGACTTGGCTTTCTTTTCTTTCCTTATTCAGTTAAGAATGGGGAAATTATTATTATGTTTTAAACCTTATAGGAATCTCGTTTGTTTGTAGAGAATTTGTTTTGTTTTAAGAAATAGAACTAGAGCTGGAGCTTGGATACCTAGTTTGTTTTATGTTTTGTTTTAAGTATTGGTTGATACTTAGTTTGCTTTAGGTCCTGTTCGGCATGTACCAATAAAAATATATCGCAATAAAAGTTGAAAATGGCATATATGCTGATAAAAAATTTCAGTGTTGAAAAAATATATAGGTGTTCGGCAGCGATTTACAACAATAGATAACCCTGAAATGGTTGTCATAAAATAAACATTAGGACAAATGCAAAAAAAAAGTGATAATAAATATTGAATGTTTGCTTCCTAGATCTTCTAGTCAACTACACCACCTATTAAACCACACATCCAACTACACATCAAACCACATCTCTCATTCCACTTCGATTCATTTAACTCTTTGGTCCGCTGCTTGCAGCTCTCTATTGTCACAGTGCTAATTCAGTCCTTTTCCTGTGGTAAGTTATTTATTCCCATACTATTAGTACTCTATAATACTTGACTTTATATCAGCTAACAGATAATGTTAGGAGAAATAGACGATACAAAAATGGGAAACAGTGTGTGGGTTGAAGATAGTGAAAGGTTCTTGGTTGAAGCTCTTCTGAGACATATTGAGAATGGTGAATGTGGAGAAAATAGATTCAAAAAGTCTGTTTGGCTCAGTGTTGTTGCAGAACTCAATGCAGCCTATAAGGAAGTTAGCACCAAACCTTTCACAGTTGCTCAAGCTAAAAGCAAGGAGGTTATAGTAAGTTAATATCAGTTCTACTCAGAGTATTGAATTTTCTTATAGAGAATATATAAGCTGATAACAATATAGTTTAAGAAGGAGTTTGATATTGTTCATACAGTCCGCCAAGATTCTGGTTTTGAATGGGATGATGCTCGAGGTTTGCCAACTGCGTCAGCTGAAGTGTGGAGAGTTTATCTTGATGTAAGTTTTTTTCTTTATATTTGCATACTAGTCTTATAAACTAATTATACGGAATTATTTAACAGCGTCATAAAGAGGGTACAAAGTACAGACATAAAGGCTTTCCTTTATATGACCAGCTAGCTAGCTTGTTCCTTGGAGTCCGAGCCATGGGCATGTTTGCTCGTACTGCTACTAGTACTATTCAATCTCAGATTGAACAAGCTGAAGATAGTCATGAGGAGCACAGGAGAACCACAGAAATTTCCCAATCACATTCTGTAGAGAATATGTCAAGAGTTCTTGACATTGATTCCCAGAGTGGGCTGGGAAATTGGGAGAATCTGATTGAGTATAGCTCTCCACTTACGAGTTTACAACAAAATCCTCTTCACCGTCAGAGATCATTATCTGACTCCATTGATCCTGCACTTGATACTTCTCGGGATATCACTCCGCCAACTAGAAAGTGACCTAGACCTACCACGGTTTCTCAAACATCACTCAGTAAAGCACTTACTCATGCAATGGATGAAATGGTATATCAGTGGGAGCATGGAATACCTTCAAAGTATGAAAGAGCAATCAAAGTCCTTGAGAACTGCTATTCGGATAAGCTGTCTGTAGATGAGATGGTCAAGGCAGTTTCTCTCTTGGAGGACAGGGCCAAGGCCTGTGTATTTATTGGATTATCACCTGGTGTAGTTAGAGACGCATGGATCAAGCATCAAATTGGAAACTGATAGAATAACTTGTAGATATACATGCTTTACCAGTTTTAAAGTTGGATTTTTGTTTTCTTCCTATAGCTAGATTAGAAATAGAAACTTTTTTTTTACATACATTGATCCTTTAGTGAAACCCATGCCTTCCTAGATATAACTGGTAGTCCTGCCACATTTTATTGGCTATCTGCTCCCTGATTTGCCCCATAGCTGGAGAAGCCTGTTCCTGTTCCGCAGCTACTTCCTCCTGACTTTCATCATCAGTATCCCCATGGTCACTCTCTTCCTCATATAGTCTATCACTCAACCCCTCCAGTTCATCTTGAGTATGGTCTTCATAGTCTAATAGTTAGCTTTGTATTACAGAAAGAATATTTATATTTTACAAAATGAATAGAATATTTAGCATGCAAATCTTGTTCATTTAACTGATCCATAAAATGCTCTGCTTCAGGAGATTCCTTACGAATAAGGTTATGAAGACTAGCAAGTGCTACTACAAGTTTTACTTGAGTAACCATTGGGAACTCACGTTGGCCTCGTGTAACGGACTGGGTCTGAGGGTCGGGTAGCCCAAGGCACACCACAATTAGGACAGGCAGAATTCTGGAGATGAGGTCTAGTCGTGGGGGTACAACCGAAGCGAGTTGTACGAGGCTTGGGAGGCAGGAGTCCAGGGTCAGGGTTCAGAGGTTCAAGAGGACGCCAGATAGTAGAGGGTGTAATTCCTAGGTACAGGTGTCCAAAGGAGATTACCAATACAAAAGAAAGTCCTTGGCGTCACGTGTAGCCACGATTCCTCCATCTGGTTCCACCATCTTCCATTGCGTGGCAACGCGTTCCATTCACCTATACAAAGGAAATCCCACTATGCAACCAAGGAAGCCACATCCCATATATGTAACCAAAAACCCATGCATATTCCGTCTCCATAGCCGGGTGGCCGTGACACTAGCCCTCCTCTCCGACGCTGAAGTCCCTTGAGGCGAGCTATTCTGGTAAGGGTCCAGGTTTATGTAGGTAGCATTCATGGAACCAATCCAGAGCTTGAAGCCCATTGACCGAGCTGGCAGGTTCCCAGGTAACCTCCACGTACTCCTTTCAACGGATCAAGTAGTGTAGGCGGTTGCAGACGAATTTAGCATCTAAAACCTCCTCCACCTGCCACTCCTGTTCGCCATCGACCTCTACAGGGGGTGGTGGTGGTGTCTCCTGGCCCAGAAGGGGGTCATGTGAAGCGAGGTCAAGGAGGGAGACATGAAACACGTTGTGGATTTTCATGGTAGGCAGGAGGTCTAATCGGTAGGCATGGGTTCCTACCTGGGCGAGGACAGGGTAGGGGTCAAAAGGTTTGTCGTCCAGCTTCAGGGAGGGCCGTTTGGTGCGGATGTTTTTGGCGTTTAGCCAGACACGGTCCCCAATCTGGAAGTGAGGGGCCGGAAGCCTCCCTTTGTCAGCATATTCTTGCTGCCAGTCCTGGGCAAAGGTGATCTCGGTTCTTAAGTGGTCGTGGATGTCTCTGATGCGTTCCGCAAAGGTGCCTGTTCAGGGTCGACCAGAGGTTTCATTGGGGGTGTCTAGGAAGGCCATACGGGGGTCATAGCCATGGTTAGCAAAGAAGGGGGACAAACCAGTGGACTCTGAGGCATGGTTGTTGGCTGCGAATTCTGCCATAGGAAGCCAGAGTGACCAGTCGTCCTGTTGGTAGTTAACGAAAGCCCGAAGGTACTGTTCCATGATGGCATTAACACATTCCGTTTGGCCATCGGTTTGGCGGTGAAAGGCTGTGGACATCATTCATTCAACCTGTAGCTTTTCGCATACGTTTCCCTAGAAGTCCACTGTGAATTGAGTACCGTGGTCAGAGGTGATAGTCTTTGGGAGCCCATGGTATTTCCAGATATGACGAAGGTACAGGTCGGCCAGAGCAGGGGCGTCGATGGTGGTACGACAGGCGATCAGGTAGAGCATTTTGGATAGTCGATCTACCACTACCAGGATCGCATCATTCCCTTGGCTCCACTGTAGGCCGGTAATAAAGTGCATCGATATATGTTCCCAGGGACCGTCGGGTATCGGTAGGGGGCGCAGGATGCCAAAGGGTACATGCCGGGAGGTACGACTTCTTTGACAGGTATGGCAGTTGGCCACGAAGCACCCAATGTCTCGCCTCATGCCAGGCCAAACGTAACGTTAGGACATAAGCTCGTGGGTTTTGGCACGTCTAGGGTGTCCTGCAGAGGGCTGGTTATGCGAGTCTTGTATCAGTCGGAGGCGCAACTCCTCATGCCGGGGAACATAAATCCTATCGCGGTAGAGTAGGCGATCTCCCTCGCGTTTACACTCATTCAGCGATTGAAGGCTGGAGTGTCGGTCACCCTTGTCAAGGGCCCGGAGGACCTGGCTTGGAATTGTGTCAGCTTCATAGGGCTCTCTCCAAAGATCTTCAATAGGGGATACTTCAGTAGGGAGCGTAATGTTTGCCAACAAATTCAGAGGCTGAGACTTTAGCACCACTTGGGTGTGGTGATTCCTTAGTTCCTCTACCTCCTCGGGTGTTTTGTTCTTCATACGGGTCAGGGCGTCAGCTTTGCCATTTAGCTTTCCGGGTTGATCCTCAATTCGGTAACTAAATTGTGACAGAAACTCGGACCATCGGGCTTGCCGGTTGTTTAAAAGCCTTTTGGTGGTGAAGTGTTTGAGGTTGAGGTGATCAGTCAGGATAGTTACCTGCCTTCCCAGAAGGTAGCATCGCCATTCCTCGAAGGCTCTGACCATGGCCATGAGTTCCTTGTCGTAAATATTGTAATTACATTCGGCGGGACTGTGCTTGCAAGAATAGAAGGCAACAGGATGGAGATGTCCACTGTCGTCCTCTTGTGACATAACACCAGCAGAGACGAAGTCAGAGGCATCAGTTTCGATAATCACTTCTCTGTGACAGTCAAAATAGGAAGGACAGGAGGCGTGGTGAAGGCCTTCTTTAATCGTTCGAAAGCACGTTGACATTCTAGGGTCCAAACAAAGGGTTTGTTTTTCTTGGTAAGAGCTGTGAGAGGGCGCGCCAGGCATGAGAAGGCGCAGATAAACTGTCGGTAAAAGTTGCCAAAGCCAAGGAAGGCGCAGACCTCGCATACACGGTCGGGCACAGGCCAAGTAGTAACGGGTTCAACTTTAGCATTATCCATTCGTATACCTTCAGAGCTGATGATGAAACCAAGGTATTCCGTGTGGGTGACATGAAATTCACACTTCTGTGGTTTGGCTTTGAGGTCGGCGTGCTGTAAGGCTTTGTGTACCCAGTGCACATGTTCTATGTGTTCCTCTTCCGTTTTGCTGTAAATGAGGATGTCATCAAGGTAGGCAGTGCAGAACCGGTCTAGCCCCTGGCATAGAACATTGTTCATAAAGGCCTAGAAGGTGGCGGGAGTATTGGTGAGATCGAAGGGCATGACGTTAGAATCGTAGAGCCCGTAGCAGGTACGGAAGGCTGTCTTCCAGCTGTCCTTTTTGTCCATTAGGACCTGGTTGTAGGTCCCACGGATGTTGATCTTGGTGTAGATTTTAGCCTCAGCAATGTTCATGAAGGTCTCGGTTAACAGGAGAAGGGGTCCTCAATCTTTGACAGTTCCTTCGTTCAATCCCCGGTAGTCCACACAGAGCCTCAAGGTGCCGTCCTTCTTTTTGATGAACAGTACCGGGGACGCGGCTGGGGAGGTAGAAGGGCTGATGAATCCTTTGTCTAGGTTTTTGTCGATCCATCCTTTTAGGGCGGCGAGCTCAGATGGGGACAGGTTGTAGAAAGGGCTGAAGGGGGGAGTGAAACTGGGTTTCAGGGGTATCTCATGGTCCACTCCTGGTCAGCTAGGAGGCAGTTGGGTCTGTTCCTTTTCTAGGAATACCAGTAGGAAGTCATGGTACTCGGGAGGAACGATTTCCTTGACTTCCTGTTGTTCCAATACTGTGTGGTCGAGAGCATGTTGGAGAGTGTAGGCTTTGTGGAAGTGGGGGATTTCATGTTCAATTCCTCGGATACCGGTAACATCGGCAGTGCAGTGTTTGAGACAATAGTCGGATTCGAAGGTGACAGTGTTGGAGGCAAAGAGAATGGTGGCGTCATGTTGTTTTAATCAAGGGATACCAAGGGTAAGGGGGTAAGCACCCAGTTTGGTGATGAATGCCGGGACAGATTCGAGGTGGTCGTTTATTTTTAGGTGAAAATGGGTAATATGGGTAATTGCCCCAGAGCTGATGGGTCTTCCATCAATAACCGAGAGGTGTACAGTTTCTTTGAGTTGGGATAAGGGAAGGTGGTAACAGCTAGCGAAGTCTATATCCATGAAAGCATATCCGGTTGCTCCAGAGTCAATGAGGGCGTGGGATCGGATTACGTGTTGGTTGTCTATAGTATCACTGGCGACTACTAAATGGTTATCCTCAATTCTATTTTCCATTTCGTCCAAAGATAAACTAGAAATAACTAAATCAGGAGAAAACTTAACATGTCCCATGTCAGTGCCAGAGTCTGCACATGGGACCACTAGTTTTCGACTCTTCTTGGGCAGGGAGAGGCTCCTCTGGAGTGGGAACAGTGTGGGTGGTGGCCCCATGCATGGGGCGGGGTCCCTTGTTGAGACAGGTGCGAGCCATGTGTCCATGCCCTCCACAGTAGAGGCAGAGGCCATGGTTGATCCTTTCTTGCCTTTCCGCGGTGGAGAGTTTCCTGCGACCTGCAGTGAGGTCCATGGGGCCCGAGGCGGTACCAGTGGCTGTGGAGGTTGGAGGGAGAACAGGAGTAGGAGGACGAGGTGCGGCTGGGGTAGAGGTTCTCCAAGAGGTGAAGGAGGAACCTTTCTTTTCGGCAGCTCGGGCACGGACGTTGTTGTCTAGCTGCTTGAGGAGGGAGAGGTAGTGGTTCCAAGTTTCGGGAACCGGGAAAACATGTACCAGGGTATCCTTCAGCTCGGTGCTGAGGCCCTGATAGAGGGAGGTGTGTTTGGCAGCGTCGTTCCAAAGTGTGTCCACTGCCTGGCATTGGAAGTCGGCAAGGTACTCCACGAAGGGCCGATCCTTTTGCTGAAGGCCCCTCTGAGCCTGTTCGGCGGTTTGAGTCCTGTTGGGGTCGCCAAAGGCTTGTTCTAGTGCGGCGTAGAACTCCTCCATGTTCACAAAGTCGATGCGGTCATTCCTGACTCGATATTGGACTTGGACGAAGGCGCGTCAGCGGATGAGACTGAAGGCATAACCCAGACGGTGTTGCTCACTGGTGAACCGGTAGGTATCACACTGGAACTTCATTCGTAGTTGGGTGAGGAAGAGGCGGAACTTGTCGATAGCGCCGTCGAATTGTTCAGGGTCGGGTATCGAGACTTGTTTGTTGCCACCAGCAGGAGCTGCGGCACCGGGGGTGGGCATGAGGGTGAGAGCGGCGTTCAGGGACTTGATGGTAGCGTTGGCCTGTGCGAGGTTGGCTTTGACGATGAGGAGTCGGGCCTCGACACCTTGGCCTTCAGTACAGGCATCATTCCATTCTTGAGCCAGGAGGTTGTACTGTTGCTGCAGGTGTTGGTAGTGAGGGGTCTGTTTTGAAGGGGCGGGGGTTGCTTGACGAGGAGGAGAAGCAGGTGCATTCAGGATTTGACGAGCCAGATTTCTAGCAAGGTTGAACTGGGCCTGGAGCTGATCATGGTCTAGGCTTTGTGTGTGGTCATCCCCCAGATTCGCGAGGGTATGGAGGGGACCATTGATGCTATCTGGGAGGTGGGACGTGGCCATAGTTTGGTGTGAGTTGGGTCCTGGTGGATGCAATCTTGTGTAATGGACAGGGTCTGAGGGTCGGGTAGCCCAAGGCACACCACAATCAGGACAGGCAGGATTCTGGAGACGATGTCTAGTCGTGGGGGTACAACCGAAGCAAGTTGTATAAGGCTCGGGGTTCAGGGGTCCAGGGTCAGGGTTCAGAGGTTCAAGAGGACGCCAGATAGTAGAGGGTGTAATTCCTAGGTACAGGTGTCCAAAGGAGATTACCAATACAAAAGAAAGTCCTTGGCGTCATGTGTAGCCACTATTCCTCCGTCTGGTTCCGCCATCTTCCATTGCACGGCAACGCATCCCATTCACCTATACAAAGGAAATCCCACTATGCAACCAAGGAAGCCACATCCCATATATGCAACCAAAAACCCATGCATATTCCGTCTCCATAGCCCGGTGGCCGTGACACCTCACAGGATAGAAAACCGATGCTTAAAGATTCCAAAGAATCTTTCTATTACATTTTGTAATTGAGAATATTGGAGATTAAAAAGCTCTTCTTTATTTGCTGGTGTATTATTATTTAAAATATAGTTAGAACTGATATTTCATTAAGTAGTACACTTGTAATCCCCTATGATTCCAACTTACCTTTTATGCGACTGATAATGCTCACGCAAGTAATATCTAACCCCACGATAGGGGGTCAGGCAATGATTGCACAAAGCATACCCGGCATTCCCCAGATAGTATTTTCCCTCTGGAATCACAAATCCCTTTGCTAGAGCATCTCTCAAAACCCTTCCATCATGTGTGGAGCCCTACCAACCTGACAAAACAAAGCAAAAGTACATGCTAAATGTACATGCAGCGAAAACATTTTGCAATACCTGTCCCTTACGTTTACAAAAGCATGGGAGCATGGTATTCGGGATATGAGCGGTGATATGGGTGCCATTCATGGCTGCAAGAGCATTCTGAAAGTATGGATAGAACTTAGGATTGCGCTGAACCAGATACAGGCATTCATTGGATGGAAGCATAATAAACTCATTGGCTAGTTCCACTAGGCCATCAAGGACACTGTTGAAATATCTAATTAAGGACACATTAGCTATCCAATCACTATCTAATATGGTATAATGCTAAAGTAATAAGTAAGATATCAAATATCCTTACCTGCTTACAGTATCTCCACTTTTTTGAAATCTTTCTTGGACCTGACGGTTTGATGCATTGTGGGATACTGCCCAGACAAACATAGCCACTTATTCAGTCACAAAAATATGTTGTGTGCTTCCCAAGTGGCTACCCTGTTCCAACAAACTGCACAAATATAGAAATACCCGCTTTGACATACGAAGAACCTCATGAAAGCACTTCTCACTAGTAGTTGCTGATAATAGTTCCACAGTATCGGCTCTACCAGTTAGAATACAGGTACGGACTCTTACTGCTTCAAATTGATTATCAACATACTCCTTGACATTGGTGATAACTTGAAGCAAATTGATATGCTTGTGGGAGCACACTTCATTCGTTTCGGACATATCAGAATCAGAGTCTGAACAGCTCTCATCAGAGTCGAAGGTAGTGAGCTCATGGCTACTCTGAAGCAGAAAGTTTTCCGATTGTTGTTCATTCATAATAAAAAGTAGCTGATAGTTGAATGATACAAATTCGAATGGTGTATAATCTATTACCTCTTTGCTACAAATAATGTAATATTACTCTTCATTTTACTTGTCATAACATGTATCATATTTCATAATTCAAACCTAGCCCTACAAGAAATAGATACAGTAAAAATTTATAGAGGTAATAAAAATATATCATGATATAATGTCACTTACCGAACACACCCCTATATAAAAACTTTAATATGCCAAAATTTATGCTGTAAAAGTCCCTTTTATGCTATAAAAGTGACATGCCGAACAGGGCCTTATGTTTTATTTTAAGTATTGGTTGATACTTAGTTTGTTTTCTATTTTGTTTTAAGTATTGGGTGATACTTAGGTTGTTTTATGTTTTGTTTTAAGTATTGGTTGATACTTAGTTTGTTTTATGTTTTGTTTTCAGTATCGGGTGATACTTGATTATTTTTTCCAGTTTGATTGAGTAAGAATATGAGTGAGAATTTATGATCACACTCAAACACATGTACTTAAAAAGACCTCTGTCTTCCACTCTAGAAATGGCAGACTGTAGCAGACAGTATTTTAATATACTTGGTTGAACAGTTATCTTTATTTTCCTACTACTCTACCGAAGCCTTCCTTAGTAAGCCTAGAGTCACTAGTCTCTGGTAGATTATTGCTCTACTCCAATTGTTCTTGACAGCTTGACTAGCACCCTGGCGTGAACACATTACAGTTACAACAACTATAACAGGACTCAGAGTAGTACATATAACCTTATATGTCTGGTCATATAGTATACTGATTTTCCTTCTTTGTATAATAGCCTGCTTCTGAGTATATTGATCACAAGACTGTGGAAGGTACAAGGAAACTTTAAGTATATAATAACTTATCAGAAATATTCTTAACATGCTTCTTCAACTACTAGGTTCATCCCAGGATTTATGAGTTAAAAGCTATAGACTTACTATCATTCTAGTTAAATAGAATCTATGAATATATATTTATATTACTGTCCATGTTATTGCTATTTATTAGACTATAAGCTGCTCTTAGAATATATGCCAGTAAGGGTAACAAGGTAAGAAGAGCAGGCACCTTCTCCTAGTTGAATGGAGTAAAATATGCTAAAACTGATAGAGTTAGTAGTATGTACTATCCAGAAGGATTCTGCTGGTAGTCACTGGGTACTATCAGGACAACTGAAAGAATTTTACACCAATTGAGACTACTTGTACTTGTTTGTTATAGGTTTATTAGAGATTGTTTGTGGACTTCAAAAGCATAATTCTTAATATAGTACAAGAGTTTCAGAGATAAAGGACTATGGGTAGTGCCTACAGTGCCTTGTCAGAAGTATTCATGAAACATGCCTTACTAAGTAACCTCACCAAATACTACCATGCTAAATGCCACCTTGCCATTGATCACAACTATACTGACCATACCTGCTCTATACCACAATAGTACCACTTCCTCTATTTTAATAATTATATTCGATTGTTACATTATTTTCAATAGTTAACCGAACTGGATATACATCCAAAAAAACGTGCACTCTAAAGACCTACAGAAAAGAAATGACCACTGTTGAAAAAGGTATGATTATTGGATTTTTCTACTGCCTTCAGAATGTTGCTCTTGTTGTTCAAATTATCGGCCAGTCATAGACAACTATTAAAAGCTTCCTCACTCATGCATGTGAATGCCAATCACTGGATAATCTGCCTCATTCCAGTCACATACCAACTCTCAGCCAGCAACAGCATTGCACAATCATCTGAGTAGCCAAATCCAACCTGAAAATTACTACAGCAGATTTTAGGGATCATTATGCGCTGGGTATTTCTCTCTCTACTGGTAACATCTACTACCTTGTACTCATTTGAGTGATAGGATATGATTTCCTAACAAATTTATAGTTGATGGAATACTCAGAGAAGCCAATATCAAGAAATGGGTAGTCAAAGCAAGATCAAAGCTCAAGCTTGTGCATATTTCTAAAAGATTAGACTGGGCTAAGACTTATAAAGATTGGACAGCTGAGGATTTTAAGAGAGTTATTTGGAGTGATAAGTGTAGTGTAGAGAAATACAAGAATCCTAGGCAGTAGTGGGTTTTCAGAGAAGCTCGGAAGTAGTGGCCAGCAGATTGTGTTCATCTAAAGGAAAAGGATAAGGGAATTTCACTAATGGTATAGGGGTGCTTTTGGGGGAAGAGAAAAGATTCCTTAGTTTCTATTACCCAAAATATCAATAAGACCAGATATGTTAGGCTCTTGAGAAGACATCTTTTTCCTGTTATTTATCAGATGATTTCCTTTGGTATGCAACTTGAAGATTTTTTTTTCAGCAAGACAATATTTGTGTTTAGAAGGCTTATAGTGTTATGGCTTGGTTTGAGAGGAATTGTATTGAATTGGTAGACTATCCCCTATACTCTCCTGATTTAAATTCTATTAAGCATGTATGGGTTGAGCTTAAAAAGTGATTGCACTAGCAGTATCCAAGGATTGGAGATCCCCTAGGAGGAACAGAAGCTGTTAAGAAGAGACTTGCACAAGGGTTATCTTTGGTTTGGGAAACAATTCCTGAGGAGATTTTTGAAAAGTTGTGAAAATCGATACCTGATAGAGTAGCTGCAGTATTGGAAGCAAGGGGTAGTTATACAAAGTATTAGCTAGTTTTATTTATTATTTTGTTCCTTTAAAATATAAATAGTAGTTTATTGATAATTAACTGTTGATCATTGAGGGTTAATTATTGAGGATTGATCGTGCTCACAGTGCATGCGCACATCATTGACAACCCCACCATTGCCCCACTAGTCCCACCAGTCCCCTGGTGCAATTAAAAATGTCTCGGATCACAAATACTTCTGATGAGGCACTGTACTAGTCCTGCTACTAATATAGCTTATTGAGAGAATACTGTTGATCTCTGTAGTTTAGAATCAATATAGATAGAACTTAAGTGAAGAGAGTAGATATCTATTGAAGCTTGTATAGCAAATTGCACTTGGATAGACAGTTAATTAGTTAGCTCTCCTGGGTGACTTGATAGTTACCCATGAATAAGACTCTGATATACAGAAGTTTTTACTCATACAGTTGTACTAGTAATGCTTTACAGAAACTGATATTTATATAGAAGATTGTAGCTAGAATGTACTAATATCTAAGGCCTTTTGGGAATACAGTAGTAGTGCTGAGCAACTCTTAGTGGAGAAGAACATACTTAAATTAGTTAGGGTAACCTAATAGAAGAGCTTCTGGTATAAGTCTGACTAGTTTAATATTATACTAGTACAAGAGCTCTTCTACTACTCTAATACAATCTACATCCTCTGAAGACCATAATTGAGTAAAGCTTCAGCTTAATATTATTAAGTTTTGCTGTTTGCATTATTCTTTACATCTGCAAGAGCTGTGTGCACTAAGTTTGAAGTTTGATGTAATGGTGCTCTTAGGATCCATCTTCCTAGAGAAGCCCCTGTTACACTCCTTCTACAGAATGGAGGCTTTGTCAACTGACTCAGAAAGCACGGACAAGGTCTGAGTAACCTTGCCCACTGAAAGAAAGTAACCCTGGTTAACCATACCATCAACCAAAAGAGGGAGGAGGAGTGGGGAAGATGGGGAGGCCTTGAAAATTAGATGGAAGGGATGAAAAAAACAAAGGAGAAAGCTTTTGAAATAAAGACTTGAAGCTACCACGAGATAGAATCAAAAAACCCGATTGGCCACCGCTTAAAGCAGGATGGCATAGAGGGGGTGGGCAGTAGTTGTCGGTTTTAGGAGTGACCAGTTGTGTCCGCCAACACTGCTAATTGATACAAGTACTCGAGTATATCAAATCCACTGTCAATTATCCACAACAGCCAAGCACGGGGTGACCAATGCAATTGAAAATCAATACCAGAAATAAATTTAGACTAATTTATATACCCTTGCCGAAGAGGGGGGGGGGGAAGAAAAGTAATAAGAAGAAGAAAGAAAGGATGCAAGGAAAAAAGGAATTTGTGACATTTGTGCCAGTACACAGCGCAAACAAGGAGGCAAATAAGTAAATAAGTAAAGAGGGAAATAACAACGATAAGGTTAGCAATCACAAGCATTCCAACAAAAGGGGTAGGAGAACGAGAGTACAGTACGGGAAAGTCACTATAAAATATCACTTGCTACGGTGGACAATTGTTTCCGCCCTAGGATTGCCGGTAATAAACCTCTTGAAGGCAGCGCCGATGAAGCCATCCGGAGGCTTCTGGTCGTCGTACCCACTCGCCAGATGTTTCGCCCGGGCGCTCTCGAGATTGGCGAACATGGGACTTCCACGGCCGTCGTTACCGCCGCCGAAGCTCTTGAAAACAGGATCGTCAGTTCAAAGCTCAATTACGAGAGTGCGGGGCAAGGAAGAAGGGAAAACCCACCAATCTCTTCTTTCTCGGCGCCTGCTCTCCAATCTCCCTCCTAGGTGCATTCTCGGTGCCTGGTACCACGGTGACGTTATGCTGCGTCTTTGTCTGCCCCGGCACGGCGATTGACGGGACCTCGTGACCGGGCCTGGGTTCGACAGCTTGGGTGTTGAGGCTGCCGCTCGTGGGGTTTGGATTGTTTTGTGGCATCGTGAGTTTGTATGATATGCTACGCTACTCGTTCGCCTACTTCGCTTTTGGGGTCAGGGGTGTTCGTGTGCGGAGAAGCACTCGGGAAGCGATGGACTATATGCGGGAGTCTGGAGTTCAGATGAAGGTTGGAAGGCTTCTTAGGAATTGGCGGAATCGAAAGAAAAGAAAGGGTATCCGATGGGTGGATTGGCTATTATATCCATTCGCCCAGAGGTCAAGGAGATGAGGGGAGCCTTTGGCACAACCCGCTGCTCCTTCTCCTCCTTTCTGAGAAACGCCAGATATGTGTGTGTGTGTGTGTGTGTGGAAGTGTGGAAGTGTGGAAGTGTGGATGGGAGGGTGTGCGAGTTGCAATGTGATGGTTCGAAAACAGCAACCGCCGGTACGTCATGTGGGAATTGCGGGGCAGAGGCAGGGTTGCTCAATCAATGCAATATTATCGACGGTTTCTTTCATCTACTACGAGTAGTGTGCACGATTTTTCCCGACTACACTGCCGTATTGTAGTGAGATTGAAATAGTTGCTTTCTCACTAGGGGGTCCAATCTCCAGGGGGGCCGGTAATGGAGAGGGTTAAGGGGAGGTCGTGGACACAGTAACAGCAGATTGAGGTCTGGCGCCGGGCGGGGAATCCTGTCGTTTCGCGCCAGATTTCGGAGGTGAGGCTATGACGAGAGTATGGGGCCCTCTTTTCGCCGCGCAAATGGAAGCGGTGGGGAGGCCTGGTTCGGCCTATGACTACGGGAGTCCGAGAGGAAAGACAGGACAGTTGCGACCGGTCCCTGAGTATGAATTCGCACAGTGGGGTGATCCGCGTGCCTGGATCGTCGTAAACTGAGACAACTCTGAAAGGGTAACTGAATGGTGGATCCGAGGGGAGACCCTCCACGAAAGGAGCAAAGAATTGCCTGACGCGATTGATTTCCTTGCCCAAGCTTGGAATCACACTCCCTTCATGGAAGGGGAGAAGCTCGTTGCCCCAGGCTAAGCTTCGCTCGTACCATAACCCTCCACACTACCCCACCGTATGATAGAAGGAAAAAAGAAAACGGCCATCCATAATACCGGGAGCGCACACAATAAACACCCCTGGCTATCAATCACTCGAGCCCTCAAGGAAAGGAACTCTGTAAATACGTACTACCCAACATACCCGTGCACATGAACATAAAAAAGTAGCGGGTAGAAGCTCAGGTTAACCCCCTGTATTGCCCCTTCTCCGTCTTCTTCTTGCACCGCACCGTATCTTACAAAAGCCCTTCCAAACCCTTCACTGATACCCCTTCTGCTTCTTATGCTGTGGTCGCATAAGGGGGTATAGCCTCCCTAAATGATAATTGATGTTGTTCCTCGGTGGTGGGGCTTGTTTCTGTCATTCCCCCATCAGCAACCAACCCCGCTCGTGCTGTATCTCAAATCAGGTGGAGGCTTTATGACGAACCTTAGCGTCCATACAGCTCCTCAGCTGCTCCTCGATCCTCCCGCATCCCTCGGGCGCAAAGCCTTGCGACGCCCAGCATCCGAGCAGTGATGCCATGACGGCGAGACACGGGTTGACCTCCGGTTCATCGGGTTTTTTGATGCGGAATTTCTTCAGAGGGGGTAGGCGCATTACCTGGAAAGTAGGAGGTTAGCTTGACAGGCTTTTTGGTGAGGGCGGGAGAGATTGATTGGGTGTGGCGATATTCACCTTTTGTCCCATCTTGGCAGTTACCATGGAGGAGTGCGGTTTGTTGGGAAGGGGGGGATGGTGGGGGAGGACGACTCTTTCTTTCTTTCTCCCTTTTTCACCTTTCCCATTAGAGCCGCATACCGTCGAAGATTCCGCTTCTTAGGGAAACCTAACCTTATGAGTAACACCGGTACAGTCGCGACAAGGTAGTAACCGGACGCTGGTGGAAATATTGATGTATCATACCACAAATCCAGAAACCTACTACCGGTCTTTAAATATCTCCATCAATAATGATTATATGAAAATATCAACACATACTAGCGGTACAGACTTTATGATTTCGTATCTAGAGTTAAATACAAGAAATCTTGTTGGCTCAAACCTCCATTTGACCCATATCTACAAAGTCAGACAGGTCTAGTACTTGGTCCTTTCACTCTCTTTCCTAACTAAGGTCCTAATCTGATCTGACATGATCTATCATCCAATCAATCTTTTGCCAATCCAATCCTTCCCATTCCACACTAGCAGCCTGCACGACAGTGGCCTCTCTGTCTTTGACTTACTCTTCCAAAACCTTCTCTTGAGCCTTAGTTTCAACTTGTAGCAAACATTTTTGATTGGAATCATATCAGGTGAGTGGGTAGGCCACAGTAACTTTGGAATATGATGGAGCTGATAGAGACTTGTTGTTGTAGTAGAAGGATAGATACTATAGTTGTCTTCTACAATTGGACATCCATAGCCATATTGAGGTAGGATATAAAAAAAGGAAAGAAAGCATAGTTCAAGGATTTCATGAACAAACTACTGACTACTAAGACTGAGGGTATTGTGAGGAGAAGTTCGTTCACTTGGTACGTGCATGGTCATGGATATAAGTGGGTGGTATATGGTATCTAGAAGGGATTGTAATATAGAAGCTGTCAGTGGTAGAGAACTGATATAACTATTGCTAGTTATCTTAGTATGGCTCTTAACTTCCTCTTTCAGCTTTTTGTAGAATTATCCTTGGACCTCCTGGCTGACCACTACTTGAATAGGTTATTTCATTTACAAAACACCCATCTTCTAGTCTCTTGCTACCCTGAACATCAGCAAAAGGAAACTCTGCATCTGATGCCTAAGTGCTATATCCTAATATGTAGCATATTCAGTCTCCATCCATTGTGTCCTATTGTAACTGGCAGGGTCTGAGGGTCGGGTAGTCCAAGGCATATCATGACCAGAGCAGGCAAGAGTTCAGAGGCGAGGTCAGGGTGCAGATGTACAACTAAAGTAAGTTGTACCAGGTTCGAGGTTCAGGGGTTTAGGGTCAGGCTTCATGGATTCAAGAGGATGCGAGGTAGAAAAGAGGTGTAATTCCTAGGTACAGGTGTCCAAATTCAATCAAATTTTACTTATACTAGTCGCGCCAAACTGGTATATGATCTAGTCCCCCCCTTGGCAGAGGGTTAATGTGAGCCAAGGCCAACCTATAAATAAAAACAAGATACAGGGACCTCTGAACACGCTCCGCGCCCTCTACTTTCCTCTCGCTTAAAAACATTACCGCTTTCGGCCAGGCAAAACTCCAGGGTTTTGCGTGGCAACCATCTCCACATACCTTATTCCTCTCTTGCTTAGGCTTCAGTCTCTAAGTGCACAGCCCCCTCACTATCCGGCACAGCCCCCTTCATCATGGAGGGGCCTGGTCCGGGGCCTTCAAGATCTGGCTCTCGAGCCTCCAGCCGTGCCTCGCCCTATGAGTCAAGGGCTCCAACCCCCTCTCTCCCCGCTCATCTTTCCCTGATAAGGGAAGAACTAGCCCGCACTCTCCACCATATAGGATGGGCAGCCCCTCTAATTTCTCCCCGTACCGATTCTCAGCTCCAGGACCTGTCCGCTGGCGAGGTCATCCTTCTACCACTAGTCTGCACTGCCCTCTCTGGGATAGGCAGCATCATCCAAAGACTAGAGGCCCTTGAGCAGTCCTCTGCGGCTGCCCCCAGGGACCCCCACTCCCTCCACGCCTTAGAGGCCACTGTCCGGGACCTCTTCCTAAGGGTCATGGCGTCGGCCACACACCCCCCGGCTGCCCGATTAGGCCCCCCTCAACCTCCCCCCCTCCGAAACAGACAAAGCACCCCCCGCTGCCCCCCCCTCCCACTGCTCCTCCTGGAGCAAAGTACCGCCCCCCCCCAGGCTACGTCCTGGACATCCCGGTCGACGACATCGACTCCCCCGTGTAGGTTGATAGAGTGTGGTATGGTAACCCACGCACTTTCGCAGCCAGACATCCCCGCTCCTTTGCAGCTTTCCAGTTTGCCCAGGGTGAGTTCCCGGAAGAGTCTAGCTTCTGCCCAGGCCCCACCCCCTCCTTCCTCACGCTCACTCCCCCCTCCTCCTCCTACGCCAGCGCTGCAGTCCCCTCCAGGGGCCAAGTACAGCAGACCAACACCAAGGGCAAGAAGAAGGCGACCACCGCAGCCCAAGTCGCAGCGTCGGGCGGTGGCCCCTCCAGGGTCCGGGAGGCCGCCCCCTACGAGCTGCCGAATGTCGCTTCTTCGCATCCCGCATCGTCCCGGTCCCCCACCCTGACGCGACACGCCTGGCGGCCACTGCCCCCGACATCGTAGCCTCAGTCCTCTGGGAGGCCAACTGTCCCTTCCCCGTCTCGTTCTCAGCCACTGTCAATGCATGTGGCGTGATTATCCTCCTAGCTACTGATTCCCTCACGCCAGCCACCAGCTACTCCCCCTACTACGAGGCGCTTACCAACACAATCAACCAGTCCTTCGCTGTCGGGGACAATCCCTACCGCCCCTTCCGCCCTACACCCAATGAGGTGCAGCTCATCATCCACGGTCTTCCAGTCGCTTTCCTCCCACAGAACCAGACTGACCTCTTCCCCGCACTCGCTGAATCCATCAAGAACGCCAAGGATATCTATATCTTTGGTGCACGCTACCTCCAACCAGACCCCCTCCTCCGCAAGGCCACCACCTCAGTGGTCATCATCGTCGCCCCCTCCGATGTGGCCCACATTGGATCCAAAATCCTCCTCTACTCCAAGCTCTGCAACGTTCAGAACGCGGTCTCCAAGAACAAGTTCATGCAATGTAGGCATTGCTGGAAGTTTGGCCACCCTGCACCGGTATGCACTGCCACTATTCCCATCTGCCCGATCTGTGCATCGAACCACATAAGGGCCAACCACCGCTGCCCTAACCCAACGTGCCCCAAGTTGGGCTTCCTCAAACCCGTTATCGGCTGCTGCCCGGCCTCCCCTTCCAAGTGTGTAAACTGCTCCGGCAGCCACCCCGCTACTGACAGGTCATGCCCTTCTCGCCCCTCCCAGCCAACACAGCAGACTTCAGGGTCTGAGGCAGAGGATGAAGAGGGGGACGACACCATGGACCAGGACAACGCCCCTCCGGGCGACGCTCACACACCCACTCCCACCCTCCCAGATGCCAACCCTTTGGCCATCCCCTGACCTGTTGTTGCCCCGATACCACATGCTCCAGCACCCGCCTCCCAGTCTGCTGCCTTCTTCGCCTCCCTAGGGGAATCCAGTAGCCCGTCTCCGTTCCCCTCAACTTCCTTCCATAAGTGATAGTACAACCCATGGATCCAAATTTGGTGGACCAATTGCCGCCAACCCCCACTTTCCTTCCATTTCTTTCCATCATTCAACATAACTGCTTAGGGAGCTGGAATGTTTTTCTTTCCCTGTTTAACAGCCTTGCTGCACTGCCCTCTCATCCCCAGGTAGTGGCCCTCCAAGACCCCCCGGTCTGGCGGGGAAAGCTGCCGTCCTTTTCCATGTATTAATGCTTTTCCCCTCCTGTCGTCTCAGGCTGCAAGCCTAAGGTGGCCTTCTTCGTATACCAGGAGCTCCTTGGAGCCTACCCTGTTCTCCCATGTTTTTTTGATCTGCCTGACCTAATGGCACGGGATATCCACTCGCCTAGGATCTTGTTTTCATCGTCTCTTCATGTTTTTCGGATTTACAACATGTATTCCATTAATTTCGTGTCATCCCACCGCCAGACAGTGTCGCCGGCGGATGCTTTTCTGCTTCACAATTTCCCCACCCTTACGCTTGGGGACTTTAACCTACACCACCCCCTATCTGACCCTTTGCGGCAGTTTTCAGACCAGGATCTCCTGGTGTCCTCTCCCTACTTTGAGGCAGCCTCTGAGGCTGGCTACAGCCTTCTCAACACCCCTGGCATCCACACCAGGGTCCCCTTCGACCCAGCAACTAGGCCCGGCGTTCTTGACCTAGCCTTTGCCAACCAGTTCCTGGCTCTCTTCCAACATTCCTGGTCAGCTGATCTCCCCTCTACCGGCTCAAATCACCTCCACATCCTCATCAAGCTCTCCTCTCCCCTAATGTACAAGGCTCCTCCGAGCCCGGACTGGGATAAGGTGGACTGGCCACCGGTACTTGAGACCCTTCAAGGAGTCGACGTCCCGCCACCGCCTTCCCTCCCAACAGCCTCCGCCCTCAGCTCTCGGTTCGATCGCCACCTTGGTCCCCTTTCAGCCCTACTCCTGGCCCCGGCCCCACTAAAACGCCCCTCACTTTGGTCCAAACCTTGGTGGTCTCCCCTGTTGACCTCACTGCGCCGTGCTTTTAATGCAGCTGCCAGGAGGTCCCGCTCCACCCCCTCACCCACACTAAATGCCGAGGCCTGCGAGGCCCGCTCCCTCTACTTTAAGACTATCAAGAAGGGGAAGGCGGAGCACTGGAAGAACTTCCTGTCCAAGGTTGACTCCCGCTCTGTCTGGACAGCCAGAAGGCTTGCTGCTGAAAGAGCCCCTGACCACTTCCCCTCCTTCCCAGGTCTCTCCTCCCCCGAACAGATTAACGCAGGTCTTCTGAGTCACTTCTTCCCCTACAAGACGCCCACCTCCACCCCATCTATTCTCAGGCCTTTCCGCGACTCACCTCCCCTCACTCCCGAGGAGGTGCAAAGGGCCCTGTCCAAGTCCTCAAACTCTTCTGCCCTAGGCCTAGACCACATCCCCTATAGGGTCTGAAAGAAGGTCCACGTGGCTAACTCCTCCCTCCTCGTCAATCTTCTCTCGCCATTGCTATCTTTCAGCTTCCACCCCCCCTCCCTTAAAAAGGCTAATGGAGTTGTTCTCTCTAAGCCAGGAAAACCAGACTATTCCTCCCCCGCCTCCTTTCGCATTATTGTCCTCCTCCAGACTGTTTCGAAAATCCTAGAGAGGATCGTTGCCTCTCGCCTGTCCCTGGTCGCCCGCTCACATGGCCTAATCAAGCCAAACCAATGCAGCTCGCTCCCTGGGCTTAGCACCTACGATGCCTGCGCTGCCCTCACCCACGAGATCCGCTGCCTCCAGAGGCCCGGGCTCAACGCCTCATCACTCTTCCTTGATATCAAACGGGGATTCGACAACATCAATTCAACACTACTTACTACTTTCATGAAGTCCAGGGAGGTGCCTCCATACATCTGTACCTGGGTCCAATCTTTCCTTTCTAATAGACATTGTCGTCTTCTCTTTCAAGGGTCTCCTAATGTGTTCTCTCCAGTGCAGGTGGGCGCGCCACAAGGGTCTCCTATTTCTCCTATTTTGTTTGTCATCTATGTGTCTCCTCTTCATTTGGATATTTGCAAGAGAATTATGTTTTCCTATGTTGATGATTTTACTGTTACGATAGCTTCTTCCTCTTACAGGCGCAACGTGCAGCGCTTACAACACTACTTTGTAGCATTGAAGAGAAGGGCGGGTGCTATAGGCATGTCCTTCTCGGTGCCCATGACCGAACTTTCCCACTGGAGGACCTCTAGCGACCACGGAGCTCGTTGCTTCACCCCTGTCACCCTGGACGGCACTCTCTTCCACTCTGCTGAGCTGGTTCGCTGGCTCGGCTATTGGTTTACCCCTAGCCTGGAGACCTGTCCCCACTTCGCAAAACGATTGGCGCTCACCCAGGGGCTTTCGCTATCGTAAGACAACTCTCTCCTCCTGGTAAAGGCCTGCCTCCTTATCTTAATAGGAGGCTCGCCGTGGGACTCATCCTTCCCATCCTCTCCTACGGGGCGGATCTCCTGGTACCCAACTCTTCTGCACTCCATAAGATGGAGGTTTTTTGGAACCAAGTCCTCCGATGGGTGACCAACTGCTTCCACTCTACCCCTACCTCGATCCTCCCCTGCAAGGCCAGCATCCCCCCTCTGGTAATCCTCCTTCCCTACAAGCGCCGGATGGCGGGCTTGAGGCTGGTCTGCTCTCCACCCGAGATCAACCTGGCCTCGGCCAGGCTCCCCCTGTCCTTTCCCTCCACATCAGCTACAAGGGCCCCGGACTCCAACCAGGCCCTGTCTATTGGTCTGAAAGGCAATGCATACCCCCTCCTCTGGAAGACCCCCAGGCCCTCCCCCGCTGTATGATCCCACCTCCCTATTGATGGCATAGCTCATTCCCTTACCCATGTTGCTGCCAAGGGGTCTCTTCCGGGCCTGAATAGGCACCTGGTCCCCGGGACGACCAACCGTCTCCCCTCCTCACAGAAGTACTCCCTCCTGAAGGCCACCACTTGCTCCCTTCTCTTTCAGGACTGGGCACTACAAGCCCCCCTTCCGCTATACTATCCCTACCCCCCGCCCGAAGCCCCGCACCCTTTTATGGAGCTGGACTGCTTTCTTGCTGGACGAATACATCAGATGAGAGCTGGAAAGAGCTATCTAGCAGCCCATACCCCCTGGAACGAGCCAGACAAACCCACCACTTGCTCTGCCTGCGGCCTTGAGCCAGAGACTATGCAACACGCTGTCCTCTCCTGTCCCTCTAAGGGCCCCCTCGAGGCTGCTCCATATCCTGGGAGTAGACTCTTTAGGCCATCAGGCTCCCCTGTGTGCAGATAAGGACCTCTTATGGGGTCTCGCACGATACATTTCCAATACCAGAACCAACTTTCCCCCCGCGATGCGCGGGGGTAGGGTGTCACCCAGTACCAACCTTGTTTCAGATTGAACTGGTTTTTCTTTTTGATGTCTTTCCTGGCTTTATTTGACTTTCCTTGCTTTATGTTTCCTTCGTGCGGGAGGAGGCTGGTCTTTTCTTTTGCGATTAGTTGCCTTGGCGGGCGCAGTAGGTTGTATTACTCACAGGCGGGGATTGCTGGTGGAGAGAGATATTTTGTTATTGTTTGTTGTTTTTGATATTAAGGTTTTGTTTTTGCCATGGCTAGTGCTCCATGCAGGTTCTTGTACCTTAACAAAGAATCTATGAGTTAAACATAAAAAAAAAAAAAAAAATAATCCCTAGCTTTTAAAGTCTATCATCAGTGACCGGAGAAGAGATCTTATCAATATATTCATTCTACTTTACTTCTATCTTTACGAGCCTTCTTGACTATCTCCAAGACAGAAGATTACCAGGCCTAGTGTATACTTGCTTGACTATAGAGTTACCAACCTCCTAACAACCAGCAATTGTGGATCAATTGCACTTGTTGTACTAGGAGAGATTGGCTGCAGCATTCATAGGACTCGTAAGAGGTCAGGACAGGGCTGTAATAACTCAAGATCCGCAGGATTTGGATCTTTCTCAGGATTTGGATCTTTCTCAGGATTTGGATCTTTCTCAGGATCAGGAATTACCAGAAGAAGCTCTGATGGAACAATTCCGCCCATGGAAACAGATTCCTGCTAAGCTGAAGAGGGAGGTAGAAGATTAGTCCTATGGTTATTTAGGTGGTGCTGTTGCCCGGCGGGCTTCATTTTCTGGGTAATCTTGCAAAAAAAAAAATGTTCTGGGGCGTCCCACTTGGTTTCGTGTCCTACTTGGTTTCACTGACTATGAGCGACAGAGAAATAGGAGGGGAACCGGCTATTAGTTGTATGTGATATAGTTATAGAGGCACTGGGCTCATAACCTGTTCAAATGTATATGGTATGGCACTATCTTAATAACTGTGTACAAAAATACAATGCCGTAAAAAGAGTATACTGCAGGCATGCTAAGCAAGGAGGAGTTCTGTATGAAGGTAGATTGGTAGTAGTTATTGTCCCTAATTCTCTTAAGCAAGATGGGTGGTAACCGCTATTTATACCAGTACGCATCCTTTGCGTTACTAAAAGGAAATGTAAGGGAAAACATAAGTGTTAACATGTTTAACCATAATATAAGTAGGAAAAACATACATACTAATATGTCTGACCCTGAAGAACTGCCAAGAGAAATCCCATAAAACATTTGTAAATCTGAGGTGATATATATAGATAATTAGATCATAATTGTAAATCAAATGACCGATGACTGTGTATGATGATACATAAAAGGTAAGAAATGAACCCAAACACCAGATAACAAAACATGCCATCATTCCCTAATCATATAATAAAATATTAAATAAAATATATGTAATACATACTCTAGCTGTAGTAATGTTCGTAGTCTAGAAATATACTAAGTCAACGAATATAAGGTATTATCAAGGAGAATATACATATCAAACGAATTAGAATATTCAACAAATAAAGAAGGGGGTATTGAGGCAGTATGTATACTTAAATGATCTCAAGGTAGCCCTGCTACATTGAATTCAGAAAGGAGTAGGACTAGAGCTGGTAGATATTTTAGAGAATAAGTAGAGGGCAAGAGCAGATAGGCAGATAGATGTGTTTAGCTTGGAAGGGCCTCAAGTAGTACAGATTAGAAGTACAGAATAGATCAAAAGGGTACAGGGAATAGGATAGTAGAAATGATGGTAGTTAGTTATTTAGTAGATTCAAGTTGTTTGGAGGAAACTTGATAGGATAGTGCAATAGCAGGATAAAGAGGAAGGTGATAAAGTATTTGTATGGTCTTTAGAGGTAAATGCAGAACGGGAAAGGGGCCCTTGTAGCCTAGGGCAACATCACAGGATATTCTTCATAGTCAGGAAGGAGGCTACATAGTCACAAATCATTATAGTAGATAACTTTAAATATTGGATTTTTTTGTACTTTTTGTTTTTCCTTGTGCAAAGAGCCACAACTACTAGTTTAATGAGTGAACCACATAATATGACAATTATAGAATAGACAACAGTTCCTTCATTCATCTCTAATGATCTTGGTCCTTCCACTTTTAGATATCCTTTATCAAGAGCATTAGGCAAATCACTATTGGATAAATACTCCACCAGGTTATTGTCAGGAATAAACAGCAAGTTACAATCACCCCAAAGAGGTGGGATCCGGCAAGCACAACACACCACCCAACCAACGGGCCCCAGAGAGAGGACCCGACACCGGTACGGTATTTAGTCCAAATACGGTCAAATATTTGCTAACCGTCTTTTTCTGCTAACATACAATAGAGAGGTAGTGGCTATAATGCACCAAGACTATGAATTTCCGTGCCAAACCGCGAACCCCGCCCAAACAAGCAGAACATGAAAAGCAAATGATCCCCTTCCCATTTTTGGTATGTTATAAAAAATACATAAGGAACTACCACCATCGGCCCTCCCTCCCTCCCCATTGATTCTGATGCGATTATTTTCCGAGCGAAAGGGGAACAGCAATAACCCACCACTAGTAATCGACACCCCTACTTACCACCTCCTTGACGGTTGGTCTGAGCAGGATTGTCTGCAGAATTTGGTCAGTCGAGTGCTCACGGAGTCTGGACATCAGAGTGCACATATCATACATGTTCGTACTGGGCGGTGTAAGACCCCTTGATATCACACAAGGGCGGGTACGCCTCCACAATACCACTAGTGACCAGGTTGTTCAGCTACTCTTATCAGCTCAGCCCATCCATGCTACAGTCAAGTGGCGCAAACCCCGAGAAGATACTTATCCTGCCCAAGACGATCCAGATACCTCCTGCAGAAAGGTAATGTCCCAAAGTTCTTGTTGATCACATTGAGGATATTCTTAGCAGAAGTAAGGCGCAGGGAGATATTAGGTGCATCTGTTCGCCTAGCGTAATGCGAAACCTCCAACTGCTCTTTGTCAGTAAGCTATTGCTGAGAGATGGTGAGCCTAAGAGAATGTACATCATCGCGGACATAACCCTTCCCGGTGCTGCCGAATGTCTCGATCGCAAAGGTTTCTCCTTCCTCCATCTTGGTCTGGTCTCCACCCTTGACGATCGGAACGCTCTTGCCACCATGGATCTGGAACTGATTGATGTTGTGGCCGTTCAGGTTGCGAATTGGCTTCACTTGGTAGGTTGTTCCGCCAATTTCGACCTCGTAACTCTCCATGGTCTCTTGGATAGCAGCTCCGATATCGGACATCCGGACATCAATACCCGCTTCCTACGACCGCTCTTCAGCACAGCACCCCGGCAGGAGAAGGGAAAAAATTTACACGAATACCAGTGTTTGTAGCATCCTTCACAGCCGCAAGAAGATTATCATAAACAGGGTCGAAGGTCATGGTGAAAGCGCTATCGACGATCCTCCCATTCATATGAACACCAAAGTCCACCTTCATGACATCTTCCTGCTTGAGAGCTATTCCAACTCTCAGCGACAATAGACTAGTTATGCAGGGAGGGGGTAGGAGGGTCGACTAACTAATCTTATTTCCCGCATTAGGAGTGTAATGTGCAGCACAGTTATTAATACTAACGCCGGTGGGAAATCCCATCCCGGCAAGTAGAGAGTCGCCCTCAGTCAAACCGTCGTGGCCAGTCAAGGCTCGGACAGAGTTCTCAATCCCCTCGGTAATCTCGGTAAGGCTCATACCGGGCTTGATCCACCCCTGGGCCCACTGTCTAACCTGTCGGTGAACTTCAGCGCCCTTCCTGTAATCCGTCAAAAAGTCGTTGTTCATCCTATCCAAATGCCGTTTCTCTTCGTCCGTCTTGCGCTTGAGATTCTCGTCACGATAATCACACTCCTCGCCGACCGGAAAGCTGCCATTGGGGAATAATTGATCGAGGGAAACTCTGGGAGGGTCCGACTGTGCAGATGCGGCCGACTTGCTCTTCTTCTTTGGCTTCTTCTTCTTCTTCTTCTTCTTGGCAGCTGCGGGAGAAGGTAGGCCAGGTCAGCTATCGCCAGATGCGTACACAAACCCACATGACAGACTTACCACCCACTTCCGGAACTCCAGCTTCTTCATCTTCGTCTTCGGAATTTTCGTCAGGGGGATTGCTACCATTGGGGACCTTATCTTTCTCCTCCGAGACTGGTGCAAGGCGGGATGTATTAGCCCGGGTTCTTCAAGAACAAGGTGGGGTAGAGCAGGTGGAAAACAGGTAAGACAACCTTTCATCTTCTCGAGATCCACAGTGGCCGTCCCCACAGTGGTGCCCATCTTCCTGTGAATTGTGTCCTTAATTATTCGTTAGAAATGAGTGGCAGGAAGCAGCCTTAGCGTTTCGAAAGTGAAAGGGAGAAGGGAGACCCGGGGATTTAAGGCAACTATGATAAGTGTTTGAGATGGGGCTGTTGACAAGGGTGAGCCACAACGGCGCTACATTGCCAGTCTGGCTTGTTACTGGAATCATACATTATATATAAATTTATGCCAGAAGTCCCAATGCGTGAGCTCAGGCGCGGCAACGTCATTGGGGGCTTTTCACGCCTGTGTGCTAACGTTTCAAAGGTCCGCTCCCTCTCCGGTCCACCGCATTGTTCCTCGCCTTCACCAGCACCCCCTCACTTCACCTTTCAAAAAGAAAGAACAATATCCAGCCGGCATGCCCAGAAGGTAATGCCATCGCGCCTGACACTGTCAAACATCCTGAACGGAACCCGCTCTTTCTCCTCCCCCAAAGTCAAACTCTCAAGATTCCATGCCTCAGCCATATGCCTCGCCAATGAAGTAAACCACTACGAAACCCTCGGGGTACCATACTCCGCTACCAAGGCCGAAATAAAGAAGTAAGTCCCCCCCCCCACCACCGACCTATCCGCCCATTAACCCTTTTCCTGCCTTCCCGCCTGTGCTCATCCCTCAACAGGCGATTCTATGAATTAAGCAAGAAGCACCACCCAGACCTTAACCGCCACGACCCGCACGCTCCGAAACGCTTTGTAAGCATCAGCTCCGCCTATGCGATTCTCGGGAACGCGGAGAAGAAAGAGAAGTACGATAGGGAGGTCCGGCGGCGAGTCAGTGGGAGCATAGCCTGGACATCAAGCGCCAGTGGAAGCCCCGCGGGCGCAAGGCCCGCTCAAGGGCTGAGCAAGAGGCGAACACATTTCCACGGGCCGCCGCCGTCGTTTTATCGAAATGGTGGGTGGGCTACATTCAAGGGGAGTTGCGGCAACCCCAGACCTAATGCCAGGGTAGCGGGCGGCGCAGCTGGTTTTCCGAACGATGGCTACATGCACGATGTGCCCCATTTTAATTTCGATCTAAAGTATCGCCAGCACAGAACGCAGGAACAGAGGTGGGAATCGAGATGCAAGGCCCCTCGAGTTGTAAATGATGGGAAAGGGATAGTTATGCCTTTGGTTAGCGTGGCTATGATTTTGCTGGTAGCTGTCTCTTTGGGGTCCTATGGGCAATCGAAACAGGATAGAAAGTACGAGTAGTGTGTATTTTATTTGCGATAGTGTAGTAAAGGGAGTCTCGGCTTGGCATTTTGAATTGAGCGCTGCATCCTGACGCTGCCAGTCTTCAGTTCCAAGAAGCAGCAGCACCCTTACCGGATCATCTTTGACAACCCGGGGTTGGTAGCTTGGCACACTCCGATGGCGACGGCGACGACCTTCTCCTTCATCATCCCCTCCCATTGTCTGAAATCAATCACCCTCCTTCCTTCCCTCTCCCGCCGACCCATCACACGGGGAGCAAGTATCAAGGGGGCACTAAGCATAGCGCAGTTAATTTTATACTCACACACAAGCGGGGAAATATATATATATATATATATATCTAAATACAATATCAACCACCTCCGAGTAAGAATACTGATCCAGGAATGGACGCAACATGAGCCCCGAGACTGAAGAAGAAAAAGCATGGAGATATGATACACCGAGGGAGGTGTGCAAGTATAGACTACCGGTACTGTACTCGTACTGTACAAGACACTGTATCGTACGGTACTAGTGCTGTACTAATTGATCGTTGGTATTTCAAGTGGGTGTGATAACATTTGTACCGTACTTGTACCATCCCCCCCCCGCCTTAGCACGCAAAAGCAACTCCCCTTAAAAACCACGCTCTAGTTTAAAGGCTTCCTTCGTCCTCCTGACGCGTAAACTACTTGCAGAACTTCGTCCCCCGGAATTCTCTGTGCCTGCCTTCCCATTGATATTACTAATGAAGGCGAAACTGGCAGGTATGGCATTCCGGTAGCTCCGTCTGGAAGGCAAACAACTTCAGTGGTCCGAGGAAACGGTATATCATAATAGGGATTTTTGGTTGGATTGAATGGGGATGTATATAGTTCACGAGTGACTGGGGTCATGGATTCCAGGTTCATATTACAAGCCCTAATGGCACCGAATAGCGCCATATGGTCAAAATAATACCGTAACTCGCAGAACTGTTGGGGTAGAGGAGGATAGATATCATGGGTAGCGCGAACATACATAGCTATGGTATTGGGTAAAGAGAGGTAATGCTGATCAGTTCCAGCACTGTTCTAGCTATATTCTAGTCAAACGGGACTAGGATAAATGAATTTGAGTGAACCTCACAGTAGAAAGCCGTGGTAGAGATGGCATCGTTCGTATATCAGTTTACTGGTATGCATAGGGATTCCGTTATCGTAGTTTTCTCCCCGGCACCCTATGCCCCTATGCTGCACGGTCCTGTGGTCCCCAAGGGAGAGCGAGCAAGCGCACGTTCAGGGGCCAAAAGGGACTGAGTCCGATGGAAAGGAGCCCATTAGTAATCGAGTACTCGGGTAAAGTACCGGGCCTGGAGACATCACTCGGAATTTCACATTGGCTTGAAATTAGCCCCCTTTAGAGAGGAAAAGGGAGGAAATGAATAAACTTATCTCTGTACGAGACCAGTTTCACCTAGCGTGGAAAAAAAGAGAATTAGGAAATGAAAACACAAGGTATAAAAAATGAATCATAAGCTCTGGTGATCTATCATTCGAGGATTCTATACGGAAAAGACCGCATGGTGGCTTTTTTTTTTTTTTTGTTTCAGACTGAATAACTCTACAGATGAGAGAACAAACTTCGCCTCTATCAACTGGCCCCAATGGACATTGACATCCCTTGTAAATATCAGCATGCCCCAGTAGTATACGCGGCCAGCAGGGGAATCTCACAAGAGGCCTATCCAGCCATGATCCTGCACCTAAGCCTCAAATACAAAGTTAAGACCGACCTGTCGTGCCCCGTTAGCAGGTTGGGCAATCATTATTACGTTGCAGATATACTAGCCTTATGGGCGGCAGCAGACTCGTTCAAGCGCTGAGTATCAACTGAGGCACCAAGGCCAAAAGTGACACCAGGGCGGAGGAGCTGGTTGTAAGCAAGAGCAGCAATCCCCTGGTTATTGATCTTGGCCTTGAAGAAAGCGGAAGAATCGAGCTTGTACTTGCTAGCGATCTCGAGACCGACACCACTAGCGTTCCCGCCTTTGGCATCCCATGTGGCCTTAGCACCAGCCTCAACCTGGGCATTGACTCGGTGGTAATAAGAGGCGCCGAAAAGATTCAAGTTGTTCGTCGCAGTGATAGCAGCGGTATACTCAGGCACAGAGTATCCTACGGCGGCAGAGTAGCGAGTGATACTGCCCGTTACAACATTGTAGCCAACTTCAGCGCCAGCGAGAAAGCCGTCATGACCGACAACGACATCGCCCGTAAAGGAAGGACCTTTAAGGATATCGAAGAAACCACGGGCATGGAACAAGGGTTGACGGAAATGGATATTGAGCTTGGCTCCTTTGGACTTGCTTGCAGGTAAGGGGTTGATAATGGCCTCGGCCTTAAGACCCTTGGCAAGGGTGTTGTCCAGCTCAATCTTGGTATCGAGAGCGTTGGTGGTTGTCCAGGCCTGGGTGAGGGTCACCCCTATTGTAATAATTCATTAGTAAACAAAAAAAAGGACCATAAACAAAGGGGTCAGGGGAAAGGAAAATGTAAAAATCGCAAAAATAAGGGTTTCTTACCAGTCGATTTGTCGGTATACTTGGCCTCAATCTAGAAGCAATGAGAGGTACCCCATCAGTATAGATGTCACAAACGAATGGGAGGGACTGATATTTGTGCAGCACATACCTGACCACTGATAGCTCCGACCTTGTGGTCGTTCTTCCCCTTAACGGTGAAAGCAACGCCGTTAGGGGCCTTTGACTTGACCTCAAGGTTTGCTAAAAAATAAAAAAATAAAAGAACACTCTTGTCAGACTTCACCCAAACTGGTTTGCACCCTCGACTATATAGACCCGTAGTATGACAAACCGGAAGCCGTGTGATAAAAATCCCGTGTCAAGAGCTTCGGCCCTGAACATTAGCCAGATACTCCGACCGAGAGACAGAGAGCAAAACGGGAATAGGGAAGCCAAAGCCTAACTTACATCATTGGAGGGCTTAGCAATGTCGGAGAAGGCTGGGATAGACATGATGAGATGTTGACAATTTGTTTGTGTTTGGGAGTGCGGAGTGGAGTATGATAGACGGGTGGCGCTGTGAACAAACTTTTTTGATGTTGTTGTGGAAAAATTGTTGGGAAGAGAGAAGTTGGTTGACTTCTAGAAGAAAACCGATTGGGAGAAACATTCTGCAGTGCCTGGGAGTGCAAGCGGGTTAACTTACCTATGGTTAGCTACCGGTAGACCCTTTGCTTTTAACACCCAACTTTTTTCCTTCTTTTTTTCACCCTTCCCCACCGGTATGAGTACGAGTACGGGCACTGCACGAGTATCATACCAGTAGTCTATGGGACAATGCGGTACAGTACAGCATGGCACAAAACAAAACTTACCCGGAGCCCTTCCGATAGCAGATCACCACCACTGAGCAAAATCCATCCTATTGTCTGTCTGCATTACCTCCTCGAAAATGATATTTACTATGACCTGTTGTCCAGAGTGTATGATGGTTTTTCCATGTTCATAATGGAATTTCCAACGCGGCAACTTTACTACTTTACTCTTACCCGGTCTTCATAAAGGCACACACCCAGCTCTAGAAAAGCGGCCGACCTCGGCACTGCCCCTACAGCACCGTACTGTACTCGTACAGTATCATAATGCTTCCCCGCTTCGAGGAACACCTAGTCTGCAGGCACAAACTCTCCACTTTCCTTCACCTTACAAAGCACCCCTGGGCGCCACACTGAACAGGAGATGCTATGGCCAAGTGCTCCAGCATTGAAAAGCCATTGTGATCATGAGTTAAGTGAATAATAGGACATGGACAAACTAAACACTACTTTACAGGTTTCCACAGCTTTACACTAATGACATCTCGAGAGCGGGGGTTAGCAGAACATTAGGGGAAGTATCTAAGAACAGTCCTCTGACCACAGCCCGTAATTCATCCCGCTGAGAAGAATCCATTACATTTTCATCACTACCCGGTCCGAGCGAACGCCGCCGCTACCTTGAATATAAAAAAAAAAAAAAAAAAAAGAAGATATAGACCATCAGCGCTCGTTAACTTATTAACCATTCAAAACTATTACTCATAAGAGAACTCCCCATGCGTGAATATACTCATAGGTGTGATAACCTCCGCCCACTCACATGAATGATTTGATAGATAAAGGAAGGCGCAGTTATGGGTATGGACAGAGTGTTGAAAGGAGAGAAAAAGGAAAACAAACGTATTAGGATATAATAAAGAATGGTTTGGGCGATTAAGTGAGCAAACAGGCCCCACGGCCAAGAAGTAAAGTTTGGCGGTAATGGGTGTTGATACTAGAAGTTTGATGAGGCGTTGACGGTGCCATGGGGTTTGTGGTATTGGTCAAGTGTTGCCTTGAAAGGTGATTCCTCAGGGCTGGTGGTACGCATGTCCCGTCCTGGGGCAAGCGGGGAACCATCACGACGCATCAAATCATCCTCATCCACAGGATTCACCCTCCTCCTCTTCAACCGCCACGCGACAATCACCAAACCCCCGACCAAGAGAGCGCCTCCAACACCCACGACCGCACCTATGATAGTGTTCCTAGTGGCTGGTTTAAGGCCCTCGGTCCTGCTATTCTGCCCTTGGTTTTGGCCACCCGACGACGCTGGAACGGTTGGGGTTTCAACAGTGGTGCTCGTGAACACAATTGGGGAAACTTGACCAGTATTGGCACCGCTGGTGACAGTACTGTATATAGTTACAACCTGTCGACGGGTGGTTGGGCTCAGGGTTGTCATAGAGGCCGTGCTGTCCAAAACCGATGTCGAATCGTCATTTGGACCAGCAGTAGTCTCCCCCGGTTTATCGTCCCGCGAGGTGGTACCGGGTGGACTTCCAATAGATGTCGGACCCGTAGCGGTTTCCTGGGTGGTTTGTCTGGATGTAGTCGCAGATGCTGCGCGGGTGGTTGTGGGAGAAGGTTGCGACGTCGAAGCGCGAGCTGTCGTTTGTCTTGAAGAGGTTGAGGTTACAATAGTGGTGGAGGTCCTACCAGGAGAAGAGACCGTTGTTATAGCCGGATCACCGCTCGCCTGATCATCTTGACGCTTCTGCAGGGTTTCTTCTTCCTCGGCCAGCGAGCTACCCGCCAGCAACAAAGCAAAGATGGAAAAATAGAGAAGGAGAGTGGACAGTTTAGCCATGCTTCTAAGCCAATACCGGTACCACAAGGACAGGCACCTCCCCTTAATATCGGCGAGAGGGAGTAGCCGCAAAGGGCAAGGTAGGTAGAACGTGCGAGTGGCACCAGGGTCGACCTGTGCTAGGGGGGGGGGGTGACAGATGGGATAACGACTAAGGATTTACCGTCGTGAGGGGCACGAGAAGAGGGTCTTGAGGAGTAGTTTTAGCGGTTTGTAAAAAGGGTTCTGGCAGAGGAAGCGACAGGCTACAACAGGAAGGAAAAGGAAACAGGGGAAAAAGGGAAACAAAGTGTAAAGTAGGAAAAAAAAAAAGTGGCGGGTAGCTTAAGGTAGGAAGTTGAAAGAGAAGGAGGGGAGGGAGAGGGAGAGGGAGAGGGAGAGAATGTGCTTGGGGACTAGGAAAGAGCGACTGAAGGGGAAGGGGAAACTGGTTTACGGATTCAAGTTGCACAAGTACTACCGTATGCTTGTATCGTGGGCAAGGATTCGCCTGCTCCCCAGTTAGTTCAAAGAGAGTGACTACCGGTAAGTTGGGAGGGAGAAGGAGGGTGAACGAGAGAGTGAATGAGGAGAAAGAGGGTTCCCAATTTCAAGCACGATTTCTATTACAAGTAACCTTGGGTAGGGCAGACGAGACTTGGAGAGCAAGCATGATAGAAGCGGCGAACAACTCCACAAAGGGGTGCAGGGTTAACGGCGCCAGATGGCAGACACAGCCCACCGCCGCCCAAAGATTCCCGGAACGCCCCTGCAGCCAAAGGGCAAAAACAGCAACACTACCGTGAACCGACATCAAAAGCGGAATCCCTATTGGTTCATCCTAATGTACCTGTACCTCTAAACTTGCACAAGTACCCATAATTGCGATGCTGCGCAGCAGGAACGCCGGAACAGGAGAGGACATACCGGCACTCTACGGTACTCTACCGTATGAGTACCACGAGACTCCATCGCTCTTGAATCGGCCTGCAGACTTCACGAAATTATGAGTAGCCCGGCGTATGCGCTGTGTGGAGCACAAGATGATACTCGTGTCACTCGCGAGCAACGGCAGCGCTTTGTACTCGAGTATATGGCACAGGGTGCTCGAAAATGAGAGCGAGATTTCTTCACTGATCCGGTGGCCGTGTAACTCTAGCCGTATTCCCAGATACCTACCTGTATTGCCCGATGCAAGCACCGTGCCGCTAGAACCCGAATAGTTGAGCCTAGCGGAGTCAAAGGAGCTTGGAGCTGCCTTTGCTGGTAAGGGGAGGTAAAGGTCTGCCACTTGGGTCGGATTTCGCAGATCCCCCCCGCTCATCATACCTGTACTCGAGTACTCGAGCACAAGTATGCACACATAAATTCCAAGGGTCCCCCCGCGCTCGGGTTGGTTAAAAAAGCACAACCTCCCAGGCATGTATTCACCCATCTCCCATCAGGTATCCGGCCGGAAGCGGGGTCACCTGAGGTCCCGGAAGCAGCTTCCCGTTGTTCCCGAACACCTCTGTCTGTGCCCCGACGGTGTCGAATTCACGTGCCTCATCTGCACACCATTATCATGGCGGACGGGGGGCTCAATTCTTCTAGGCACAGTTCGAGTATCATACCGGTACTCGAGTATCATACCGTACGGTACCGTACTCGAGTACATGGAGGTGCATGGTGTTTCAGTGGTGGCGCTTTCTTTCTTTTTTCCGGAAAATATGTTACCGTGCTCCAGGACACGGTATTCCTTCCGGAGAACGAGGTACAGTCGGGAGCTTCAGAGTTCGAGATACATGACGCACCGTACTCTCTTCGCTAAAAGAAAGTTTTGGGGGGTCGATCCTCTTGAGCCGGCATCTGCTGTATCCTGGAAGGTATATGCAACTTGACTGGGGACCCGAAAATATAGTGATTTTGGCAGTCCAAAGAATACAACTACCGGTATACGCTTTTGGTACATCGAGAACTTCTGACATCCCGATAAGGGAGATTCAAAGCTCTCAGTATGATTCGAACAGAGTACACGGTACACCCTGCAAATACTACCCGTTTTCACAAGGATCCGGATGCCTTGGCGCCAAGATATTTTTGCCCACATTGTGAATACAGTGCAGACCATGATATTGAAACTATTTACTATCCATCAAATTTGTTTCCACTGTTTTGGCTAATACATTGAGCGAGAATAGTATTAGGTAGTGTAGATACTTCTCTATTAATTTCCTCTATTGTAGTCTTTTACTATTTCTGCTTCAAAACTAATTTCATTTTCCCAGCTGCATCAGGAAAAATTTCAACTCGCGTCCTGTACGTCCTGTGCGTCTGACGCACAGGACGCACAGGACACAAACCGTTAATCAGGACGCACCAGCGCTGCCCCTGGCGTCTGGACCCGTGCTTCTGCGCCTCATCGTATCCGGACGTTATCTGGATGCTGACCCCTGCGTGCCATGCATCCTGAAAACTGTCACCATCTTGCCCCTGCATCCGGACGCCCCTCTTTGGGTCCCAGTGGCGTCCTGAGTCACCCCAATTCTTCCGCCTAGTATTCCGACGGACCTAGACTGCCCTTTGTCGCCTCGGGAGATCCCTCCCGCTCTGATCCCGTCATCATCTCGTCAGGAGCTCGTGATCTATATCTCCCCCCTCCTGGTACCCCACAATGCAGGGCGTCTGCGTCCAGATGATATGACTTAACCCCGGACGTTGTGACGCGTTATGTTCTCCTCCAGATTATCTTGCGCCTGGCGCTCACGTCTGGACTTCTAGACTTACCTGGTGGGGTATCTAGATTTGGCACAGGCGAAACTGGCCTGGTCGGGACGCCTTCACTGTGAGCCTACCCTGATCGTTTTTGGAGTCCAGAATTCTACGCCAGGTTTGCGGCGCCTTCGGAATCCTGGGCGCACACTTCTTATAGAATCTGGATGCTGTTCACTACAGCGCCTCCAATATGGAGATCTGCTCACATTTGACTCATCTTTATTGACTTGAACTCTACCGGGCCATCCCGGCTACGCTATTACATCTGGTGATGTTTACTAGCACCAATTTTCTCCCCCCCCCCCTCACGGCTTCTTGCCATAGTTGCTCAAACCCTTTCATTATGAACATGCTCTTTCTGCATCTGTCACTCCCTATTCAGGCAATGCCATGAGTCTCCTGGCCGGTGCCCACATCCAGCGCCCTGTCGCCATCTCCTAACAGATCACTAGCGTCAAAATCGCCCCCTTGTACCGTCTCCACATTCTGTCAATCCTGCAGACTGAGCGAGAGCTGAGAGCTAAGGTGTCTGAAATCAATATTCTGACTGTCTGTCGCCAAACGTTCTGTGACTTCGAGGGGATCTCCTTGACTTGTCAAGCCACAATTGAGAAACTCCAGTCCGTCACCATAGGGTGTCTGGCTGCTATCTGTAGTGTCATTCGTGCCCTGCGACAAACCCCTGCTGCGCTGGAAGCCGAACCCAGGGATCATGGGCGAGTCAGTAAGTTCCTGGCTATGGTGATAGGGCTGACGCTGGGTGGAGTTCGATTTCCAGCATTCTAGTTCTGCGCTCACGGCGTCCCAGTCATCGTCATAGCCTTCCAGCCGATCCTGTTGGATGCCATAGTCTTGCTCCATCTTTTTCTCGATGGTTTGACGAACGCTTTGTACAATCATCTCCTGAACTCTGATCAGACATTTATGCCAAGTTTGTCTCTGCCGTTCAAGCAGGTCTTATTTGTTTTGTGACAAGTTAGCCAGATTCACGGCCGACGTACAACAGGAATTATACGTCCTTACCGGCAACCAGCTTGGGCTTGAAGTCCCTCTGCTCGACATAGATCCCTGTTTGCCACGCCCTGAGGGTATGGCAAATTATCGCGCAAGTCAAGCAAATCATGGTGCCATTGATCATGTCGATGAAATTGGGGTCTACGAGACCTCGCATTTTCTGTCTGGCAAAGTACTTACCATATATTGCGTTTGGGATCTGTGGAGCAAGGAATCGTAGACGCAGACCCTGTGTCCAGTTCATTGGGGGTCAGCACTGATCAGTACTCCAGGACGCTTAACCGCAGGAGACAAACCTCGTACCCTTTCGGGTCGCACATGAACCTGTCATCTTGCAGGAGATGGTCCACCCTCCGTGCAGTAGCCCCGCGGTCTTCTGTGAGCCGATATAAATTTACTATGTCATTCTTCACATGGTAGACGAACTGCGCTCGTACTCCAACAAGTTTGTTGCATATCTTTCACTATTAGTACCATACCCGACATCTCAACACGTCAAGCTGACTTTACTTACTATGATTAGGCTGTCCTCCGATGGCTCCATTTGCTCTGCAGGGGGAATGGAATGCTGCGCCTGACACCAAACGTGGGGCACTCTAGACGTCAATACAACCGGATTCGGGAGTGGGTCAACAAAAAGAGTATAATTGAGCATTAGATCCTTTGCCAAGTCTAAGATGGTTTGTTCAGGACCCATGACCTTATTTCGCCTCGTGCTAGTTCCATTTCAGCTCTCTTGATGACTAGAAGGACTTGAGCTTCTGACATCTGATGACTGTGCACTATCGCAGTCCAGGGGAGAGGAAAATCATCCTAAACTTGATGATGGAAAGACAGGCGGATTATAGGCACCACCGCCATCAGCAAAAAAAGATGCTTGCGTCCTGTGCGTCCTGTGCGTCAGACGCACAGGACGCACAGGACGCAAACCGTTACTCAGGACGCGACGCCGCGGCGCCCTGGCGCCCGAACTCCCCACTTTCTCGTTGCCGCGCCCTGCTCCCATCTGGACGTCGCTCCCGATGCCCGCTACGTCCAGACTGTCTATGCCGCACCCCCTCATCGTCCCAAT
>LN891017.1:276374-297730 GCA_900010015.1 Tuber aestivum | reverse complement strand
GGGGCCAGTGGCGGGGGACTGTTCTTGGGACGGGAGGGGGCAGCAGCGGGGGACCGTTCTCGGCGGCGCGAGGGGCCAGCGGTGGGGGACCGTTCTCGTGGACGGGAGGGGCCACCGGCGGGGGACGGTTCTCGGCGGCGGGAGGGGCCAGTGGCGGGAGACCATTCTCGGGGACGGGAGGGGCCAGCGGCAACAACAGGATTTTTGGGGGGTGGCTTGGGCAGGGTAGGGGAGTACACACTCCCTGACTGACTCCGCGTCTGGGCTTCAGAGTTGTCACTTTCTTGTTTCTATTGATGTGGTTAGCTATTAGGTGTTGATCATGAAGTTAGCTGAACTTGGGTTGGATACTAAGACTTACATTCTGCTCGTCATCTATAAAAATCGGTTCGGCGCCCGGAGCGCCTAGCCCTTCATCCTCTCCAGATTCGCAGTCCATTTCCTCGCCCTCTGACTCATCGTCACTGTCGCTTCTTTCATCCACCTCCTACCTGACTCCCCGGATATCAGCCAGCTGTCCATGGCGATCCCAGATATCCTTGTCAAAGAAAGGATACAGCCCAAGAGCAGGCTCCGGTGTGCATGCCCCCTCCACTCCGCCGTCACGTGACTCGACGACCATGAGATCGAGAGGCCCGTTTCCGTCCTACTGGTGGGCCAGGACCCACGCGCGAACGTCTTCATCCTGATACAAGAAGATTAGTTTCGACAAAGGGAGGGGTTTTAAGGGGTCCCGGCGTAACAAACGGGTGCCCTGACCGGTCGCGCCGTTCAGATACCGAGGATACCGAATTTGCTCCTGAACACACTGCGCCTTGACCACCTGGAGCACCTCGTTGATACTCTGGTAATCCAGCACACCCCAGGCCAGCCCCTGGTCGGGATGGCTAGAGTACCATGGGTGGTCTAAGAATGGGTGCTCCGCTGCTGGAGCACCTATTTTGCGTACGATGTGTATCCTGATTGCCTGTTGGCAACTATGCTGGGACCAAAGGGGCCCTACTACTATTAATACATTTTAGCAAATAGTAAGAACTCACAAATCACCCAGATGACTTACTCGAACCTCCTACCACCTCGTTACTCGAACCTCCCACCACCTCGTCACTCGAACCTCCCACCACCTCGTCACTCGAACCTCCCACCACCTCGTCATCCCTCCCCAGTTCCGCTCAGGCTCGCTCGTTCGTCGTCTCAAGCTTCTTGGCCACATCCCAGACCAAGAGCCTCATCTGACGTCTGAGTTCGCCAACGTCTTCAAGCCGGTACTTGGATTGTACCAGCTTGAAGCGAGCGGAAACTGGGAGAAGGGAGCGGGCGAACACGGAAATTGATCCCCATTGAGCTTCGGTAAGCCGGGCAGGATCCCACTTAAGCGTGCTGATGTACGCCTTGACTTGCGCGCGCCAGCTCCTGTATGCCTCGGTAGGCCTCCGCCAATCATGGAACCCGCACCAGCTTTTGGCATAGGCAATATCACCGAACCGCCCTCTGAGAGATAAATGTAAGCCATGAGAAAAGCTGCTCGGCAAGTCTTTTTAGTTGGGCTATCACTCACTTGGAATCCTCTACCAGCGGGGTAAGAGATGGCTTTTGGTCGGGTTTCAAGGCGTGGCTGATCAGAAATGTTCGCTAGGAGCTTCCTATAATATCGGCCATTAGGTCAAGTTTTGAGGAGTTCTTACGCTCGTTTCTCTGCTCCAAGTTGGGCTGCTGCACGTGGCTGATTCTTCCTGCGTTTCTCACTACTCCCAGTGCCGGTATCGCCCTCAGTCATTGGGCGTCTAAGACAAATGGATAGGTTAGATTTGCTAACTCTATGAGAAAGGGTTTTGACAAACAAAACTTACTTCGATTTTTGGCCCAGGGTCTGCGTGGTCTTTGGAGGCATTTTCAAAAACTCGGACGGCGTGTGCGGCACGTTCGCCTATGGAGCGCCACCGGAGCGACCCTAAGCAGAGTGTAAGGGAAGAAGGGGGGGGAAACACAATGTTTGTGATGCAGAATCGGCGCCAGCAGAGCGCCCCCAGGCGGGGTCCCCAGCAAAGCCGAAAAAGAAAGTCAAGAACACACACCAAGTCCGTGATGCTAATCGCAGGGTGTCTGAGAAGGCCAAACCTGAGGCGTACGGGGCAATTCCTTGATCCGGGGCGCCAGCAGAGCATAGAAGATTAAAGTCAAGAAAAAAGACCGAGTCTGTGATGCGGATCTGGGGAGTGTGTCTGGGAAGGCCAAGGTCGAAAAGAACGTGAGGGTGGGACTCGGAGTGGGGAAGAACGAGAGTTGGATGTGGAGGGAGGAAGAACGAGGGGCGAAGGCATACTGGCACGTCTTATCCCCTGTTGTGCTAGCGTGACGCCATGTGTATTTGGTACACGAAATTCGCCGATCTACCGGCAGTTAGATGACCACCACCAGAGCCTCATCTTATTTTGGAACCCAAACTACCCATCTTCACCCCCATCATCAAGACAGTACGATGGCGATGTCCACCACACACAGCGTGTCACTGGGTCACATATGAAAGACTCACTCATACACAAGGTACCATATTAATTGAAAGGTTGCCCGATCGGCGTCATGAATCGCAGATGGCACAACCGCTAACATAAACTAAATCTAGGAAATCGTGCCCATTGGCTCCCGCGACGTCCAATCCATTACATTAGAATCCAAGGAGTTAACGGTGGTGTGATTCAGGGGCTGCCTCTTCCGCTTCACAAACCGCCCCTGGCACAGCTGCTAAGGGGCGGTGCATCTAGGCAGACGGCACGCGGTTATCATCAGAACGACCTTCTGGATCCCCGTTGAGCGCGGGTACTCGATAATGCATCAGACCCACTGGCGCACCAGGATCGCGGCCCCAATCGATTACATCGGCTTCGTTAAGATAAGCATGCCCCCGGATTGGCGGGGTTGATGGCCTCCCGTCGTCTCTATCCCAGTAACAGTGCACAAGCAGATCCAGTGGGTCCTGTTTGACAGGGTTCGAGAGTAGCCAAGTACGTAGCGTTTCAGGGCCTTCAATGAAGACTAGCTCGACCAAAGGTAGTGGTTTGTCGAGCAACTCGAGGAGCAACCGGCGCCCCTCACCGGTAGTGCCAATAATGTACCGGATTCGGTGGTTTGGTACCCATCTGGCAATCATGGAGCACAATGCACGGAAATCATAGGAATCTAACTCACAGAATTGCATGCCGTGGATGTGGGGGTGTCGCCAATGGAGAGTCAAATTTTTGTTACCATGAGCCTGCCCCTGGCTTCCCCGCCGCCGGGACGGCCGGACCCAAACGAGACGCACCGCACGGGGGCGCCCAAGGAGCACGTTCCAATCTGTACCATTACATTTAGTAAGTAAAACCTTAATCTTACGGGGGAGATGATCTAACCTGTCAGCCATTGCCAGCAGTATGGTACAACAATATTGTCTGGGGGAGCCGCCTGGACCGGTCGCAGCTATTGTTGAGGGGCATTCTGGCCCGCATTGGCAGCCTGGACTTCTGCAGCCTGTTGAGGGGCATTCGGACTGGCATTGGTGGCCTGGACTCCCACCGCGTTTTGCAGAGGGGTATTCGGCGCACCTTGAGGAGCTGGCCCTCCGTTTGCCGCCAATTGGCCAGGGTACCAGTGCGTGGAGCCACCCCCAACTAGGCCTGCTTGAGGCATAGAGCCTAGAGGATCATTCTGGCTGGCATCACCACCCAGGACTTCCCCCACTTCTTGATGTGGGGCGTTCGGTGCACCTTGGAGAGCCGGGCCTGCCTTGGGGGCTGGCAATAAATGTCCCCAGTCAGCTGGGGCGCCAGGCGGGAGTAACGTAACGTCGATGGCCACGTCTTGTGGGGCGATTGTTGGGCCCAGTTCTCCTTGACCTGCTTTAGCTAGTTTAGTGTGCGTCAACTTTTTTCCACAATCCTTGAGAAGATGAATGATGGCATCATCGATCGCGTTAATCCTGGCAGGGTTCTGAGAAGCTTGTGCAGTCACTAGGCTGTCGCAAGCTGGGCGCAATCTCCTCATACCACGGAGGATGTCCAAGAAAACATTGTTTGGTAGAGCATGGACATTGGTATAGTTCCTTGATAGCATCTGATCTTTGACTGTCTGTCGCCATTTATCATAGAGCTGACCATTGTCGTTGGTGAATCCGATGAGTGTATTCTGCTGGCTGATTTTTCGACCTTGGTCGGGGCGCTTGGACCCAATTGTCCCGGTCAGCATAATATCGGGAATCCCGTACGCTTGCCCCGGCGGGGCGTTCACCCCCGGCCCGACATTGGCCATGTGGACGTACTGCAAATAGTTGTTATCTGCGTTCATTTCGTCAGATTCAGCGTCTAGATCGTTGAGGGACTTGATATTTGCGTGTTGTCGATCTTGCGAATACTGTGCCTTGTGGATACTTTAGTTAGTACGCCAGAGACTTCCCTTCCCATATGCAATGATTACTTTATATATCAGAGTCCCTGAAGCTTAGGCAACTTGACCAAATTCAAATTTCAAACCTTGACGGTCAAGACATCGAGGCAGTTATCTGATTCAAGGTAGAAATACAGGACGGAAAGGTCCTATTGAAACCATATTCCTGAACTTCAAAGCGAAGATAGAGGATCACACGTGATGCGGCACCCCCTGCGCCAAACCTGTTCGACATTTCAGTGCATCTACCTCCAGGACCTGCTGGCGTCCTTCCATGCGCACCCCCCTAAACTAAATCATTCGATTCACAATCCTGCATTTACTACACAATCTTTTAAACACCGACTACACTCACTGCTGCCATGCCCATCAAATGTTCGTTCTGTCGTCGGAAATATGCCCGGGCCGGTCCTTACGAGAAGCATCTACAAACGGTGCACGGCAATCTGGGCATTCCCCAGTTGTTCACAATACAGCATACGCCCTCTACCGATTGTATTAACCAAGCGGAAGACGACGCGTTGCTCCCAAACCCCCTAACCCACGGCGTGGGACAGACAGATTCGAATTATGAATCCGATGCGGACCCGGGCGGATGTGGACCTGACACCCCCACTGACGCGGAAGCAATCGTTAACACCTCCCTAGCGCCCAGCCAACTGGCGTATCATCCTCCCGCCGGGCAACCTATTGGATATGTAAAGGGATTTGAAGAGGAGTTAAGGAATTTGAGAGCAAACCCGTGGGCTCCCTTTCCCACTACACACGGGTTCAAACTTGCCTCTTAGTTCATTGAGAGTAAAGTCCCGAAGTCACGGATTAATGAGTACTTTTCAAGTGGACTCGCTGATTCGGCATCGGTCAGCTACGGTTCAATGCATACGCTCGAGAATCACCTCCGCTCGCTGGATCCGTACGGCGCATATCTACAATGGTTCGACGGCCGAGTTGATGACGGCGAGAGAACATTGCCTTTCTTCCACCGGAACATCCTTGACTGTGTCAAATATCTTCTGTGCCAGATAGGGTGCAGTGATGATTTTGTTTACGCCCCGCGGCGTGAATATGATCTGAATGGACAGAGGATATTTGCAGAAATGCACACTGGTGATTGGTGGTGGGACGTCCAAGTACGGTTCCAAATGCGTGTACACAAGGCAACAGCCAAAGGCGCTAACTGAGGAAAGGAGACTCTTCCCCCCGGCACCACTGTGGTTCCGATTTTTGGGATGTCGGATCAGACGCATCTCAGCAACTTCTCCGGCGACAAGAAGGCGTGGCCTGTGTATATTACTATTGGGAACCTTCCGTCGGCGAAGCGCAACAAACCCGGATCGATGGCAGTTCTCCTTCTCGCGCTATTACCTATCCAACCCAAGTTCTCAAAGTCCTCCTCTGTGAACGAACTCCAGCGACAAATAAACGCCGATACTTTACAGGGCGTCTTCAAACTTTTATTTGAACCCTTAGAAGAAGTACCCCTGGAGGGTGTTCCAATTGACTGTGTGGATGGGAAAGTCCGGAGGTGCTTCCCTACTTTAGCAGCTTGGATTGCTGACCATATGGAAAACGTTGCACTACACGGAGTAAAATCCAATGCCTGTCCCAAATGTAAGGTACCTCCGGACATGTTGGGATCTTACTTCCAGAAACAGTACTTTGCGAGAGACTATGCGACATACGACCGTCGTGAACACGAGAGTCGAGATCTAGGGGCGCGCCCACGGTCCAGGGATGTCAACATTACCTTTCATGCTCTTGGTATCAAGATTGGGCAGAATGTCTTTCACGGGATTCAACGTGTTTCGGCGCCCGACCTGCACCAGCCTGATTTGCTACATACAGTCTATCTTGGACTATTCAAGCATATGATGGAGTGGGTGCAAGGGTTTCTCAAGAAACACGACTGACTGCAAGCATTTGACGACGACTGGAAATCTTTACCACCATACCCAGCCTTCTTTGTCCCAAAAAAGGCTTATCGTGAGGTTACTCAGTGGCAGGGAAAGGAGATGAGGAACTTGGGGCGTTGTCTTTTGGCTGTTCTGGCGGTTGCGTTGAGACAGCCGGACGCTGCGCAAATGCAGCCTTTCAAAAGCGCCCTGGCCTGCGTCAGCGAATTGCTTGATTTCAGTCTGATGGCGCAATACCGAAGCCATACACCTGAGACTATAGACTACATGGAACAATATCTCAATCGGTTTCACACGACGAAGGATGTCTTCCTTGAATTCCGGGTTTCTAAACGAACAAGTGCGAAAGTTCAGAACCAGCGGAGCGAACTGCGAAATCACAGAGCGCAGATTACTCAACCACATACGAAAGCTAGACGTCGTCAGATCTAGGACAAGGAGCGCGGCGTGGAGAACGACCAGCTCATGGATCTGATCCATACAGAATCACATTTCAACTTTATCATGATGCATCTATTGGGCCACTTCCGCGAACACATATACCAGTTTGGCAACATTCCGATGTATTCTACCGAGTTTGGTGAGCTGGCGTATAAAGAACAAATTAAAGATGGATGGCGACGTTCAAATAAGAATGATGCCACACAGCAGATCCTGCGCAGCTGCGGCCGCCACCATGCAATCCGAATGAGACTCCTGAACCTGGATTCCCTTCGAAGGCACGGAGCACACATCTCAGCCGAGGTAGTTAAACTTTTGGACACAGCGGGTCTTAATTCGGGGCACGCCACATGCCGTAGGATTCTCAAGGGACATCGCGGGCATGTTGCGAGCCTGCATGATTTTTGCCAGGTCTTAGGCATCTCATGCGATAGCATGTGTCGCGAAATGATTCGATACAGCCGGCAAAGTCTGACCGCAGAACGCCGGCTTTCCGAAGATCCAGCTGAACTTAAACTATTCCCCTTTGAGCTATGAAAGCAACTTGAAATACCTGTCCTGGCCTTTCAGGAGACGGATGTTTACGATATCCACCGGGCACGATCTACCGGCGCCGAACTCTTCCGGAACAAGGCGAGTCGCAATGATTGGGTTTGGGTACAAGCAGTGGGGGAGCAAATGTATGGTGCGCTATGTGGGCGTCTCCCAGGGAAAATAATAGCGCTCTTCAAAATCCGCGACCACAGGCACACGGAGAGGGTGAACCGGCTAGCCGGTGTTCAGATGCTGAGCATCCTTAACGCAGGGCGCCCATCCGAGTTTCACGAGCTTGTCACCGAACAGCTAAGGCCAGATGCGCGAAGTTTTACAATAGTGGACATCGGGACGATCATAGGGCTGGCGCACCTGATCCCGGAGTCTGACCGGCGATGGCTTGTCAATAGTCGAATTGACTTGAGGACGTTCAATGAGATTTATTGAGTAGTTGTGCAAGAATAGGGATTTTGTGAAGCGCGGCGCAGACTCAGGATTGCCGACGGATCCAATCCGAGATATCCCAGTCACCACCTCGCAAGGGCAGGAGACCAAGGGACCAGGATAATCTGAATCATGCGCCGGGCTCTCGCGCCTGGCGGGTGAGTAACATAACGGGAAGTCCGGACTAAGACGACGCCAGCAGGTCGTCCTAGCCCAGACTCCAAAACAGTGCATTTGTATAGACAGGTATCAGAACTTGAGAATAATAAAAGCCAGAGGGGCATAATTAAAAGTAATAGTAGTAGAGATTAAGACTGCGCCGCGGAAGGAAAGGGTTAACTTAGAAAGTAAAAGCCCGGAAGCCCGCCGGGCCGGGGGTTCCTCCGCTCTGCCGTCCTGCCGGTGAGGCATCACGATGGCGGTGGGAACACAATTGGAACCGGCTTCTGGGAGGGAACAAGGGACAGGAAGGCTGGGAGTAGGACGGAGTCCAGATGTCGGGAACCCAGGAATTAGGATCCAGACACGCTGGCATGAGACTAGAGCGCTGTGCGTGCAGAGAACGCACTAGACTAGACTAGACATGAGAGGATGAGAGCCGAGAGGCAGGGCGTAGAAACTAGAAAAGGTGCAGCAGGGCAAGATGTCCGGATAGCAATCGAAACTGGGAGATCGCTTAAGACGCAGTCAGGATGGACGGAGGGGGGGCAGTGTGCGACCGGACGCACCAGGGCGTGCCGACAGGACTCCTAGCGCACAGGATAAGGGGTGGAGTTGAGGCGGAGATCTGGACGCCCAGGATGGGGCAGGGTGTTGCGTCAGGGATCCAGACGCCCAGGATGGGGCAGGGTGTTGCGTCAGGGATCCGGACGCCCAGGCGTCAGACACAAGCGATTTTTTTGCTGATGCATATTACTTCTTGTAATTGCATGTAGACTTGCAGAGGTCGTAGCTCCATAACTAACCGACCAATCTGAACCAACTAAGTCTTATCTTATAGAGCGGAGCTCCTTCCATGTTATCCAGCAAAAGCCCCTCAGTCGCATCCCTCGTATCTCCACGGACCGGGCTGCATAGATGCCTTATCATATTGTGCGCTAATATCTTAGCGCTACGAATACTGTGGCGGGGCCCAGAGTCGAACACATGACCTTATGCATTTAGTCACGTGCCGCACCGATTACGCTTCTATGTGTAACATTAGCTCCCTCCTCTTTAAGGCTCGTCCTCGAGTCTTTCTATGTTTCTAAAGTAATCTATATATGGTACATTTCTATAGTTGTAAAGAGAATTCCGTTTAGGACTCTATTCAGGTAGGGTAAAAAACCTTTGCGCGTTTACTTGTCCACGCCTAGGAAAACGTTTCCTGATAATCCTACCTCAGCCGGGGCATCTCCAGCTTGTCCCTATGGAACTCCTCCACTAAGTCAGTAGCATGTTCTAGATACTGCGGTGGCTCCCAGGTGTTTTTATCCTCCGAACACCCTTACCATTTAACAAAATATTTGAGTTCTCGGATACGTTTATTGCATCCAGAGACTCCTTTGGTGTAGGAGAGAATATCGCTTTTAATGATTTTCTCAACTTCCCATTCCAGATCGCCGTCAATCTCTTCTGCGTCCTGCGGCCTCTGTTCCCTATCTGGTCGAACCTATGTTCCGTAGGGTTCGAGGAGCGACACATAAAATACGGGGTGTATTTTCCACTGTTCGGAAATCTGCAACTTAAAGGCGCGGTCACCTCGTTTCTCGAGTATTCGGAAGGGTCCGTAAAGTTTTGGGCTTTACTTTTTGGACGGTCATTTTGTTCGAATATTTTTTGCATTGAGCTTTACTCGGTCTCCAACCTTGTAATCCGGTTGTTGCTGAACCTGGGGATCGTAGTATTTGCTCATTGCTTTTCAAGTAAGTTGTAAGGTGTCTCGGGCTTGTTGATGTATTTCTTTTATCCAGTGAGTGTAGGTTGTTGCTCCTGGATTCCGTACTTCCCTTTCCTTCATCCACTCCGTTTGTGGATGATAACCGTAGTTTGCATAGAAAGGGGTTAAACCTTGCGCTTGGGTTACCAAGTTGTTGTATGCGTGCTCGGCTAATGGTAATAGAGCACACCAGTCATCCTGATCATAGTTGACGAAACTTTGAAGGTACCCTAGAATCACTTTGTTGGTTCTTTCAGTTTGCCCGTCGGTTTGAGGATGATAGGCGGTTGACATCCTTCGTTTGATGTCTAGTGATGTGCACAGGGATTCCCAGAATTCTCCTGCAAACTTGGTGTCCATGTCCGAAACAATTTCTGTGGGCAACCCATGAAGCTTCCAAACTTCTCGTAGGAATGCGGTTGCCACATCCTTAGCACTTGCGGTGGTTGGTAGTAATATAAAGTGGGCCATTTTGCTAAATCTGTCAACTACAACCATAATCTGAGTGTTGTTGTTCGATAGAGGAAGTTCCGTAATAAAGTCGGTAGAAATCGAGCTCCAGGCTGTGAAAGGTATTTGTAACGGTTGTAAAAAACCATACTTGGCGTGTCTTGGGGCTTTACTATGTTGGCATTCGTCACATGACCGAACATAAGCGTTGACCCAGTCCCTTAATCCTTTCCAGTGAAAATCTCGCGTAATGATTTCTAGGGTTTTTTCTTCTCCGAAGTGTCTGGCTACTTTGGAGTCGTGACAGCTTTTCGTGATTAAGGTTCGTCGTTCCTCAGATGCTGGTACGTACAGCCTGTTTTTGAAATAAATAAGGACATCTTTGGTTGACCAGTGCTTAGGCCATTGTGTGTTATCGTTTCTTAATCTTTCCAATTCCTTCCTTCTGGATTCACAATCCTCATCTTCCTCTCCTGCCTTCTTTACCAATGATGTGAACTCTTCGCGGAACTTCTTAGGGTTTGCATTTAGGACTACCCTAGTTGCCATGACCACTGATTCTTTATGCAGTTGGTCATGAGTTTCTTCGTCGGTTAGGTCAAAGTGTTGATTGAGGTTTGACTCCTCGTTTAGGAAGTTGATACGAGGTGGAGTCTCGGTTAATCCAGTTCCCATGGTCCCGAATCCTTGTTCTCCTCTTTCCGTGTTGTCCAAGTCCATCTCTTCTTGAAGTTCACCAGTGTGAATCTTCTCTAAAATCAACTGTGCAATTTTAGTGCCAGCTAGTGCTTTGTAGTCTTCCCTATGCGTATTGTACAGCAGTGCCTTGACTTCTCCTCGGTAATACGCATCGATGATACTGGCGCGGGTGTCAATTCCGCATTTGGTAGCTAAACCACTTTTTGGTACGATGCGACTGTAAGTTCGCTTTGGTACTGCTATTGCTATTCCGGTTTCGAGTAGTGCTTGTCCTTTTCCTGGTATGATAGTATCTTTTAATGCAGACAGATCGTAGCCAGCTGCTTCCCTAGTTCCTTTGGCTGGCCACTTAGCCTCCAGGCAGAGTCGCATTGCTCGAAATAGGGTTTGTGTAGGGTTGGCCATTACTTTGTCATCGGGTTCTGATCCTAGAACTATAGAAATTCGGATAACGGCGAAGTGCGCTGGTTTTAGAATCGACTGCTCAGTTCGTTCAGCTCCTCCTTCAGGGCGGTACTCAGGCCGCCTACTCAGCACATCCGGTTTGCCGCTGCTCGATCCTGGTCGATAAACGACTTTAAAGTTAAAATCGGTTAACTTTTGCGTCCACCAAATTTGTCGGGCGCTACAGGCTTTCGTGGTGAGGAAGTACTGCCGATTCTGGTGATCCGTATATATGGTAATCGGACGATCAGTTCCCATTAGATAATGTCGCCATTCTTTGAACGCTTCCATAATAGCAAGGAGTTCCTTGTCATGGATATCGTAATTGCACTCGACAGGATTTAGTTTTCGGGAGTGGTAAGCGATTGGGTGTAGCCGTTTCTCCAAAAGCTGGGAGAGTACACAGCCCAAGGCAAAATCACTAGCATCAGTTTTCACAACCGTATCCCATGCAGGTTTGAAGTGGCACAGAATGGGGGCGGTGACGAACTTCTCTTTCAGAAGTTCAAATGATTCGTTTACTTCGTCAGTCCACAGGAAACCACTTAGGTTTACCTTCAATAATTCCGTAATGGGTTTCCAATAGCCGAGAAATTCTTCATGAATCGTCGGTAAAGATTCCCGAAACCCATGAAAATTTGTATGTCTCTTATGGACTTCAGCAGTACCTATTTCTTGATGGCGTCCACCTTTCTCTCACTCATCGACACACCTGTCGTTGAGATTATATATCCCAAAAATTCCAAGTCTTTTATCTGGAAGACCGACTGTTTTAGCGAGATGGCTAACCTATGCCGTCCCAGTTGCCTTAGGACTTTTCGTACAAGTTCGATGTGCTCTTCTTTGTTTTTTGAATAGATCAGTATGTCGTCTATATAGCATACGACTCCTTGATCCAAAAATTCCTTCAACACAACATTCATCATACTCTGAAACGTTGCTGGTGCATTAATTAGTCCAAAAGGCATGACTTCCTATTGCTTTAAACCGTACTTTGTCCCAAAAGCGGTTTTGTCCCCATGTCCTTTTGCTCCTCGAACTAGGTTATAGCCCTTGGCTAAATTGATTAGTGACATAATGTCGCATCCTTCCACTCTGTCACGCAACTCTGACATTAGAGGTAATGGACATTTATTCGCTATCGTAAGCTCATTCAACTTGCGATAATCTACACACAGTCGTAGGCTACCACCTGGTTTTGGGGCGAAGAGAACTGGCGCTCTGTACAGAGATTTGCTAGGAATTATTTTTCCTTGCTTTGTCATCTCGTCCAGGTATTCTCTTAGAACCTTAAGTTCTTTTTCCGACATAGGATATAATGGTCCCCATGGTTGCTTAGCTCCTTCGGCCAGTTTGATTTTGTGGTTGAAACTCGCTATGGTCCAGTAATTGATCCAACGCTAGTGTGGAGAATACGTCTTTATAATCCTGGTAGCACTTAGGCAACCTTTCCCAAGCTACTTCTCAGAGTTTGTCGGGGTACTCAAATGGCGCTATCATGTCTTTGGCATGCATTCGTCTGACAAATATAGCCTTTTCGTCAAGTAGTAGGGACTCGTCCCATTCTACTTCGATAGTATCCTGCATGGGTCCGGTATGGTTTAGGCACTTTTCGTCCGTAAAAGTCCAAGAACTGGAGTTGCCAATATTGGTGATCGGATGATAGTCATGCCACCAACCGAAAGGTATAATCATATCTTGTGCGACTGTTTTCACCATGTCGCAGGATACCATTGACGAGTGCTGGTTGGTTCCAATTTCCAACCGTATAGGATGGGTATAAAGCCCTCCGTTTTCCTTAGAAGGTTTCCCATCAATTTCTTCGATTTGGAGCGGTTTGTCTCGTTTCTCAGTAGGTATGCCTAATCGGCGTACTAACGCTTTGCTAATAACAAAGATATTAGTCTCTGAGTCTAAAAATAGGTGAATCGGTACTCGATCTTTGTTGGAACGAAGGTATGCAGTGCCTTCGGGGCACTTGTATCGTTCTGGTTCTGGTATACTGATTTTACTTCGTTTGGGTCCCGTATAGGGCCCCTGGTTGATTGTCTGTCATTTGCTCATGGTTGCGGGAGTGATGATTGTTACCACGCCAGCATGGTTTCGGCTACTAAAGCCTCCTCAGACAACCTTGGCACGTTTCGCTTGATTACCCTCAATGATGATATTTAATCATACCAAACTCAGAAACCCAAACTGAGTCGAGGATCGACCTTTTAACCCAGCCTTAGAGTTTGCTTTCAGTTCCCATCATGGGGGGACCCCCTGGGGTGACCACGCTGTCCCCAGCTTCCCTCATCCTGATGATGGACTACCCCATTGCCGTTGCCATGGGTGCCCCTTCCCGTACTTGCACCAGCCTTTCTGTAACGGGGGCTCCCTCAGGTAGATGGTTCCTAAGGATGTGACCGCACCAAACTTCGAATCTCTCGAACACAACTCTTGTAAAGTGTAAAGAATAAAAGTAAACGGTAAAACTTAATATCGTTAAGCTCTGGCTTATCTCAATTAAAGTCTCTCGAGAGGATGTTGATTGTGTCGGGGCAGGAGAGTTCTCGTATAAGCTTCAAGTAGTCAGACTTATACCAAAAACTCCCCCATCAGGTCGCCCCGACCAACATGAGTATGCCCTTCTCCGTAAGGATTGCCGGCACCATTACCGCATCCCCGAAGGGCCTAAGGTGTCAGCGCACTCTAGCAGAAATCTCCCTTATGCACATTGGTTCCTGCGAGGTGTTTACCAATACACCTGCCGGAGTGAAAACCTCTGCGCATCGGTGTCTCGTCAGTGGCTAACTGTCGAGACTCCTAGGAAAGCTAACTAAATGACTCTCTTCCCATATGCTATGAACTATGCAAGCACCCGTAGACGTCAGGTGTCCTCCGGTTAAGTTCTATCTTTCTTGATTGCGAACTTACGGGGTCTACGACGCTCCCACGTAGAGCTGTGTCGGTGGCGGGACCCGTGGGCGCTACCCATGGTCCCTTACCTTCGGCACACCACTCAGCGTGATAAGTATCATGCTATTAGAGTCTCCCAACAACCCACAAAGAGCCTACGGCAAAGGGGCATGTATAGGCTTGATTGGCGTAAAACCTTCCCAGATGTCTCCGGCACTACCCGGGACTACTCTGGGGACCCTTCCGGATAGCTCACGCTAACTCCGTCAGTTTTGGTCCGTTTTACTCCGTTCTTTTTGGAGAAGGTACCTGACCTTCTCACCTTGGCCCCCTTATATATCCTGCGAACAGCTTCCAGTCGGACGGACGGCGACGACGCATACAGTGTTATGGACATGTCTTCATAGATTCCATTTAACTAGCATAACGGCAACTCCACCCATTTTGGCCCATGACGCCCGGGGCGAACCCTGGGGCCGCAGGTACCTGTTAGGAATAATCCTGCCAAGTTACAGCATGTTCGGAGCACTCTAGCTCCTCCCGTAGTCTTCCGATCAATATACAAGCAAGTGCCCATCGATCGTTATTGCGTAACCAACAATCCTAACATTACACGGAATCTTTCCGAGAACGTTTCCGACGGAAGGTAGGGTAATAGTGTCCCAAAGGTAGGGTAAGTATATCCATGGTGACACGAAGCCGGTCTCCATGGCAGGGTAACGTGACTTACCTAGACAGGGTAAACTTACCCGGCCTTCCGACCCATCCTTAGGCCGAAACCGATGTAGTCACGTTACTTCCGCTACTTAGATACACCTATATCTTAAGTACCTTCTGTTCTTCGAGATACCCGGACCATCGGGCATCTCTCGGACATGCTCAGGCATGCCCGCCTAGTCTACCATATAGCCTCTTGGCCTTATGTATGGGCGTAAACTTAGGTTGCCATAGCTCCATAACGTAGGGTCGTTACACTTTCCTTGCGAGACACCCCATTTATAACTAATGCGTGTGAAGTCTTTAGACATCGGGTTGTCTTCCCTCGCTTGAAACCCTTTTAAACTGGTACGTCTTTTTGGGACTCTTTCTATCGAGTGTACCGCCTTGCTGAGCACTCTATCGTCAGTTTCAACTTATATCAGGCTGCGTCCAGCCAGCGTGGACTCCTGTCTAGCTGGTTTGATTGGTGTGTACTATCTAGTTGTACCCGCGATCTTCTTAGCCCCTTTTCACATGCAACGCCTCGCGGAGGACTCCGAAGGGTGTGCATCCCACTCCCTCGGCACTTTGCATCCTTCGGCACTTTCCCAGAGTGCGCCTCTGCGTCATTCTTGCATACTGCGTTCCAAAGAGCAAACCGCTAGGTCGGGGAGAGGTGTACTGCCAACCAAGAGCGCGTGTTTCTTCGTCTTGTTGACCATCCTATGTAGGGTGTGCTTCCCTTGTACAGATGCTCCACTGTTGTCCTGGACTTCGTTTCTATACCCTCGCTTAATCCGAAGTCGTTTCCCAAATCTGAGATGCTGGGTTTGCTCGAGTTTGGCCCACCTTTCCACCAGTAGGTTTTGGGCGGATTTCTACTCGTCAGGTTCTCGGGACTGCGTTCCTGCGCCCAGTAGTCAAATTTACCGCGGCAGACTTTCGACAATCTCCCCACTTATGATTCGTGAGGCCACAGTGCATGCAGCCATCATGCTGGTACCGTGAGTTGATTGTTTCCTGTAAAATTCCCTTGTGGGCCGATTTCCAATCGGTCTGTACTCGTTTTGTAGGTGACGAGTCGGTTTTCGCAGGATTCCATTTTCCTTTCACATCTCGCTTTGCTTGGGACCAAGTCTTAGCCTTTCCTTTTGGTTGGCTACTTCGGTCCTTGTCCCCAAATTTCCGTCTTGGAATTGTGGTCTCGGAGCTACCGCCTTTCAAGCGGAGTTGCTCTTTGAATTCCTCAACCTTCATGCCTACAGCTCCAAGCTGTTTTATCCATGCCTCATCCGAGTCGACTTCCTCATACGACATCCTAAGCGGGATGGAAGGTGGGAGTTTACATTCCACAAGTTGTCTCCAACTTTGACTCTTTATTTGCCCCTGGATATTCAACAACTCGAGTTGAGTAATATCTGCCTCGATGTTGTTTTGGTAAGGCACTTTCGTCATCTGGTTTACTGCCTTTCGAGCCTCATTGTACGGAGCGTAACGCTCAGTTATTTCTGTTCGGAAATTTTCCCACTGTTGGAACTCCTCTCCTCTCTCCTGGCCCGCTAGTCCATCCATGGCATTTCGGTACCATTCCTTGAAGGGTATTACTTCCTTCCCTTTCGTCCTGCCTAGGGCACACACGATCTTGTCGTGGTCCTGTTCCCAGTGGTGAGGGTTTCTTTGAAAATAATCCTCGCATTCCATTAACCAGTTTTCCACTTTCTGGTAACTGAGATTTTTGAAGTAAGAGGGCATTTCAGCCGGTTTCCTACTAGCCCCTGCCACTGCTGGCGTCATCCAGGCTGCCCATTCCTCAGCCTCAAAGTGCACATTTCCCAGTCCTTGACCCCTCCGGGAGGTCCGCCGCTTCCGCCGGGAGATCTACCGCCTCTGCCTGGAGGTCTACTGCCTCTGCCGGGAGGTCCAACGCCTCTGCCGGGAGGTCCACCGCCTCCACCGAGAGGTCCACCGCCTCGGCCGGGAGGTCCACCACCTCCGCCGGGAGGTCCACCGCCTCCGACGGGAGGTGCAGATGGTCCTCCTTGTTGGCTTTCACTTGGTGGGCGGGGTGGCCCTGATCCTCCGTTTGGATCCCCTTTAGGTGGTAGAGGTGGTGCGTAGAAACTATGGTTATTGGTTTCAATTGGCGGTACCGTCCCTGCACCTGCAGCCTCCCCGAAGGTACTTGGAGGGGGTAGGAATGCCCCATCTTCGTCATAGCTGACCTGGACCCTTGCCTTTCCTTTTCCAAATCGTTCTTCCAAAGCTGTTTCAAGGGCGTGGATTACTAGTTCTGCTGTGGTTGCTCCTTGTTTGGCAAAATCGGTGTATATGTCCTTTCTAAAACAAGACATTTTGCTCGTCAGGGTTGCCATTTCTGTTCGTTGATTTTCCAAAGCACGATAGACGGCTTCCCGATGTGTCTTGGCGTTTTCGACAAAGCTCGCTAGGCGATCCTTCATAGTTGCCTTCAGCTTTTCATGTTCAACAATAACATCGATTCTTAGTTGATCGATGACTTTCCGGTCGGTTTCCCTCTGTTGATCCATAGCCCTTCGGTCAGCTTCCCTCTGATCCTTTAACTGGTCAATCATTTCGGCCAATGTGTTATCTCTTTGCATAGAATCCATGCTTTTCTCTCCTGCTTCCCATTCTAACCAAGCGGTTCTCCGAGTTTGCTCTTCTGTTGCAAACTGTTGCCGGACCAGTTCTTCTGCCATTCGTACATAATAGCTTTCTAGTTCCACCGTCATGTAGTCTTGGAGTCCTTGGGCGCACCTTTCCAACATTGCTAGTTCATCTCGCGCGAACTTGTCTCCTCCATCCAACCTTAGCTTGGTTTCGGTGTAACGACCCTACAATATAGAACTATGGTAAGCTACGTCTACGCCCATATATAAGACCAAAAGGCCAGATGGTAGACGAGGCAGATATGCAGGCGCATATCCGAGAGATATCTGATGGTGTGGAAATCTCTAAGAGCAGAAGGTACTTAAGGAATAGCTGTACCTAAGTAGTGGTAATAACGTGACAATGTCCGCTCTGGCCTATGGATAGGTCAGAAGGCCGGGTGAGTTTACCCTACCCAAGGAAGTCACGTTACCCTACCATGGAGACTGGTTTCGTGTCACCATGGACATACTGACCCTACCTTTGGGACACTATTACCCTACCTTCCATCGGAAATATTCTCAGAAGAATTTTGGGAAATGTTAGGATTGTTTGTTACGCAATGACGATCAACGGGCACTTGATTGGACTTTGATCGGAAGACTACGGGAGGAGCTATAGTGCTCCGAACAAGCTGTAACTTGGTAGAATTATCCCTAACAGGTACCTGCGGCCCCAGGGTTCGCCCCGGGCGTCATGGGCCAAAATGGGTGGAGTTGCCGTTATGCTAGTTAAATGGAATCTATGAAGACAGGTCCATAACACTGTATGCGTCGTCGCAGTCCGTCGGACCACAGGCTGTTCGCAGGATAGATAAGGGGGCCAAGCTGAGAAGGTTAGGTACCTTCTCCAAAACGAACGCAGTAAAACGGACTAAAACTGACGGAGTTAGCGTGAGCTATCCGGAAGGGTCCCAAGAGTAGTCCCTGGTAGTGCCAGAGACATCGGGGAAGGTTTTATGCCAATCAAGCCTACACATGCCCCTTTGCCGTAGGCTCTTTATGGGTTGTTTGAAGACTCTAATAGCATGACACTTATCACGGTAAGTGGTGTGCCGGGGGTAAGGGACCATGGGTAGCGCCTATGGGTCGCGCCGCCGACACAGCTCTCTGGTGGAGCGTCGTAGACCCCCTAAGTTCGCCATCAGGAAAGATAGAACTTAGCCGGAAGACAGCTGATGTGTACGAGTGCTTGCATAGGTCATAGCATATGGGAAGGGAGTCATTTAGTTAGCCTTCCTAAGGGTCTCGACAGTTAGCCACTGACGAGACCCCGATGTGCAGAGGTTTTCACTCCGGCAGGTGTATTGGTAAACACCTCGCAGGAACTGATGTGCATAGGCGAGATTTCTGCTAAAGTGCGCTGACACCTATAGCCCTTCGGGGGCACGGTAATGGTGCCGGGGCAATCCTTACGGAGAAGGGCATACTCACGTTGGTCGGGGTAACCTGAGGGGAGAGTTTTTGGTATAAGTCTGACTACTTAAAGATTATACGAGAACTCTCCTACCCCGACACAATCAACATCCTCTTCAGAGACTTTAATTGAGATAAGCCTGAGCTTAACGATATCAAGTTTTACCGTTTACTTTTATTCTTTACACTTTTGCAAGAGCTGTGTTCGAGAGATTTGAAGTTTGGTGCGGTCACATCCTTAGGAGCCATCTACCTGAGGGAGCTCCCGTTACATTCAGCTACCTCGTCGGCAACCTTTTTTCCAGCCTCTGTCAATACCGCATAGGCAATTTGTTGTTCGTTTCGAGTTTGGGTGATGGTATGGTCTAAATCGCTAGTGACCCTTCCTAACATTGCCACAAATTGGTTGAACCCTTCTGTATCGGGAGGTACTGGACTTCCTGCCCGAGATCCTCGACTGGATCTATCCTTCGTTATTTTCGTTTGGCCCAATAGTCCAAGTGATCCGAATGGGTTTGGAGGTGGGTTGCCAATGGAGGGCCCTAATTTTGTGAATAATCCTCCAACCGTTCCGGGGTCCCATCCTATTGTGGACACCGGTGATCCTGTAGTCTCCTCCCTTTCTGTGTCCGGAGGCTCACAGCTTTCCGTAATTCGAGGTATGTCCGTCATATTGTTCCTCGTTTAGTTCACCTTGGTGTAAAACCTCAATTTCCAATGTCCAAGGAGCTAAGGATCCCTGGAAGCCTCCTTCGTCGTCACCGAGGACGGAAGTTGTACCGTGGTATGTTATATCGCAGGTGGGTTTCTCGTAAGGTTCCCAGTCAAGGTCGTTGAAGTAGTAGTGGAAGAAATCAGGTTCTGACCACTCTTAAGAGTAGGTGAACCAGGAGGGTTGGTCTTCTTTGAATAAGGGGATGTCTGCTAACTCAGTTTCCCAAAGTGTTTTGAAGGAGACGTAGATAGGCGTGGATCGTGGTTCGAAGGTGGTGTCTGAATGTTCTTCCAAGTCCTCTAATTGAATTTGTGGTCTCAACGGAATCATTCAAAGAGCCTTGGTAACCAGAGGTTATCAATATAGTGTTAGGGGGTAGGTAACTCTAAAGTCAAGCGAGTATACACTAGGTCCTGTAATCTTCTGTCTTGGAGATAGTTAAGAAGGCTCGTAAAGATAGAAGTAAAGTAGAATGAATATATTGATAAGATCTCTTCTCCGGTCGCTGATGATAGACTTTCAAGCTAGGGATTTGTTTTTTTTCTTTTTTTTTTTGTTTAACTCATATATTCGTTGTTAAGGTACAAGAACCTGCATGGAGCGCTAGCTATGGCAAAACCAAAACCTTAATTTCAGACGCATTCCTCCGCGCCCCAGGGACCAAAACAACCCCCCCAAGACCCTCTAGTATGGGCCTAACCGCACATCCCGCCCCGCAAAGGAACAATCATCCCCTAGAGGGAAGGCAGGAGAGAGAAGAAAACCCTTCAGCATCATCTCGACAAAGAAAAGAATAGAATAGGAAACCCCCAAATGCCTCTACAGGCGTCCAGGAATGAATATGTCCGCTGTCAGGCCCATGGTAGGACCCTGGCGAAGTGCCATGATGGGGCCAGCCAGCTCAACCCAGGAGATAGTACAATACCAAGGTAGGCGAACCAGTCGTTCGGCCGGGAGTGGGCTGCAAGCGTGGAGGGAGGAAGACAGGCGAGGAATGCCTGCAACGTTTGATATAGGGGGGCAGCAGATACTGCCCAGGAGGGAGGGGGTAGACCCCAGCCATAAGGTGTCCGGTGGTAGAAAAGTTGGATGGAGCCTGTAGTGACACCAGAGCCAGGAAAGAGTTGCAGTGCTGCCACAAGGGTGGCAGAAGTGAGAGCAGCACCAAGAGATGCTGGCGCGGAGGAGAGGCAGGAGGGGTAGGCCAAAGCACGACCACCTCAGTAATGGTAGGGCCCGCTGGCCGAGGCAGTAGGGTGCCAGCCGATCCCAGAGGAGGGGAGAGGTAGAGGGCAAGGTAGCAAAGATCCGGCCAAACAATACGGTAGGAGGCTGCAACTAGGATCACATGAGTAGGCAAGGCTACTCCCGATAGCCCAGAGGACCGCCATCCCATCTGACCGTCCAGCCATCACCAAGCCGCCAAAGCCGACCATGCTGATGCTAAGCGAGGTAGAGCAAAAGTAGTGTAGAGAGGACACAGGCCTCACGATGAGGACCCTAGGGTGAGGAGAGGAGCCCCATCCAGCAGAGGCGAGATGCCAGATGGGGAAAGGAGTAGAAGAGAGGCCCCGATGGGCAGAAGAATGGAAAGAAACAGCCTGCACCCCCCGGTAGGGGGGTGCATGGCTATAGAAAAGTGGTGATGATTCCTCGGTATTGAGTCATTCCCGATTAGGAATATTTTCAATGACTGG
>LN891017.1:252032-275975 GCA_900010015.1 Tuber aestivum | reverse complement strand
CTGCGTCTCTCATGTAGTCCCTTGTTCTGGGAGAGATAGCGTCACTGTAGTGGATGGGATCCCACCACCTGCCATCCAGCCAAGGAGGGCCTCCGACCGACCAACCCCCAGGGAGAGAGAGGACCCTAGGACGGTAGACCGAAGTCAATACCTCCGGGTGGGAGAGGAGAGAGGAGCCAGACTCCCCTAGGCCGAGGCCAAAGGCAGGAGTGGGCGGGAGGGAGGAGAATGTTTCGCGATGAAACAAAAAACTCACGATAAAAACCGTGGTGTTGAGTTTTCAATCGCCGGAGGTGTAGCGGAGACGGAGGATAGCTTCAAAGCTAGGGAGGCACCTCGATATTTATATTCCGCGTCTGGGTGGTCGCGGCCTACATTCAATTCCTTACTGACTATGTACCTGCCATACTAACGCTTCAGTGTCCTTGGAGTGCGAACTTCATTTGACCCTGAAAGCTAACTTTCCCGCTCTCTTCCTGAGTGGAGTGATCAGCTCCGTCAAAGGACTTAGCAATGACTCTTCTATGTATATAGCTTAGAGTGCATGACGAAGATAACTAACTCGACCAGTGAGTTGTTATTAACCAATCGTAACTAGGTCTTCTGGCTGACTCCAGCTTACGGGGGCTGAAGGGACATGCATATTACTTCTTGTAATTGCATGTAGACTTGCCGAGGTCGTAGCTCCCTAACTAACTGACCAATCTGAACCAACTAAGTCTTATCTTATACAGCGGAGCTCCTACCATGTTATCCAGCGAAAGCCCCTCGGTCGCATTCCTCATATCTCCGCGGAGCGGGCTGCATAGATGCCTTATCATATTGTACGCTAATATCTTGGTGCTACGAATACTGTGGCGGGGCCCGGAGTCGAACACGTGACCTTATGCATTTAGTCATGGGCTGTACTGATTCCGCTTCTATGTGTAACAGGGACTTAGTCATGATTTCACCGTGATGGTATAATATTGTACATAAAGGGTCAGGCTCCACTAGAGGGAATCCCATAAGACTAGGCAAATAAGTCTGTTGAGTATGGATAAGGAGGAAACATCCATGATGTATTGTGACATGAAATATCAGGTAGCGAGAACCAGGAGCCACGAAGGTCCCGATCATGATTGATTGGTAGCGGGAGGATCTAGCCAAGAAACCAGCGACAGGGGACGCAAACAGTATATAAGTTGAAAGATCTGAGTGCAATGGACGTCGGCGCAAATGTCTCCAGAGCGTACTAGTAGAGATCAACACCACCAGTTTAGACGGGAGATAATCCAGATCTTTAGGCGCTGGGTCATCACCTTGAGAGTTAAGAGGAATCATTTAAACTATCAGGATTAATGCTGCCAGTCACAGTGGGGTTGGGGTGTTAAAGGCCAGGGGGTGGGTAAAATGAGATGGGACAGAGGAGAATCAGACTATAGCAGGAAGTAGCAAACAGTCACAGGGATAGTCAGGACGCAAGGAGCAGAAAGCATAGAATCTCTGAACGCAAGGAGAGCAAAGGGTGGAATCTCCAGACGGGAGGAGTAGAGAGTGTGGAATCTCCGGGCACAGGGGACGTCGGCATCCACGTCCGGTGGGGTCAGGACAGGTTGCGCAAGAGGAAGGCAAATCTGGATGCAACGTCTGCAGGACGTCCCATCCAGATTAACGGTTTGCGTTTGAGCATCCCATGCGTCGGATGCATGGGACGCACGGGACGCAAAGGGAAACTTTTGCTGATGAACCCTATCGTGAGGACCCAACTGGTAAGAGAACTAAGGAAGTCCCAGGCCCATGATAGTAGATAATGAGCCTATCTACATTATGGAGGAAGTCATAGATAGTCGATGGTATAGTAATATAAAAGTGAAGTGTCCTAACTGCTTTGTCTAATACCTAGTTTCATGGGAAGGCTATGGTGTGGAGGAAAACTCTTGGGAGCCATATGAGATGCTATAAGGCACTGGGTTAGAAGCCGTGAAAGGTTTCGAGCATGAGTACTGTTAAGAATCCTACCGAGTAGGACCTAGCGACAGGTAACGATACTTCTTTGTAAGATGATAGCTCTCAGGCCTGTGCCTACGCAATTCCGATAGTCCAGTCCTTGGACTACTATCATGTTCGTGCCTATCTTCTTATTCTTCTCCTTAGTCCTTGCTTAGGACTTAATCTCTTCTTGTGAGAGGAAAGACACTTCTCAGGTTTCTTAAGATAAATCTTAAAGAGCGTAAAAGTAGGTTTTAGGGAAAATAACTTAAAGGTAGGAAATAAACAAGAAGAATGTGTGAAGAGCTCATACTCGGGGTCCTAGTGACCCTTTATATAGTCGCTCTTCACCTGGCATGACTCACACCTCATCTCACGCGAACCCTGTTACTCATATCCCTGAGTCACATGAAATCCATCAGCTAACTCCAATGAGTCGCTAGGCAACATACCTAAACCAATCAAAACATAATAACCAAATCAGTTGTGCAACTCGCGTCACCTGAGTGAAACCTATGACTCATAAGTATGAGTCATGTGCGAAAATCATAACATCGTGTGACTCACAACTGTGAGTCACGAACAGGTAAACATAATAACCTATGGCGTACTAGTGTGCATCATGAGAAATTCAAACATACCTATGACTCGGAAATCCGAGCTATGTGAAATCTGCCTTGCTTAGTCACAGTTTATGACATTAGCTCCCCTCTCCCTCAGCCCGAGTCCCATCAGGCTCCAGTCTTCTACTCCCTATCTTCATCCTTCAGGTAGCGGATAGTACCTATTCGCTCCCGTGTTCACCCTGACCACCCTGCCCAGAGTTTTCCTTGCTTCCCTCTCTTCTTTTCTCCAGTCGTGCTGGAGAGCCTTTCTCATATTTCTCTCTCCTTGCAACTCCCTCGTCAAATTGTCGTTGCTCCACCTGGTCCTCTCCAGGTCCTTCTTGAGCTCCTCTATCGTTTCTGCCTGATATTCCAGCAACATGCTGGTTTTGACCTTCTCGGCTAACCACTTCATTTTGACCTCCTTTACGGTCTTGGGTTCCGTTTCTTCTTCCATCTCTTCTTGCCAGGAAACCTGCTTCGATTTCCTGGCTCTCACCCATTCTTTTTGTTTTTTCGCCCCCCTCCTCCTCGATTCCGTCCTCGGAGTCAGTTCGATGTATTGTACCAGATCCACTGGCTCTGGTGTACGGGATTTCGTTGGCGTCGGAGATCTTGTTGCTGATCCCAGAGGCGAAGTCTTGGGTGGCCATCAGTTCTTCTCCCGAGGCCGGTATCCCGAGCCTTCTTTCTCGCCTTGGTGCACTTGGCACCCATTGTCGTAGCAACCCGTCCATGACAGGTTCACGTGTTCCCTTTGGGTAGTTGGAGTCTTGTGTATTGGTAGGTCTTTCAAACTTATCCAGTCCTCGAGGTTGTATTCCATCTCATCCTTCATCTGTTTGGGGCTCGGGGTGCGGTATCCCAGGCTGGTCGGCGTGATGTGTTTGAACGCGTCGCGTCCTGGTAAGTGTTGAAGGGTTGACGGCATCATCGTCGCACCTGTTTCTTTGGGATATTCCTACTGGTAGGAGTCTGTGTAGCGTAGTGGCAGGGCCACACATTCGGATTCGGGTACATCTTCTACCGTTGCTTGATGGCTTGCTGGGGTATCGTTGATGGAATTGGTTGACTGCATTTGGCGCATGATCGAAGTTCTCGGCTGGGTACCAAGTCTTATTGTGTTCTGGAGAGTATCCAGTCCACTTCGCTCGGTATGGCAAGCGATCGTAATGTGATCGAGAGTTGATAATTTCTTCGAGTTCGTATTCTGATTCACCGGCTGTCTCAATAGGCAGTGGGGTTGGTTTTTCTTGTAAAGGTAGGGGGTTGTCTTGGTAAAGTTCAACTAGGCTAATGTGGAAGGTGTTGTGTATTTTCATTGACGGTGGGAGGTCGAGCTTATAAGCGCGGCTTCTATTCTTGCCAATATCTTGAATGGTCCTATTTTCTTGTAATCCAGTTTTTTCGTCGGTCATGTGATTCGGATGTTGCATGGTAGGCACCAAACCATATCTCCTGATTTTAGATTTGCATCGGGTTTTCCGTGGTGATCGTAGTCATCCTTCTGTCGTAATTGTGCCACAACTATTTCGTTTCGCAATGTGTTGTGTAGTTGACTCATATCCTTTTTATCCGTTATCTTTCCTTGGAGCATATGACCTATGGTTTCGTATTCTGGATGTGTGCCATAATTTGCGAAGAAAGGAGTCGTCTTGATTGTTTCTTGGTTATCTTCTCCATTCCTTTAGTCCTTGAACTATTGCTAATAGCTCTTTGTCGTGGACGTCGTAGTTGCATTCCACTGGGGTCATTGTGTTGGATGGGAAAGCGACTGGTCTCCATTTGCCATCCTTGCATTTTTGAGAGAGTATGCCTGAGCATATGTATTTCGAAGTGTCTGTCTCGATCATTGTTTTCTTCATTGGGTCGAAATGTACCAGTATTGGTTCTTTGGTAATCTTGGTCCTGAGTTTGTCAAACGCTTGTCTTTCTTTGATGCCCCACTCCCATTTGCCATCCTTTTTGGTTAGGTTATAGAACGGTTGGGCTGTTTGGCTGAAACCCTCTATAAACCTTCGATAGAAGTTGCAGAATCCCATAAAGCATTGGATATCCGTTTTGTTCTTTGGGTATTCCCATTCCCATATAGCTTTGGTTTTAACTGGGTCTATCTGGACCCCTTTGCCATTGATGATAAATCCTAGGTATTCAGTTTCTTTTTTATGGAATTCGCATTTACTGGATTTGCACCTCATTCCTGATTCTTTGATGTCGGCCATTATGTTACGGACGTCCTTTTGGTGCTGTTCCATATCCTTGGAGTATATTAGTACATCATCTAGGTAGACGATGCAACATGTATCCAAGTACTTGTGGAGTACTTTGTTGATCCATCGTTGGAACGAGGCGGGTGCATTGGTTAGTCCGAATAGTATAACCAAGTATTGGTAGGTCCCATATTTCGTCGCGAATGTGGTTTTGCATTCATCTCCTTTTTTAATTCTGACGTTATGATAGGCATCCCAAACGTCCAGTTTGGTCAAGTATTTGGCTGACGCTAGTCGATCCAATGCTTCTCCTATTAGAGGTAGGGGATATCTATCCTTTTTTGTTATGTGATTGAGTGCTCGGTAATCAATGTATAACCTTAGTTTTCCATCTTTCTTTTTGATAAACAGGATGGGTGATCCTCTGTTGGCATAGGATGGCTGAATTCATCCTCTTTCCGAGTTCTGTTGAATGTATTTGCTTAGTTCTTCGAGTTCTGTTTCTCGTAGCAGGTATATTCTCTTCTGAGGCAGTCCTTTGCTAGCTTCCTTGAAATTGATTTCCAAATCGACCTCTGGCCTGTGGGGAGGTAACTTGGTTGATTCCTTTTCTTGGAACAAGTCTAAATGTTGATGGTATTCCTTGGGTACCAATCGGTCTAGTTTTTCGTCCTTTGTCTGAGGTCGACTTCTTATGGCTAGTTCTGTACTGATATTGATCTTTGCTAGGCTTGTTCCTTGGTTTTGATAATCCCATTTGAGAATTCCAGCCGTTTCTCCCTTGTGATAGAATTTCCCGAAGGCTTGCACCGATATCCTGTTGATCTCAATCCTTGGTACTTTCTCTGGTGGTGGACTTTTCTGGTCTGTGCTGCCCAACCCTTTGGTTCCGCTGGTGGTTTTGGTCAGGTTCTCCACTTCTTGGAGTTCCTCTTCATTCATTTTTTCGATAATCAGTTGCGCGATCTTATCGCCTCTCTTTACCACATAGTCTTTGTTGTCCTGGTTGACCATGACCACCTTCAATTCACCTGGAGAATCGGCGTCTATTACACCAGCATTGGTAGTGAGTCTGGGTTTGACTGCGAGACCGCTGCGTGGTGCTATACGCCCATAGGTTCCTTGAGGTGACTTAATGGTTATGCCCAGTGGAATATTATGCCCAGTGGAATAATTACCTGCCCGTTGGCCGGTATCTTGGCTTCATCGCTGGCATACAGGTCGTCTCCTGCTGCCCTCTCGGATCCTCTTGTGGGTATCTTTGCTTCTTGGCTTAGCTTCTTGACTTTGATCATTGGATTCTTCCTTGGTTGAACTTGATTGAACCTCGCGTCTAGGTTCTCTTGGATTGCTTCTTCTTCTGGTGTTGCGTATATTACCGGCAAACTGTGAAGACACCATGTTGTACATCGTTCGCTTGTAAACGCAACCTTTACTTCTTCCCAACTGATAGTAGGGTTGTGTTGTCGTAACCATGGCATCCCTAGGATTATCTCATGGTGTTGCAGGTTCGCCACTTGGAAGGTCGCCACATCCCTATGATTCCGAATGTTTATAGGCACTTGCGCTGTATGGGTAATTGGCCCCATATCGCTGGGTTTTCCGTCTGCGAGGTAAATCTGCCTTTCTTTCTTCGTTTTCTTGGTCCTTAACTGGTATTTCTTGCAGACTTCTTCGTCTATGAAGTCTTCCGTTGCTCCCAAGTCAAGCATAGCATGTATCCTGATTACTTGTTTTTTGTCGTTGTATATTGCGGTTTCGATCATGATATGATCATTGTCGTTATTGTTTTTCTGACTTAAAAGAGTGGAGTAGTTGGCCGTCGAGATGGGTTTGTCTTTCGGAGGGTCCCACAGACCATCTATTGCTGGGGACCTTCGTCTTTTGCCACCGTTTCGTATTCGTCTTCGATATCAATTTCCCTGATATTGCTGCGTGGTTAGAATCTGGTGCTTGGCCTTGTGTTCTGTTGGTTTCTTCCTTGACTTGGGTTGGCCGGCCGTCTGCAATCCTTAATCATGTGACCTGCTATTCCGCATCTTAGGCACAGATTGTTGTTTCGTCTCCTAAGGTATTCGTCTCTTCCGAGATTGAGTGACGGTCTTCTTCTTGTTGCGTCCAGGTCCATTGCATCGCCTCCTTGCGTTGTGGTCCTGTAGGTCCCATTCTGGTTCCTAAGGTTGTTTTGGTTTCGAGGGTTCGCTTGGCTAGACTGGGTCGAGGCTGGCTGATTCTTCTGTATCCAGTCTAGTTGCTCAAATTGAATTTCTTTTCGAATGGCCCAGCTGGCCATGGCTTCTGTCATTGTGAATTTTTCCTCGCTGTATCTCCAGGCTTCTTGATAGGTCCTCTTCAGACCTTTCATGAACCACCTTATTGCTGTTGCTTCGTCGCATTCGGCATCGTATTGGAGAAGTCTGAATTCATACCAATAATCGGTGACATTTTTCATTCCTTGTCTGATGTGTTCCAATTTGTTTCATACCGATTGGCTCAGTTCCATATTCATGAATTGGGCTTCGAATATGATTTCGAAGCTGTCCCAGGTTGTCCATGGTACTGGTGTCTGACTGAGCACTATAGGAGTAACCCACTGTAGGGCTACTCCTCCAAGCAGTGTTAAGGTGTAGCGTATTTTGTCGTCATCATGTTCTTGTTTCCACCCTACTACATTGAAGTATGTGAGGAGTTGGACCATAAATCCTCGTAATTTGCTTCTTTCCCCATCGTATCTGGGTGGTGTTTTGACTTTTGGCTTCTGATCTCTGCTTTGGTATTCCTCTCGTATCATCTGTTGCACTTCCAGTCGCGTGAACAGAGCTGGTCCTGCTGGTAGCGGACCAGGTGGTGGTGCGGGTCCTGACATTCTTTCAGGTCTTGGTGTTTCTGAAGGTTCTTCTGGTAACAGTGGAGTGATTGGTTCTGGAGTGACGGGACTTGTCGATCTTGCTGCGTTTTGACTTGCTTCGCTAAGCGCTTCTTCCAATCCTCCTAATCCTAGACTGTCGTCTTGGACGTCTATGTCTCCCTCGTGATCTCTGTTGAAAGGATCTGTGGTGTTTTTATTAAGTGTCGCATTGTAGACACGTTCTAATGCTAAGAATCCTACCTGGTAGGATCTAGCGACAGGTAACGATACTTCTCTGTAGGGGCATAGCTCTTAGGCCTATACCTACGCGATCCCGATAGTCCAGTCCTTTAACTACTATCGTATTTGCGCCTATCTTCTTATTCTTCTTCTTCTTTGTCCTCGCCTAGGACTTAATCTCTTCTCATTGGAGGAAAGACACTTCTCGGCTTTCTTAAGATAAATCTTAAAGAGCGTAAAGGTAGGTTTTATTGATAATAACTTAGAGGTAGGAAATAAACAAGAAGAACATGTGAAGAGCTCATACTCAGGGTTCTAGTGACCCTTTATATAGTCGCTCTTCACCTGGCGTGAGTCACACCTCGCATCACGCGAACCCTGTGACTCATCCCCGTGAGTCATATAAAATCCATCAGACAACTCCTATGAGTCGCTGCGCAACATGCCTAAACCAATCAAAACATAATAACCAAATCAGATGCGCAACTCGCGTCACCTGAGTGAAACCCATGACTCATAAGTATGAGTCATGTGCAAAAATCATAACATTGTGTGACTCACAACTGTGAGTCAGGAACAGGTAAACATAATAACCCATGGCACACTAGTGTGCGTCATGTGAAATCCCAACATACCTGTAACTCAGAAATCCGAGCTATGTGAAATCTGTCTTGCTTAGTCACAGTTTGTGACAGAGATTCCAATTTCTTCAATTATTTTTATGTACATGCAAACCACAAACTCTTCTGCCTCTGTAAGTTTTCAGTTCACCAGTAGTTTCTCTGACTTTGGCTGACGGTCTTTCTATCTTCCTCTTTGTCTTCCTTCTAGGACCTCAAATTCTCATGCCGTTTGGTGCAAGCAGTCCAAAAAGGAACTGCTGGGTGTACCGAGGGTGTTCCATGTGGCTGTGTGAATTTGAATGCCAAGATTGGATACCAATAGTATAGCAAAATTTATTGAAGAAAGGATTGAAGGTATAAGGGTTTAAAGAGACTATTAATTTATATATATAATGAGAAATAGTGTGGGAAAAAATATAGAAATAATATATTATAAAATAAATTCAGACTTACTAATCCAATAAATTGTGGCTACTGTAACACTTTTCTGTCTTTCTCACCAAAAATACATCTCTTTAAATCCTTAAGGCTCTCTAACCACAATTATATTTCCCAAAAAATAAAAACTGTTTTATATTCTCCTTCATCTGCTTTTTCAGACGCAGGTTTTTTTTTTTTTCAGCAATTATATATGATGGTTGTGGAGCCTTAAGGATTTGAAAAAAGTACAATTTTAGGTTCCCTTTTTGAACTGCTTGCACTATAGCAGCAATATTTGAATTTTCAGCTGGTGGTAAAGCTAAGCATGCAGTTTTAATCCCTGATTCAATATTGCTATATGAGTCAGACATCATTTTAGTTTTTGGAGTTGTGGATACGGAATTGCAAATGGAAAGGTTTTCTAATTTGTCATCGAGATGAAACTCATATTAAGCCCTTGGGCATGTAGGAGACAACGGCAAGATTTGCAACTGCGCACAGTTACACCATCGGCGGGAACTCTGGCATGGTTAGGATCTCAGATGGCGGATTTCAAGAGTTTTTACGCTACCCTAGTCACCTGTTACCGCATCATAGTTCTCATTACTTTAATCGGCCCTTGTCCCGCTTTTTCTTTCCTACTTGTATTACTCAGCCCTTGGACAGATCTAGATCGGAGTTCCCCTGCCCTCATCTAGGAACAGACCCCCCTGTCAGAAAAAGACCCGAAATTGTGATCGCCCTTCCTTTCTCAGTCTAACTTTAAAGCCTTTTTCCCACTTTCTGACCTCGCTTTTGCTTTTCAGGCCTAAAAAATCTTTTCTGAACTCCCCGTTCAACAACTTCCGAAATTCCACCATTATCCACCCATCTCCCTCGCTCCGCACATTTCACTAACTTCTCACCCACATCTCGGGGTCCCCACGCCTGTTTCTTTCCCCTGCTCGGATTTCCCGATACGCGAGGACCCCGTTACCTATCATTGCGTTTCCCTTTTTCCTTGCACTTTCTTTTTCGTCATCTTGGATGATTAGTATAGCTTCTCTCCATCCTTCCATATAGAATACTACGAAGGCACAGCCAGATATCCCAATGAAGGTGTTTGAGTCATCATGCACCTTTGAATACCCGTGGGCCAACGTCTCCATCGCAAACTGGAGGAAATACGGGTCCTGGAACACGCAGAGTACTCATGTCGTAGCGGTTGACACACTGAGCCGAAGTGTTGACCCCCGTACTGGTATTGTGAGTAGCCGGCCACTTCCTGATAATCATTATTGCCCCAGCTAACTCGTCATCTTAAGCTGCGCACCGAACGCCTAATAACCTGTAAACAGAATGCCCCCCGCTGGTTAATGAAAATTGTTGGCGGCGCCGAAGAATCCTATGTCCGAGAAGTATCCAGCGTCGACCCTCAGCAGCAAACCGTCACCCTCCGCTCGATGAACCTCACAGGCTCAAACATAATCTCTGTTCAGGAGACAGTGGTTTACTCTCCGGACCCTTCGAGCCCAAAGACCAAGACTCGATTCCAACAGGATGCACAAATCACCGCCTATGGCGCATTCTCAAAAATTTGTGGCGCAATTGAGGATTGGTCAGTGGAGAGGTTTGGACAAAATGCTCTGAAGGGACGTCTGGGGTTTGAATCGGTGCTTGAGATGTCATCCAAGGCCTTCAGGGATATGAAGCTGGAGGAGGGAGGCTGGAGGAGATAACGCTTAGGGTCCGACTTATTCCAGCCCAGAATACCCTGTTTGCTGGTAACCCATTTCATGACGGCAACAGGGGCACCAACACGGGGTCAACACTTTCAGCCCTTGATTTCCCCTCAGCACTCGGATTGTCATCGCATATCTACAATTTTATCCCCACTTGTTAAATCAGCAAAAGTTCCTTGACTTCCGATTATACCCTCATTTCGTGCACAACCTTCTGGGCGTCAGGTCGCTTGTTTTTTCGCTTTCTTTTATTGTAGATGTTGTCTCATTGTGGTTGTTTCTTTTACTTTTTTTGGGGGGGAAACCTTCTTCAATTTTCAAAATTTTCCCTGATTGCGATGCAAGTTTTCCTCGCCGGGTCGCTTTTCATGTTCTTAGATACTCTGCTATATGGTGGGCCCAACCTTCCTTTGTGGTGTTGCTGGGCTCGGTGTTTTTGCTTTATTTTCCCTGTCTTTGTGGCAGCGTGAGCAGGACCATGTATGGCTTTATTGAAGCGCAGGGAGCGTGACGGTAAGGAGGGCTGACGATGTAGACAACCTAGAATATATTTAAGGTGAACCACTGAATGGTCCTGGTGATGTGTGGGCGGGGGTTCATACCCTCCCGTGCTCCGGTGTTCTGCATTGTTGAAAATCCAACTGGTATCCGGAAGTGTCCCTTTTTGGCCTGGACATGCACGACGCTTTGGGAATACGGGTTGAACAAAGTAACCGTGCCAAGGTTGTGACTCCGTCACAACCCCCCGTTTGCTCGCTTGCTCGCAACCTGGGGCACTCTCAAGAGAGTGCCTCACAGCTCAACGATACTTTCAATTTGTATGTGAATTTAAGAATTACAAACCACTACTTAACATTCTCTGATGCTTTAAAAACCCTTCTGACTTTCTCATACATTGTTTTTAGTCTTCGCAAATAAGTCTTCTATTTTTTTTCCCCTCTTTTACAACTTTTATTTTCATGTGGTGGGAATTTGATTTGGATTAGGCGTGAAAGTGTCGTTGAGCTGTTACTATCGTTGAGCTGTGAGGCACTCTCTTGAGAGTGCCCCAGGTTGCGAGCAAGCGAGCAAACGGGGGTTGTGACGGAGTCACAACCTTGGCACGGTTACTGGGGAGCCAGATATCTACGGGGTTTGTGGAAAAAGTGATTATGATTCCAAATCGTGATTTGGAATCATGGGGATCTAGCAAGCTAACTGCAAATTATGATTTGAAAAAATGAGTCGAAAGCATGATCTAGCCTCGGGGTTGAAAGTGGGATTTGAGCCAGATAAGTTTAAGGTTTAAATAGATATTTAATATTGTAATGAACAACTCAAGGAATTCAGATAGTTTATGGGAGATCATGAGGATAGATGGTAGATTCAGAGGGGTATAATGATATAATTGTAAGCTATTGTTAAGAATCCTACCAGGCACAGGGGTGGGACAGATAACAGTTCTTATCTCACTTTAATGTAATAGTTCTTGGGCCAATGCCTATGTGATGTTATAGTCATATCCTTTAACTTCTATCTTATTGTACCTATTTCCATGATCCTCTTAAGTCCTTGCTTAGGACTTAATATTTCGTCATGGGGGGAGAAATAGTGCTTGGATTGCTTAGAGTAGAGTAGAGAGGGTAAGATGTTTTTTATTGAACTAATAAGTGTAGGAAATAACAGAGAACAACATGTGAAGAGCTCATACTTGGAATCCTAGTAACAGTCTATATATCTGCTCTTCACCTGGTGTGACCCATACGTTATGTCACATGACACCCATGACTCACAACTGTGTAAGTCATGTGACATCCTTCAGCTGAGCGCTAGGAGTCACTGTACAACATACCTTAAACCAATCAAAATTTAATAACCAGGTATGTTATGCAACTTATGTCAGCTGCAGGAAACCCAGGACTCATAATTTGAGTCATATTGAAAAATCATAACAACATGTGACTCACAACTGTAAGTCAGAAACAAGTAAAAATAATAACCTACACCTTGCTATTTCATATCATGTGGAATCCCAACAGATTTATAACTTGGAATCCTGAGCTATGTAAAATCTGCCTGGCTTAGTCACCTTTTGGGACAGCTATAACAACTTGTATCTATAGTCATATCAGAGACCATGAGGTTGATTGATTAGCAAAAAGATTCTCTGGTATCCTGTGTATTGCATGTGTCTGATATTCAGAATATATAGAATACAAACTATTAACCTGATGATTGGCTCAATCTATTACAATGGCCTGGAAGTTCCTCTTAGCTGATGGCTTCTTGGATCCTAGTTTTCTATCGAGACATACTCTCTTACAACCTATGCTATGCTAGTTCCATAGTATTATATATATAAGGGTGATCGGTATGGCACGTGCCTAAACGCCTAAGGTCATGTGGTCGACTCCAGGCCCCACTATAGTTATTGTGATGATATCATATTATTGCATGAAATAATAAGGCATGCAACGTGTTCATGCTGTGGCGCTAGTCACGTCGCAGGGTACAATAGAAGAGAACTGATGATCTGCCAGAGACCAACAGTTCTTAGGCTCGCTAAGGAAGGCTTCGGTGGTGTGATAGGAAAATAAAAATAACTGTTCAACAGAGTATATTAGAATACTATCTGTCAAAGTCTGCCGTTTCCAGAGTGGAAGACGGCGGTCTTTTTAAGTACATCTGTTTATGTACAATCATGAATTCTCACTCATGTTCTTACTCAATCAATCCATAAAACTAATCAAGTATCAACCGATACTTAAAACCAAACATAAAACAAACAAAGTATCAACTGATACTTAAAACAAAACATAAAACAATCTAAGTATCAACCAATACTTAAAACAAAACATAAAACAATCCAAGTATCAACCGATACTTAAAACAAAACATAAAACAAACTAACTATCAACTAATACTTAAAATAAAACATAAAACAAACCAAGTATCAACCGATACTTAAAACAAAACATAAAACAATCTAACTATCAACTAATACTTAAAATAAAACAAAAAACAAACTAAGTTTCAACCGATACTTAAAACAAAAAATAAAACAAACTAACCGAGTACCACCTCCGGTTACATTCCCCAAAACGAAAATACATTCCCAAAAATCAAAACATTTACTCAAACAAAGAAAATCAAAACATTTACCCAAACAAAGACAAAAAGATATTCTGAGCCTCGCTTAGCTCGTCGTCATCCACAAAGCCCGATTGGCATTGGCAGTTGTAAAAACATCCCAGTCCTCCAATACATCCTTTCTCCGGGTCTGGCCCAGCACATCTCCAACACATGTAGGAGGTGAAATACGCTGGAGCACATCGTAGGTGGTATACCTTCTTGATCGATTTCCACCACTGCTTTATGATTTTGCAGTCCATCTGGTTGCATCCGAGACAACAGCAAATGAAGATCAGTTCCGTCTCTGTAGTCCCGTAATGTTGTTGAGGTGTCTAAAGTTCAGGCGCCAAAGGTAGGAGTCCTTCTCGCCAAGCTTCGTACAATCAGAATGAAGTATGGTGCGATGGGTGAGGTGGTTCATGCTAAGGTAGGTATCCGTAGTAGGGTGTGGTAGTTAGAGTGTGAAGGGTATAAACAGCTCTTGTTTCCAGAGTGCAATGGCGGGGTGTTTTGGTCCAACAACATCTGAGTACGAAGTGCACCTTTTTATGTGCTTCGGTATCTTTTACTATTGAGGGTGTGTGGGTTTCGTGCAGGGGTGTGTGTGTGTGTGTGTGTGTGTGGGTCTTGCGTATATTTTCTGAGGATGCATGGATTTCGTGTAGGGGTGTATGTGTGTGTGAGCCTAGCTTATATTTTCTGAGGGTGCGTGGGTTTTGTGTAGGGGTGTATGTGTGTGTGTGGGTCTTGCTTATATTTTCTGAGGGTACGTGGGTTTCGTGTAGGGGTGTATGTGTGTGTGTAGGTCTCGCTTATATTTCCGAGGGTGTGGGTGATTCTGACTCTTGTCCAGTCTCGTCTCCTGACAAGAACTCATTGTCGCCATAGGGCACCCACAAGCCTTTTGGTATCCATGGGATGAGTTCCTATCGGATTACCTCAAGTATTGTTGGTGCCCAGCACATTGTTACCTCATGGATTGTTGGTGGATGGGTCTCCTTCCTTGTTATTAGACCACCATTCATGAATCAGTTCTGTCACATTCGGGAGTCCTTCAGCGGGTTCACAGCTGTTCTTGCTTGCCAGGTATTCCTTCTATTTTATCAAAAACTCGTTCCTGTTGTAGCGCTGTCAGTGGTCCAAGATTTCTTAAACTTCCTATTCCGGGTACTCGTTTATTAGTATTGACATTGGCTTTGCGTGGGCGAGTCCTGGAAATCTTTCATCGTCATTTGATGTGTATTTCTTAATTGATGTTACATGGAAGATACCTTCTGGTTGGTGTTACATTTTTGCATCTATTTTCACCATGTAATTTTCAGTGTATTCGTCGAATCCAATTACTGTAAAGGGTCCTTTCCACATAGGTTCCAGTTTTTTGCCGCTTCCTGATTGAGTTGCAAATTGGTTTCCATAAACTAGGATTTGTTGTCCGATCAGGATGCGTTTGCGTACTCCGCATCTTTTTGCGGCTTTTTAAGTTGATCGGAATCGTGCTAGCTGAAGGTTCTGGTATACCAGGTTTCTCGTTTCTGGGTGCCTGTTAAGGAATTCATCAGTGGCTGGTACTGATGATTTCCCAAACCAGAGGGTTTTTCTCATTGGGTATTCCTTCCCATACACTACTACATAAAGGGAGGAGCCGTAGGTTTCCGTACATGATCCATGTTTGTATGCCGCTACTTCTGCTAGCGCTGGTTCCCAGTTATTTTGTTACTTATTAGTAATGTTTCGCATTACTGTCTTGAGTTCTCTGATTTGTCATTCCACTTGATTGTTGGTCTCATGGTGTCCTGGTTGGGCACAGAGGTGTTCAATACCGAGAGATTTACACCATTGTTGCCAAAATTTGGAAGTGAGTCGCAGGTCCACGTCGGTTACTATGGAACTAGGGTACCCATGTACGGTGCACACGTTTTTAGTTAACTCTGCAATTGTTTGTTCTGCCATGTTTGTTGCTTTAGTAGGTGTAAACCAGGTCCATGTGCTTAATCTATTCATGACTACCATAATCATGTTGTATCCGTCCTATTTGTAGAATGGTTCTGCAAAATCGATAGCAAGTGACTTGAATATTTCTGCTGGTATCAGTAGCATTTTTGCAGAACCCTCAGGGAGTTGTATTCTAGGTTTATTGATTTGGCACGTGGTACACTGTACCATGTACTGGCGGATGTCATTGCCTATTTGTGGCTACAAAAAGTAGCCAGTTGCATAGTGGAGGTTCGTTTTCGTGCCATGGTGCCTATTGGTGTGGATGTTTCTTATGATGTATTCTCGTAAGGTTTCCTTATTTCCTGCATATCCATTAGGGATGTACAGGTACCATGAACCCTATCGGGTTGGAGAGTAGACTAAGCTGTCATCTACTTTGTAGAGGTTAAGATCTGTTGATCCCCCACTTAATAGTTTATCATATAGACAGTCACTTCGGTAACGTTTGATCATTTGCTGCCATAGGTTGGTCTCTATCTTTTTTCATACATGGAACGTAGCCTGTTCCTCCTCGATATCTGTGTGCCTATGCGTTATTCGTCTGAGGGTAATGTCTTCCATGAGTGGCTTGTATAGGTTCCTTCTGTACTAATCCATTGCTGGTGGCATAACTAATTCAATTACTTCGTGGGCGTATGTTTCTGATTCCTCGCTTACTCTGGATAAGTATGGTTCTTCCTTACCGTCGCTTATTTGCAGGAATAGTGGTGGGCTACTTAGTGGTCCTTCGAGTGGTATTTCCAATCAGGAAGGGTCGACCCAGGTTGAGGGTCGGGGGTGGTACATGGATGCTTGTTGGTTCGGTTGGAGTAAATCTACTTCCGATATGAGTTGTCGCATTTTCGATAAGGTTTGTTCATTAAAGGTATTATACGATGTTCCGGACCGATGCGACCTTGGTTTGGGAGAATACCCAGACCCTAGTTTGTCGCTTGCATGGTAGGTATATTTGTCAATGTTGCATGCAGTAAAGTAGAGACTTGCATGTTCTCGGTCTCCTGGGAGCGTACTAATATGGGTAGTCTGATCCCCCCAATTGTTACCATCGCGGATGGTGCAGTCTGTAGCACAACCTTTGGGTTCTTGAAGTACAGGAGGGGGTGAATTTGGAACATCATTGATTGACGGTGGCTAGTAATTTGACATTGCAGTTTGATAGGTTGCAGTTCTTTGCTTGAAATCTGTGGTGTCGGATAGGTCGTCATCTTGGTAGGTAGTGTAGTGTCTTTGGCATAGAGAGGATGTTTATCTGAGATCGTGCCTTCATCAATCTAGAAGAGCGCGTCAGCTAAATAGTTTTTGCTTCCCTCTTGGTAAATTATTTTTGTATCGTATTTCGTGAGCTCCATTATCCACCTAATTTGTTTCCTGCTAGGTTGCTTGAGGGTTTTCAAGAATATTAGTAGGTGGTGATCCGTAACTATCGTGAACTTTCTTCCCATCAATTTGTGGCTGAAACTGTGTAGCACATCCACTATTGCTAGTGCCTCCTTGTTAGTTGTTCAGTAATTTAGCTGTGGATTAGTACATTTTTGGCTATGGAGCATTGCTGGTCTAGCCATGTCACAGGTGGGTCCTTGTCCTACCCATGCCCCTACTCCTATGTCCAAGGGCGTTCGTCATCAGCCAGATCCGTTCCTCCAAGTCTTTCAGAGGTTGCATGACCGCATGTTCCTTGAGGACACATTTGATGTTTCTAAATGCTTGGCTGTGGGTTGGCATCCATACCCACTTGGCTCCACCCATTTGGTCAGTGAGTGGGCCTGTGATTGTAGTGTGGAGCGGCAGGAATTGTGCCACATAGTTTAGTAATCCTAGAAATCGTTGTAGTTTCTTTTTATTTGTTGGCATTGTCTATTCATCTAGGGCCCGTATCTTTTCAGGGGCTGCATGGATTCCCTTATCGTTAATTATATGTCTTAATATATCTAAGTCTTTTGCAAAGAGATCTGATTTCTTTTTACTTGCGTAGTATAGTGCCTTGCGTAGTTTCTTGCAAACTCATCGCAAATAGTCCATGTGTTCTTCTGCTGCATCTGAAAACACCAGGATGTCATCAATGTATACCCATACGAATTCATATAGGTATTCCCCCAATAAGTCTTCCATTATGTGCATGAAGGTGGCAGGTGCATTCTTGTCCCCTTGCAGCATTACTCTGCTTATCATGGTCCCGAAGGGTGAATTGAATGAGTTATTTCTTTCATACTTGGGGTCCACTGTTTTATAGAAGGATGTGTCGCGGATGTCAATCTTGCTTCAGTACGTCTTCCTTCCAACCACATTTATGATATCTTGTTGTCGGGGTATTGAGGGGGTGTCCTTGATTACTAGATCGTTTCGTTGCTTAAGGTCGACTAATGGTCTGATGCCTTTCCCATCCTTTTTGGGTTGTACAAACATAGGTGCTGCTGCCATTACCACATCACAGCAGATGACCCCTTGCTCTAACTTTGTCTGGATCTATTTGTGTAATGGTGTTTTGTATGCTTCTGGTACAGAGTACCTAGGTTCATCTTTGATTTGTGATCCAGGATCTATTCGTATCCGATGGTTGATTTTCCGAAGTGGTGGCAGGCCATCAGGCATTTCAACTGAGAAGACATTGCTGAATTCTTCTATGATGGTTTGACCAGCTTCTGATATAGCGGACCTGTGTTCTCCACTTGTAGGTTTGCATAAGACTCTTACTTTCTGATTTGGGAAGGTGACCATCATTTCTCTGCAGCCGATGGTTGCCTTGTAGTGGGTCATAAATGGTATTCCGAGGAGGGCATCGTATTTTGCAATATTTCCGATCAGCATAGGCTTGTTAGGGAACCTTGCTTTCCCTACCTGAGCTGTGGTGGTTGCCTGGCTATCGCTAGTTGACCGAGATCCCTGCATGGCCATGTTAAGGGTTACCGGGTATTTTGCCGGTTGTGTTTTTATACCGTGTGTGGCCACGAAGGTATTGCTGAGGATGTTATACCCTATCGTTCCTGTATCGAACAGGAGCCTTGCAGGGAGGTCATTGATTTCTACCGTTCCTTTCAGCGACCGGAAGGGGAGTATTCTCGTTGCTGCTAGGGTGGTTTTGTAGCAGTTAACCATTGCAACTACTGAGTTAATGCTAATTTCTTCCTAGGGGCTTTCTTCTTCGTCTTCTATGAGGTTCATGGTGGTTTCTTTGTTTATGTTCTTGCCTTTGGGTTTCCATGCATAACAGTCCTTGGCATAATGGCCCTTTTATCCGCATTCAAAGCATTTGTTGTTTTCTCTTTGTTGTCGCTGTCACTGGTTGTCCTTTCAGTTCGGTGACCCTGTCTTTCTCAAGTTCCTGGTAGGGCTGTACCGCTGCCCTCTTTCTTTCCTTGCCTCTATAGATTTGTAGGTGTTTGTATCCCACAGGATGGCATCATGTCTTTCTGCTCTTTCAATGATTGCATGGATATCATCAGTTGCTATTTCGTGCAGTTCAACTACCTACTGTAGTTTGACGTGCATGCTTTCGTAGAATCGTTTTTTGAGGGAGTATGCCGAGACTGTACCTATCGGTAAGTGACTATGGTACATTAGGAGCGTCATTGCAGTTTTGGTTACTTTGTCTGTTTTTCCTCCATGCATCTACTGGATTGTGTTGAATTTTTCAAATATTTCATCTGCATTTCGGGATGATTGAAATCAGTCGCACAGGAAGTTGGCTACTGTGATTGTCCTTACTTTGTCAGGTTCTTGGTACTCACTGATACACTGTTGGTATGCCTCCATTGCATTGTCTGTGCCAAAGGCTCCGAGATAGATCCCTGATCTATATTCGTTCATGTCTATTCCGTGCATTGACAGGTATTGCTGTACGCTGACAATCCATCATTTGAAGGCCTCTGGACTTAGGGCTTCTCCTTTGCCAGAGAACATCCTAGGTTGTGGGATTTTTATTTTAGGCTTTTGTGCAGGAGGGTCTGCCGGAGGGTCTGGAGGGGCAGGGGTACCATGACCAGACATATTTTCTTCTTGCATTAATGGACTGTTGGATGGGGGTGGCGATGGGGATGCTGCCGGTGGTTTGCGTTCTTTTGCTGCTGACTCTGGGAATTCATCAGGTGTGGTGCCTGTGCTTGGTTTTGTTCCTTTTCATTGGGTCAGGCCTTCTCGTGGGATCATGCGCCCACTACGAGTCGTAAGTGGATCTATATCACACTGCTCATGGTATAGGAGCCGACCCTTGTGGTCTGCCGCTTCTGCCGGTACTATTCGGTATGCTGAATCCTCAGGGGTTGATCAAGCCCTGATTCGTCGTATTTCAACCACTCTTTGAGGTTGAAAAAATGTAACCTGGTCACGATGGGGCGCTAGTCACGTCGCAGGGTACAATAGGAGAGAACTGATGGTCTGCCGCAGACCAATTGTTCTTAGGCTCGCTAAGGGAGGCTTCAGTGGTGTAATAGGAAAATAAAGATAACTGTTCAGCCGAGTATATTAGAATACTATCTGTCAAAGTCTACTGTTTCCAGTGTGGAAGACGGCGGTCTTTTTAAGTACATCTGTTTTAGTGCGATCATGAATTCTCACTCATGTTCTTACTCAATCAATCCGTAAAACTAACCAAGTATCAACCGATTCTTAAAACAAAACATAAAACAAACTCAGTATCAACCGATACGTAAAACAAAACATAAAACAAACTAACCAAGTACCAGCTCCGGTTGCAAGGCATCTATGCAGCATGCTCTGTAGAGATATGAGGCATGAAACCACAGGGTTTTTACTAAATAATATAGAAGGAGCTCCACTCTATGAGATAAGACTCAGTTGTTTCAGATTGATTTGTTAGTTATAGAACTTCAAGGTCTGTAAGTCTGTATGCTGTTGCTTCTATAAAATAGGAAGCAACACACGAAGCCTCTTAAGTCTCATAGGAACCAGGATTATCTGAAGACTGGTTCACAATTGGTCAATAACAACTTACTAGACGAGTTAGTTATCTTCATCATCCAATCCAACCTATGTACATACAAAAGACATTGATAAATCCATTGACAGAGCTCATTACTCTAATCAGGGAGAGAACAGGAATGTTGGTTTTCAGGGTCAAATGGAGTTTGTACTCCAAGAATACTGAATTCATAGTATGGCAGGTACATAGTCAGTAAGCTATTGGAAGTAGTACATATCCACTCACATGTGCATTGTAGATATCAAGATGTCTCCTTAGCTTTAAGTTATTATCAGCGACAGGAGAAGAGATGTTATCAATATATTCATTCTACTTCTATCTTTACGAGCCTTCTTGACTATCTCTGAGAAAGAAAATTATAGAGCCTACTATATACTCCCTTGACTTTAGAGTTAGCTACCTTCTAATACAATATTGATAACCACTGGTTACCAAGACTCTATGAATGTACCTGATAAGACTACAAGCCTAAATAGTGGACTGTGGAAGACATTCAGACACCATCTTTGAACCACGATCTGAGCCTATCCATAACTCTTTTGAATTGATCCTTTAGGAATCAGATCTATCAGAAATTTTCTTGTTCAAAGAAAATGCAAACAATCCTAGTTCACTTATCCAGAAAAGTAGATAGAGTGTGACTACTTCTGCTAATCCTTTAATAACTCTGACTAGGAATCTTGCAAGGAATCCCTTGCAATAAAATCAATAATGGTGCATCTTTCTTATTCTACGATGATGAAGGACTCTACAAAGGCTGCCTGGCTTCTTCAGCATTTCAAGAAGAAATCCAACACCAATGGGAAATAAATAAAAAGCATGATGTCATCTAATATGCCTAAATCACTCAAAGTTGTAAGACAGTAAATACCAATATGGTGAAAATACTACAATCACTAGTCTCCATTGGTGGATGGGATCTGCCAATGATCAGTAGATCATTTTCATGAAGCAGGCCACCTCCAAGTGGCCCACCTCATACTTTTGGGTCATAGCCCCTAGGCCCATCAAAGATTAGCAAGGCTCAGTCTAATTAAGGATTATGAACAAGATGTCCTGCCCCTTCAGATGCAAAACTCCTCACTAGATTGGCAGCGTTATTGGAATAAGTTATGAGTCAGTTAGACTGTAATATTACTCAAACCTAAAGCAAGCAGTATATCACTCGCATGGCCCTTACTGAGGGTGGAAAAATGGTTACGAATGAAGTATTAGGTACAAAAAGATGCTTGAACAAGGGAGAACAATTCATGGGAAAAGAGTTGAATGGACTAGAGTTAGCAGCACAGGGACTGCAATGATATATAGAAGCTGAATTGGATAGCTAACATATATGAATGGTAGAAGAACTTGTCAGATAACAATTTACTCAGCAGGAGCAATCGAGAAACACCATGAGGCTACAATGTGAAGCAGGAGAGTGAAGCATAGATTCTATGTATTGGGATAGCACACTGGCCAAAATGATTGACCAGGTAAAGGAGCAAAGCAAGGTGGACCAGAAGGCTGTCAATCAATTATGTGCCAACATGATTATCAAATACGAAAAGCCCCAAAGGTTGCTAAATGAGTACTTCCGAGTCAAGAAGTATATAAAAAATGTAAATATGTACAGGGAAGCTGTAAATCAAGTGCTGGCTGACCAAGCAAAAGAAACAGGGACTCTGACTAATAAAATGTCTAAATTCCAAAAGGACATTCAGGCCAACTTTGCTAACACAGAAACCAACATGTAGGAACTAGTTGCAGACGAGATTGAAACAGCAATAGAGAAACAATTTGAAAAAGAGAAATGAATGGTTACAAACCAGGAACAAAGAGGAGACACACTACTGTTAGACTCTCCTAGTACCTTTAGGGGAGTAGCTGAGGCAGAAACCTTTCCAGCTACAGAAACAGATAATCATAGTATTTACGCACCACTCCCACCTCTACACTCCCACCAAAGAGAGACCCCAAAGGTGCTTAATAGCTATGCTATCAACCTAGTGAAGGGGAGGACAATGGAGAGGGACTCTTAGAACCCCCTCGCAGAGGTGGTAGACATAATGCAAGAAAGAACACAAGAGTGGAGGTTACCAAAATAGCTAATATAATGGTTAAATCAATAGCTGGAACATCTAAGAAGCCAGCTGAGTATTACACATAGAAGCGTAATCGGTGCGGCACATGACTAAATGCATAAGGTCACGTGTTCGACTCCGGGCCCTGCCGTAGTTATCATGACGATATCATATTATCGCACAGAACAATAAGGCATCTATGCAGCCCGCTCCGCGGAGATAGAAGGCATGCGACTGAGGGGCTTTTGTTGGATAACATAGAAGGAGCTCCGCTCTATGAGATAAGACTTAGTTGGTTCAGATTGGTTGCTTAGTCATAGAGCTACGAGCTCTGCAAGTCTATGCGCTATTACAAGAAGTAATATGCATGCCCCTTCAGCTCGCATAAACTAGAGGTATCTGGAAGACCTAGTTACGATTGGTTAATAACTAGTCACTGGTCGAGTTAGTTATCTTCGTCATGCACTCTAAGCTATGCACATAGAAGAGTTATTGAGAAGTTCTTTGACGGAGCTGATCACTCCACTCAGGAAGAGAGCGGGGAAGTTAGTTTTCAGGGTCTGAAGGAATTCCCACTCCAAAGACACAGAATCGTTAGTATCGCAGGTACATTGTCAGTAAGGGATTAAATGTAGGGCGTGACCACCCAGATGCGGGCTATAAAGATCGAGGTACCTCCCTAGGTTTCGAATCATCCTCCGTCTCCGCTACACCTCCGGCGATTGAAAACTCAACACCACGGTTTTTATCGTGAGTTTTTTGTTTCGTCGCGAAACTTTCTCCACCCTCCTGCCCACTCCTGCCTTTGGCCTCGGCCTAGGGGAGTCTGGCTCCTCTCTCCTCTCACGCCCGGGGTATTGACTTAGGTCTACCGTCGCAGGGCCATCTCTCTCCCTGGGGGTTGGTCGGTCGGAGGCCCTCCTCGGCTGGCTAGCAGGTGGTGGGATCCCTTCCACTACAGTGACGCTATCTCTCCCAGAACAAGAGACTACATGAGAGACGCGGTAAAACACCTGCTATGCTTTGCCCAGGCGGCCGTTGATGATCTTCCTTACTCCCCCTTCCTCCTCCCCCCACGCGTGGTGGGGAGTCCTCTCCTCCTCTTGAGTTGGCCTCGCTTAGCCTTCTCACGGTCGGCAACCCCTTAACCACCATCGTCAGATGGCCGGGACTACAGTTGCAGTAGGGGAGAACAGCCAA
>LN891017.1:222874-241806 GCA_900010015.1 Tuber aestivum | reverse complement strand
CTCCTCTCCCTACGGTCGGATCCGCTGCCACCCTACTGCTACACCTTCCGCTCTCCACGGTTATCGCCCACGGCCGGCTGGTCTCCTCCTTCCCTCCATGGTGTTGCACTGGCTACTTGGAGTGGGTCTGGGGGGGGCCCCCTATCTTAGCGAGCTTCGGGCATCGCTTCCGGCTCGGATGAGTGGACTCGTCCTTCTGGGCTATACGTCGCTTGCTACTAACCTTTCTTTTGTCTTTTGCGGATTCCTCAGTGGGTTTTCCTGGCCCTTCCTCCTTTCTTCTTAGTTAGGATTTCCTTGTTCGTCCCTCTAGCCAGGCTTGGGTTTCTTTTCTTTGAGGCAAGATGTGCGGTTCGCTCCATACCAGAGGGGCTTGTGGGTTGGCTTTTTCCTGTGGCGAGAGGAGGAATATGGGTTTTTTGTGGTGATAGCTAGCGCTCTATACGTTTTTCATACCCTAAACAAATAATCAAGGAGTTAAAAAAAAAGAAAAAACAAATTGCTGGTGTTTAAAGGACACTCCACCCCCTGTACTTCCCTCTGGCTTAAAAACATTACCACATTTGGCCGCGCAAAACTCCAGGGTTTTGCGTGGCAACCATCTCCACACAGCTTATTCGTCTCTCGCTTAGGCTTTAGTCTCTAAGTGCACAGCCCCCTCACAACCCTACACAGCCCCCTTCATCATAGAGGGGCCTGGTCCAGGGCCTTCAAGGTCTGGCTCTCGAGCCTGCAACCATGCCTCGCCCTATGAGTCAAGGGCTCCAACCCCCTCTCTTCCCGCTCATCTTTCCCTGATAAGGGAAGAACTAGCCCGCACTCTCCACCATATAGGACCTGCAGCCCCTCCAATTTCCCCCCCAACCGATTCTTAGCTTCAAGACCTGTCTGCTGGTGAGGTCATCCTCCTACCACTAGTCTTCACCTCTCTCTCTGTGATAGGCAGCATCATCTAAAGACTAGAGGCCCTTGAGCAGACTTCTGCGGCTGCCCCCAGGGACCCCCCCTCTCTCCCCGCCTTAGAGGGCACTGTCCGAGAGCTCTCCCTGAGGGTCACGGCGTCGGCCATACACCCCCCAGCTGGACTGCTAGGCCCCCCTCCTCCTCCCCCCCTGAAACAGACAAAGTGCCCACCGCTGCCCCCGTCCGCTCCTGCTCCCCCTGGGGCAAAGTACCACCCCCCCCGGGCTACGTCCGGGATATCCCGGTCGAGGACATCGACTCCCCCGTGCCAGTTGATGCAGTATGGTATGGTAACCCACGCACTTTCGCAGCCAGACATCCCCGCCCCTTCGCAGCTTTCCAGTTTGCCCAGGGTGAGTTCCCGGAAGAATCTACCTTCTGCCCAGGCCCTGCCCCTTCCTTCCTCCTGCTAGTTCCCCCCTCCTCCTCCTACGCCAGCGCTGCAGCCGCCTCCAGGGGCCCAGTACAGCAGACCACTGCCAAGGGCAAGAAGAAGGCGACCACTGCAGCCCAAGTCACAGCGTCGGGCCGTGCCCCCTCCCGTGTCTGGGAGGCTGCCCCCTTACCAGCTGCTAAACATCGCTTCTTCCCACCCCAAACCACCCTGGTCCCCCACCGCGACGCAACACACCTGGTGGCCACCGCCCCCGACATCGTAGCCCCCGTCCTCTGGGAGGCCAACCGTCGCTTCCCCGTCTCTTTCTCAGCCACTGTCAATGCATGGGGCGTGATTACCCTTGTAGCTACTGATCCCCTCACGCCGGCCAACAGCTACTCCCCCGATTACGAGGCGCTTGCCAACAAAATCACCCAGTCCTTTGCTGTTGGGGACAAACCCTACTGCCCTTTCCGCCCCGCACCCAACAAGGTGCAGCTTGTCATCCACAGCCTTCCTGTCACTTTCCTCCTGCAGGACCAGACTGACCTCTTCCCCGCACTTGCCGAGTCCATCATGAATGCCAAGGATGTCGATATCTTTGGTGCACGCTATCTTTAGCCAGACCCCCTCCTCTGCAACGCCACCACCTCAGTGGTCATCATTGTCGCCCCCTCCGATGTGGCCCCCATTGGGTCCAAAATCCCCCTCTACTCCAAGCTCCTCAATGTTCAGAATGCAGTCTCCAAGAACAAATTCATACAATGTAGGCATTGCAGGAAGTTTGGCCACCCTCCGCTGGCATGGACTGCCACCATTCCCATCTGCCCGATCTGTGCATTGAACCACATGAGGGCCAACCACCGCTGCCCTAACCCAACGTGCCCCAAGCTGGGCTGCCTCAAACCCGTCATCGGCTGCTGCCCAGCCTCCCCTTCCAAGTCTGCAAACTGTTCGAGTGGCCACCCCACCACTGACAGGTCCTGCCCTTCTCGCCCCTCCCAGCCAACGCAGCAGGCTTCATGGTCTGAGGCAGAGGATGAAGAGGGGGATGACACGATGGGCCAGGACGGTGCCCGCACACCCACTCCCCCCCTGCCAGATGTCGACCCTTTGGCTACCCCCCGACCCGTTGTTGCCCCGATACCCCGTGCTCCAGCACCCGCCTCCCAGTCTGCTGCCTTCTTCTCCTCCCTAGGGGACTCCAGTAGCCCGTCTCCGTTCCCCTCAACTTTATTTCACAAGTGATAGTACGATCCATTCATCCAAATTTGGTGGACCGATTGCGGCCAACCCCCACTTTCCTGCCTTTTCTTTCCATTGTTCAACCTAACTGCTTAGGGAGCTGGAATGTTTTTCTTTCCCTGTTTAACAGCCTTGTTGCCCTGTCCTCTCCTCCCCAGGTAGTGGCCCTCCAAGACCCCCCGGTCTGGTGGAGAAAGCTGCAGTCTTTTTCCATATATAAATGCTTCTTCCCTCCTGTCGCCTCAGGCCGCAAACCTAAGGTGGCCTTCTTTTTATACCAGAAGCTCCTTTGAGCCTACCCTGTTGTTCCCTATTGCTTTGATCGGCCTCACCTAATGGCACTAGCCATCCACTCACCTAGGGGCTTGTTTTCATCGTCTCTCCATGTTTTTCAGATTTACAATTTGTATTCCATTAATTTCGTGTCCTCCCACTGCCGGACAGTGTCGCCGGCGGACGGTTTTCCCCTTCATGATTTTCCCACCCTCACACTTGGGGACTTTAACCTACACCACCCCCTACCTGACCCTTTGTGGCAGTTTTCAGACCAGGATCTCCTAGTGTCCTCTCCCTACCTTGAAGTAGCCTCCGAGGCTGGCTACAGCCTTCTCAGCACCCCTGGCATCCACACCAGATTCCCCTTCGACCCGGCAACTAGGCCTGGTATTCTTGACCTAGTCTTTGCCAACAAGGTCTTGGCTCCCTTCCAACATTCCTGGTCGGCTGAGCTCCCCTCTACCGGCTCAGACCACATCCCCATCCTCATCAAACTCTCCTTTCCCTTAATGCACAAGCCCCTTCCAAGCCCGGACTGGGATAAGGTAGACTGGCCACCAGTTCTTGAGGCCCTGCAAGGAGTCGATGTTCCGCCGCTGCCTTTCCTCCCCCCAGATTCTGCACGCAGCTCCAGGTTCGATCGCCACCTTAGTGCCCTTTCAACCCTACTCTTGGCCCCGGCCCCACTAAAACGTCCCCCACTTAGGTCCAAACCTTGGTGGTCCCCGCTGTTGACCTCCCTGCGCTGTACTTTCAATGCAGCTGCCAGGAGGTCCCGCTCCTCCCCATCACCCACCCTCAGTGTTGAGGCCCGCGAGGCCCGCTCCCTCTACTTTAAGGCCATCAAGAAGCCTAAGGCTGAGCACTGGAAGACATTCCTGTCCAAGTTTGACTCCCACTCCGTCTGGACGGCCAGAAGGCTTGCTACTGGAAGAGCCCCTGATCGCTTCCCCTCCTTCCCAGGTCTCTCCTCCCCTGAACAAATTAACACAGCTCTTCAGAGCCACTTCTTCCCCCACAAGACCTCTACTCCTACCCCATCTCTTCTCAGGCCTTTCCGCCCCTCACCCCGCCTCTCGCGCGTGGAGGTGCAAAGGGCCCTGTCCATGTCATCGAACTCCTCAGCCCCATGCCCCGAACAGATCCCCTATCGGGTCTGGAAGAAGGTCCACACAGCTAATCCCTCCCTCCTCGTTAATCTGCTCTCACCCTTGCTATCATTCGGCTTCCACCCCCCTCCCTTAAAAAGGCCAATGGAGTTGTCCTCTTCAAGCCAGGTAAACCAGACTACTCCTCCCCTGGGTCCTTTCGCATCAGCATCCTTCTCCAGACTGTTTCGAAAATCCTAGAGAGGATTGTTGCCTCTCGCCTGTCCATAGTTGCCTGCTCAGGCGGCCTAATCAACCCCAACCAGTGCGGCTCGCTCCTTGCACTTAGCACCCACGATACCTGTACTGCCCTCACTCACGGGATCCGCTGCCTTCAGAGAACCGGGCTCAAATCCTCATCACTCTTCCTTGACATCAAAGGGGGTTTCGACAACATCAATTCAACACTACTTACTACGTTCATGAGGTCCAGGGGGGTGCCCCCATACATCTGCGCCTGGGCCCGAGTCCTATCTTTCCTTTCAAACAGACATTGTCGTCTTCTCTTTCAAGGGTCTCCTAACGTGTTCTCTCCCGTGCAGGTGGGCGTGCCACAGTGGTCTCCTGTTTCTCCTCTTTTCTTTGTCACCTATGTGTCTCCTCTTCATTTGAACATTCCCAAGGGAATTATGTTTTCCTATGTTGATGATTTCACGGTTACGGTGGCTTTTCCCTCTTACAGGCGCAATGTACAGCGCTTGCAACATTACTTTCTGGCATTGAAGAGAAGGGCGGGTGCTATAGGCATGTCCTTCTTGGTGCCCAAGCCCGAACCTTGCGACTGGAGGGCCTCTAGGGACCACGCGGCGCGCTGCTACACCCCTGTGACCCTGGATGGCACTCTCTTCCACCCCGCTGGGGTAGTTCGCTGGCTTGGCTACTGGTTTACCTCTAGCTTGGAGACCTCTCCCTACTTCACAAAACGATTGGCACTCGCCCAGGGGGCTTTCGCTATTGTAAGACAACCCTCTCCTCCTGGTAAAGGCCTGCCTTCTTATCTTCATAGGAGGCTGGCTGTGAGACTCATCTTTCCCATCCTCTCCTATGGGGCCGATCTCCTGGTACCCAACTCTTCTGGACTCTACAAGATGGAGGTGTTTTGGAACTGCGTCCTCCCTTGGGTGACCAACTGCTTCTACTCTACCCCTACCGCGATCCTCTCTTGCGAGCCCAGCATCCCCCCTCTGGTAGTCCTCCTTCCCCACGAACGCCGAATGGCGGGCTTGAGGATGGCCACCTCTCCACCCAAGATAAACCCGGCCTCGGCCAGGCTCCCCTTGTCCTTTCCCTCCGCATCAGAGACAAGGGCCCCAGACTCCAACCAGGCCCTGTCCTTTGGACTGAAGGGCAACGCATACCCCCTCCTCTGGAAGACCCCTAGGCCCTCTCCCGCAGTACGATCCAACCTCCCTATTGTTGGCATAGCTCATTCCCTGGCCCGGGTCGCCGCCAAGGGGACTCTTCCAGGCCTGAACCGGTACCTGGTCCCCTGGACTGTCAATAACCTCTCCTCCTCACAGAAGTGCTCCCCCCAAAAGGTCACCACTCAGTTCCTCCTCTTCCAGGACTGGGCACTACAGGCCCCTCCCCCGCTACCCTACCTGTATCCCCCGCCAGAAGCCCCGCACCCTTTTTTGGGGCTGGACCCATTTCTGGCCGGAAGAATACACCAGGTGAGAGCTGGAAAAAGATAGCTAGGGGCAAACACCCCCAGGAACGAGCCAGACAAACCTACAACTTCCCCTGCCTGTGGCCTTGCGCCAGAGACTATACAACACGCTGTCCTCTCCTGTCCCTCTCAGGCCCACTCGAGACTGCTCCCTATCCCGGGAGTGGACTCTTTGGGCCATCAGGCTCCCCTATGGGCAGATAAAGACCTCTCATGGGGCCTCGCACCATACATTTCCGATACGAGAACCAACTTTCCCCCTGCGATGGACGGGGGCTGGGCGTCGCCCGGTGCCAACCCGGTTTCAGATTGAAGTGCTATTTCTTTTTAATGTCTTTCCTGGCTTTATTTGACTTTCCATGCTTTATGATTCCTCCGTGCGGGAGGAGGCTTGTCTTTTCATTTGTGATTAGTCGCCCTGGCGAGTGCAGTGGGTTGTATTACTGTAACGACCCTACGATATAGAGCTATGGTAACCTTCATCTACGCCCATACAAAGGACCAAGAGGTCAGATGGTAGACAAGGCGGATATGTAGGTGCATATCCGAGAGATATCTGATGGTCCGGAAATCTCTAAAAACACAAGGTACTTATGGAATAGGTGTACCTAAGTAGTGGTAATAACATGACAATGTCCGCTCTGGCCTATGGATAGGTCAGAAGGCCGGGTGAGTTTACCCTACCTCAGGAAGTCACGTTACCCTACCATGGAGACTGGTTTCGTGTCACCATGGACATACTTACCCTACCTTTGGGACACTATTACCCTACCTTCTGTGGGAAATGTTCTTGGAAGAATCTCGGGAAATGTTAGGATTGTGGATTACGCAATGACGATCAACGGGCACTTGATTGCACTTTGATCGGAAGACTACGGAAGGAGCTATAGTGCTCCGAACAAGCTGTAACTTGGTAGAATTATTCCTAACAGGTACCTGCGGCCCCAGGGTTCGCCCCGGGCGTCATGAGCCAAAATGGGTGGAGTTGCCATTATCGTAGTTAAATGGAATCTATGAAGACATGTCCATAACACTGTATGCATCGTCGCCGTCCGTCCGACTGGAAGCTGTTCGCGGGGTATATAAGGGGGCCAAGGTGAGAGGGTCAAGTACCTTCTCCAAAAAGAACGGAGGAAAACGGACCAAAACTGACGGAGTTAGCGTGAGCTATCCGGAAGGGTCCCCAGAGTAGTCCCGGGTAGTGCCGGAGACATCTGGGAAGGTTTTATGCCAATCATGCCTACACGTACCCCTTTGCCATAGGATCTTTGTGGGTTGTTTGAAGAATCTAATAGCATGACACTTATCACGGCGAGTGGTGTGCCGGGGGTAAGGGACCATGGGTAGCGCCTATGGGTCCCGCCGGCCACACAGCTCTCCGAGGGAGCAGCGTAGACCCCCTAAGTTCGCAATCAAGAAAGATAGATCTTAGCCGGAAGACAGCTGATGTCTACGAGTGCTTGCATAGGTCATAGCACATGGGAAGAGAGTCATTTAGTTAGCTTTCCTGAGGGTCTCGACAGTTAGCCACTGACGAGACACCGATGCGCAGAGGCTTTCACTCCGGCAGGGGTATTGGTAAACACCTGGCAGGAACTGATGTGCATAAAGGAGATTTCTGCTAGAGTGCGCTGACACCTATGGCCCTTTGGGGACACGGTAATGGTGCCGGGGCAACCCTTACGGAGAAGGGCATACTCACGTTGGTCGGGGTAACCTAATGGGAGAGTTTTTGGTATAAGTCTGACTACTTAAAGATTATACGAGAACTCTCCTACCCCGACACAATCAACATCCTCTCGAGAGACTTGAATTGAGATAAGCCTGAGCTTAACGATATTAAGTTTTACCGTTTACTTTTATTCTTTACACTTTTGCAAGAGCTGTGTTTGAGAGATTCGAAGTTTGGTGCGGTCGCATCCTTAGGAGCCAACTACCTGAGGGAGCCCCCGTTACAATTACTCACAGGCGGGAATTGTTGGCTGAGAATTATTTCATTATCGTTTGTTGTTTTTGATATTAAGGTTTTGTTTTTGCCATAGCTAGCGCTCCATGCAGGTTCTTGTACCTTAACAAAGAATATATGAGTTAAACGAAAAAAGTCCCTAGCTTTTAAAGTCTATCATCAGCGACCGGAGAAGAGATCTTATGACTATATTCGTTCTACTTTACTCCTATCTTTACGAGCCTTCTTGACTATTTCCGAGACAGAAGACTACAGGGCCTAGTATATACTCCCTTGACTTTAGAGTTACCTACCCCCTAATACAGAGCTACTATCTTACTTCAAAAATACCACATAGTAAGTGGTTAAGAATTGGTTGATGGCTTATAAAGACTACTGTGGGCGAAATTCTCATCTTTGGGAGGATGACTATAACAAAATTGTATGTGTGCTTGGCAGGCCAGAAGGAAGGGAGGTGGTACACTTTACAAAGTGGTATGAAAATGCCATAGATGGCTTAAATGGACAGTTTGCATGACCGGAGTATCAACTGTGGGAAAACTTCCGAATGGAAGTTATCAAATGATACTCACCATACCACACAGTGTACATGGTGCTGAGCAATATAAAGTTGGTGTCCTATTACAGAGACATTAAGGCCTATACTACTAGATTGAAATTGCTTAACATCCATACCTAAATGAGGTGGCATGGTTGGAGGCAGCAAGTTGGAAGCAAGCTGCTGGAAACCATGCTCTATAGGATGTCCTATCAAGTATTAGATAATGATGAGGATTGGATGATGCAGCTCCAGGCAATGGGACACTGGGACAAAGAGTACAAAGAAGAGCGATACCTGAAGAGTGGAAACTCCAGAACGACTACTCTGTAGTAACAAAATAGCAATGGGGACCAGTTTAGTCAATCTAAGGCCAAGGCCAGGGTATAGGCCTTGCCTAAAAGAGATGAAAATCGGAATCACTCGAAAGCCATACCCACAAAAGCGAGGAATTCCTCTAACCCAAAATAAGAACATATTGACTGGGAATCAGCACATGACAGAATCCTGCAAAAATTAATTGACTCAGGCTAAAGAAAAGGGTTGTACAAGTTGTGAACTCACTAATCATAAGTGGAAAGATAGTTGAAAGGCTACTGCAGTGAACCAAATTACTGGGCACAGGATCACAGCTCCGAGGCCCAAAAGAGTGGAAGTCAGACATGTACGCAGGATCACTATCGGCGGCCAACCTCAGGCAAACCCAGCACCTTGAATTTGGAAGACTAAAGATTAAGCCAAGGGATAGATCCTGAGTATATGATATTATAGGAGCATTGGGAGAGATGAAGTGTACATTTTATAGAATGGCCAAAACACATCAAGAAAAGCAAGTATGTGACTATGGCAGTACACCTCTCGGAACTTAGCATGATACTCATTTGAAACAGCTGAGTCATAAATCATGGCAGGAAGCACTTTCCTAAAGTACTGGTGAATGCAAAGAGTCTACTGGTAGGATGCACACTCCTGTAGGCCGCTGCTAGACATTGCATGAGATAACAAGAACAGAAGGTTAAGCCACCAAACACATAGTGCAGAAAAATTGCATGGGTTAGACAGGAGTCCAAGTTGTGTTGGGATGCAGTCTGTTATGAGTTGACACTGTAACGACCCTACGTTATAGAGCTATGGTAACCTAAGTCTACGCCCATACATAAGGCTAAGAGGCTATATGGTAGACTAGGCAGGCATGCCTGAGCACGTCCGAGAGATGCCTGATGGTCCTGGTATCTCGAAGAACAGAAGGTATTTAAGATATAGGTGTGCCTAAGTAGCGGAAGTAACGTGACCACATCGGTTTCGGCCTAACGATAGGTCGGAAGGCCAGGTGAGTTTACCCTGTCTAGGTAAGTCACGTTACCCTGCCATGGAGACCGGCTTCGTGTCACCATGGACATACTTACCCTACCTTTGGGACACTATTACCCTACCTTCCGTCGGAAATGTTCGCGGAAAGATTCCGTGTAATGTTAGGATTGTTTGTTACACAATGACGATCGACGGGCACTTGCTTGTATATTGATCGGAAGACTACGGGAGGAGCTAGAGTGCTCCGAACATGCTGTAACTTGACAGGATTATTCCTAACAGGTACCTGCGGCCCCAGGGTTCGCCCCGGGCGTCATGGGCCAAAATGGGTGGAGTTGCCGTTATGCTAGTTAAATGGAATCTTTGAAGCCATGTCCATAACACTGTATGCGTCGTCCACGTCCGTCCGACCGGAAGCTGTTCGCAGGATATATAAGGGGGCCAAGGTGAGAAGGTCAAGTACCTTCTCCAAAAAGAACGGAGTAAAACGGACCAAAACTGACGGAGTTAGCGTGAGCTATCCGGAAGGGTCCCCAGAGTAGTCCCGGGTAGTGCCGGAGACATCTGGGAAGGTTTTACGCCAATCAAGCCTACACGTGCTCCTTTGCCGTAGGCTCTTTGTGGGTTGTTGGAAGACTCTAATAGCATGATACTTATCACACTGAGTGGTGTGCCGAAGGTAAGGGACCATGGGTAGCGCCCACGGGTCCCGCCACCGACACAGCTCTACGTGGGAGCGTCGTAGACCCCGTAAGTTCGCAATCAAGTAAGATAGAACTTAACCGGAGGACACCTGATGTCTACGGGTGCTTGCATAGTTCATAGCACATGGGAAGAGAGTCATTTAGTTAGCTTTCCTAGGAGTCTCGACAGTTAGCCACTGACGAGACACCGATGCGCAGAGGTTTTCACTCCGGCAGGTGTATTGGTAAACACCTCGCAGGAACCAATGTGCATATGGAAGATTTCTGCTAGAGTGCGCTGACACCTTAGGCCCTTCCGGGGTGCGGTAATGGTGCCGGCAACCCTTACGGAGAAGGGCATACTCATGTTGGTCGGGGTGACCTGATGGGGGAGTTTTTGGTATAAGTCTGACTACTTGAAGCTTATACGAGAACTCTCCTGCCCCGACACAATCAACATCCTGTCGAGAGACTTTAATTGAGATAAGCCAGAGCTTAACGATATTAAGTTTTACCGTCTACTTTTATTCTTTACACTTTTGCAAGAGCTGTGTTCGAGAGATTCGAAGTTTGGTGCGGTCGCATCCTTAGGAGCCATCTACCTGAGGGAGACCCGTTACAGTATATCGTTAAGCGAGCCTCTCGCTTAACTCTCCTCCTGATTTAATTGATTTGAACCAACGAGACAACATCATGTCTGCTTTGGCAGTCAGGATGGAAGAAGAGTCGTCGAGTTCCGAAAGTAGTTTTGGCATTGACGATGATCCTCTCAAAGCAGCTATTTTCAGGGCCTCTATTATCGCCAACGTGAAGGGCATCGGCGGTACAAGCGCAAAGATGCTTCTTGAAGCAGCCCCGATCGAAGTCTCCGAACATTGTCGCGATTTAGTACTTCATGACGTGGGCCTCGCCGCGTTATCCTTCACAAATGATATTCCCTTCGCTCAAGGAGTGGCGGAGGGGTACGATCATCAAGAAGAAGAAAATGAGACCCGTGGACCTCCTACGATCTGTGTCACGGAATTTTCTCGCGAATATGTCGAACCCTACATCCTCCGAGAGGTGACCCGTGAGGTCACAAGTGCACGGAAGGAACTGTTGCATTGGAACAAAGGGCAACAGAAGGTGTTTAGAAAGGAAATCATAGGAAAATCGGTGGCGTGGATGAAAAGGCAACAGGATGCCTTTGTCGCAATGCTGAATAACCACCTTGCAATGAAGATACGGATGGACGCGTTGGAGAAGGCTTGGAATGAGGGATACAACATCGATGAGGATAATGATGTGTTGATGATTGAGGCAGCACCGGCGTTGCCTTTGGTGATCGATAAGCCAGACAACTTTTCACAGCAGCTGACGTTGTATGCTAGTGACCATCGATACAAACCAGAACTAAGTCCGCTAGGTTTGCGGATTCTGGACAGTATAAAAGCGGGAGGATCTGAAGCAGCTCAATCCTTAGCCCGCATTACGACTCGTTCACTCTCAACGTCAATAGCTCGAAGTCATTCGGTCAGCCCAATCGGAGGGATCCGACGGCATGCTTCGCCCAGGCCCACTCGATCAAGTTCTAAGAGACCATTACGGTCTCCCTCTCCCTCAATCACGGTGACTCCAGTTGAGCCACCTACATCACAAGTCCTCCTCCCACCTCCAGACCCGCTAGGGCTAGCTCCGACCCCTGCAGCCACTCCGGTTTCCGCCCCCTGGCCAGTCATGCGCCCTCGCTCACCGGCTCTCGCAGAACGTGTCGAAAGAACATTGGAAATGTTCGAAAATAGTCGACGCGGACACCAACGTCCCTCTACAGCCTCTCAAGGCACTCCCCTCCCTGTTGCGGCTACTCCTAGCCAACCCAGCCGGCCACCGATCCAAGTGCCGTCGGCAGCGGTTAAACCTTCGGGCAATGCTGGTTTTTCGGGTTTCGGACCACCGCCAGTCACGCGAGGACCCTACTGTACCCCTACCTGTCGAGGATACGGGGCAAGACATGACCGATTCTGTTATCCCCCTCCAATCGTGGTACCAGATAGTCCTCCAGCGGCAGGCAGACAAGACAAGGGAAAGGGAAAGGAGAAGCGAGAACCCAGGTGTGGGTATTGCTTGCACAAAGGTCATGAAGGACCTCCAGAACACCCAGAGACCTGCCCCGCTTTGGCGGAATGGTTAAAGGTGTCGCAGGCTGCGCCAAACCCGATACCGTCGGGGAGTAACCAGCCAGCAGGCTCAGCGCCGCCACAAGGACCGTTAGGAGGTGGTCCTGCGGATAACGGGAATCGTGGTAGTCAAGGCGAGCGTTTTGATGGTTATGAGAGACCAAGGGAAACCTCTGGCGGAAACGCAGGGGGCAGCGGGGGTGGTAACCTACCTCCCGGTGGCGGATTCTTTGGGGCTGGCGCAGGAGATCCGGGTGATTCCGATCCTGATGACAGTTCTGATGATGACGCCGATTCCCTACCTGATATCACACCCTATTTGGGACCACGTCGCAATGGCTGGACCGATGAGAAGAAAGACCGATATGACCATCGGGCCGAAGCACTACGAGAACGGTTACAAAACCAATCTCGTTCCTCGTCTTCATCAAGTCGCAGGAAGCCAGCGAAGTTAAGCGGCATTCCTACATTTAAAGGAGTGATCGCGGATCTGGCTAGTTTTCTGACCCTGGTCGAAGTCAAGTTTGAGTACTTTGCCGATTGCCGTCTGACGGACATGGACAAGATCAACTTGGTCATACCTCTTCTCGAAAACGAAGCCCGCAACTGGTACCTGGGAATACACGCTCACATCAACAGTGAGGCTGCGAAAAGAGCGGGAATGCCATTCAACAAGAAAGGGCCGCTCCGGACATGGAAGGGTTTCCGTGAACGGTTAGAGCAGAGTCACGGAGGTGATAATGTGAATCGGGATACGAATCTCCTCGAGTGGAATGACTTGGTGATAAAACCCAACCAAAGCGCTCCTTACCTGGATAGGATAATTGATCTGATGTATAAGCTAAATTACACAGACCATCAACAGGTGACGGATAAGGTTCGGGCTGTGATAACAGCGAAACTACGGGCAGCGTGGATGTTAAAGACGCCCCACCCCGAAAGCCTCAATGACTACCTGGATCTACTTCGACAGGTCGGTCATAACCTAGAGGATGACAAACGTTTCGGACACCTCGTCGACGAGAAACCCACGAGACCACGAGAGAAGAGAGAGAAGGAAACTTCTAAACCTGCGGGAAGGTTTAAGAAGAAGGAAAAAGGTTCGCGTTGGAAGGACAACAAACCGCGGATGACCGCAAATGTTGGCGCCGGAAAGCAGGCAGGGACGTCTGAGTATGCTATTGCTCATCGAGATATCCCTCAGACCCTGACTGAGAAACGACGCAACAATAAGCAATGTACCAAGTGTGGACGAGATGGACACTTCTGGAGACAGTGTTCAGTTACCTTTCCTGTTGTACATGCTGTGAGGAATACCGCGGGAGTGAAACGGTCACGACCAAAGGCGGAATCCTCTGCTAGTGGTAATAAGCGATTAAAGCGCATTGAAGAGTCTCGACCGCCGCCATCTAGCCCAAAGCTTTTGGAAGCCCGCAAACCCTCACCTACCATTATGGAGGTTGATACGGGTGATGAACTAGGTAAGAACCTAACCCTATGAAGGAACTGATGATGGCTAATTTTCTAGACCTGTGAAGCTCTACTGAAAATAAATAGTCGCTCCAAAGACGGATTTAAGGTAAGAACCCATCCGCGATGACCAGCTCTCCGGCGCTGACGAAGTCTTTGATATAGGAATGTTGAAAGACTACCTCGTCAGGTAGATGTTATGGTCGCACGAGGTTTTGGTTTCTTTCTTTTGGTTCTTGGGTTCTGTTATTTTTTAAGGGTGTTTATGATTAATTCATATTGGACATTTTGGGGAAATTACTTTCTGGTTTTTCTTTGATTAAGCATTCTGCTCCGAGGGGTCGCTCTGGAAAATGGGAACCGCGCGACATTCGGATGGGGCACAAAGATGCCCTGTTTGGCACCGGTTGACTGGACGTCTCCGGAGAGCAAATGTATTTCTTGTCTTATATGGGTCGTTTGTCTTGTACTTTGGAATTGGTTTTAGGTTATTAGTCTTGAATAAAAGTTACGTTTCAAGTTTACCTGAGGAGGGTTTAGTACCCGAAATCATGTTGGCATGATAGGAAACAGCACTCCAATTCCCTTTATTGATTAAACTATTCTTGAAAACATTTACCGACCCGTAGTGGCCGCTCTTGTGTCGAAAGGCAAGAGACCAGCAAGAATGAGTACAAAGAGACAAAGTAAGAAGGCGCGGCACTCTAGCCCACCCAAGCATAGCAAGTCCATTCACTTACGAGTGACACTAGACTGGCGCATAGGGTGTAGGCAGGTAAGTGCTGAAGCGCTATTGTTATTAGATAGTGGAGCTACTGGCCCAGTGCTAAGTAGTAAGTGGATTAAGGGTACTCAAGCTCCTTGTGTAAGGAGAAGAATCCAGACTCCAATACACGATGCAAGTGGAAACCGCATACCGGGATCTGGTCTTCATTATACCAAGTCATTGGATCTGAAGATAGGCGATCACGTGAATGGTATGCGTTTCGAGGCAGCAGATATGGCGGACACTCGTGTCGACGGCTATCTACCTATGTCGTGGTTAAAAGACCACAACCCAGACATCGATTGGAAAGTAGGATCACTAACCTGGCGCTCAGATTTTTGTAAGGCGAATTGCCTGACGAAGCAGAGGCGGTTAGTTTACATGACGGACGAGGAACTGTTAGCCGAAGATCCCGAAAATGTATATTTTCTTGGGACGGTACAGTTCTCAGGTGATAAAGGCGAAGATGTCACAGTCCAACTCCTACCCGAGTATAAGGACTTTGGCAACATTTTCAGTCAAGAAAACATCGATGCGTTACCGGAACATACAAAGTATGATCATAGAATTGATCTGATTCCGGGAAGTACTCCGCCCTTCGGGCCTATCTATCCACTAGCGGAGAAGGAGCGTAAGGCACTCCGTGAGTTTGTAAATGAAATGTTACGAACGGGGAAGATAGCAAGATCTACTTCCTCATCCTCAGCTCCTATACTTTTCGTACCAAAACCAGATGGTACTTTAAGATTGGTAATAGATTACCGAGGGTTGAATAAGATCACGGTGAAGAACAGATATCCTCTCCCGTTGATGAATGAATTGCGAGGCAGGCTGTCAAAGGCTACGGTATATAGCTTGATGGACCTGAAGAATGGGTATTGGGGAATCCGGATGGCCGAAAAGGCCGTCGGAGATACTTACTCGCATGAGGAGCTCACAGCCTTTCGCAGTAAGTTGGGATTACATGAATTTAAAGTGATTCCCTGTGGGCTATGTAATGCCCCCGCCACCTTCCAGAGCATGATAAATGACATATTTCGAGATATGCTGGGTGAAGGAGTCGTCGCGTACATGGACGATATCCTGATTTACTCAGAGACAATAGAAGAACATGTCTCTCTGGTCAGGCGAGTAATGGAAAGGTTACGGAAGCATCGACTATGTGCGAACATAAAGAAGTCGTTCTTCCATAAAAGTGAGATAGAGTTTCTCGGGTATAGGATATCCGAAAAGGGGATATCTATGACAACAAAGAAGGTGGATACCATCTTAGATTGGAAACCACCAACTAGCGTCGTCGGAGTCCAAAGTTTTATGGGCTTCGCCAACTTCTATAGAAGGTTCATAGAAGGTTTCAGCAAGATAGCGAAACCTTTGACGGATCTTACTAAGCAAGATGTCCGATTTGATTGGACCCCGGCATGTAGTGAAGCTTTTTTCGCATTAAAAAAGGCTTTCACCACGGGACCGATCCTAGCACATTTCGATCCTGTCCGCCAGACTAAGCTGGAGACGGATGCGAGTGACTTTGCATTAGGTGCTATACTGTCTCAGTTCTGTGAAGACGAGAAGTGGCACCCGGTGGCCTTTCATAGTAGGAAGTTCCACCCAGCGGAGATTAATTATGATGTACATGACAAGGAAATGACTGCCATCGGGGCAGCATTCAAGGAATGGGAACATCTGTTTCGGTCGGTAGAGGGTGAGATTTCGGTTTATACCGATCACAAGAACTTGGAGTACTTTAATAGTACCAAAACCCTCAACCGCCGACAAGACCGCTGGGCAGAATTCCTGCAGCCGTTCAATTTCAAGGTGGTTTACCGTGAAGGAAGGCTGAATACGAAGGCCGATGCACTGTCAAGGGGTGGAGACCACCGCCCTGAAGGGGGGAGTAATTCTCTATCAGAGACACCAAAGTCATTTTTTGGCCCCGGACAGTGGGTTGTGGGACAAGAGCGGGATCTCTTACGTCCTCCTTCATCGGCTGTCTGTCAAGGCTACCGGTTGCAATCTGCATTCTGGGATGCATTACATGCTGCTGCGGAAAAGGATCCTGCTTATATGAGGGATCTAAAGGCTGTGTTGGCGGGAGACAAAGGAGTCGACCGCAATCTGACAATAGAAAGGGACACTCTCACCTACAAAGACAAGATAGTAGAGAGAGGTCTTCTCCTCTATAAGAACAGGTGGTACATTCCAGATTCGCAGGATCTGAAAGACAAGATCATGGAAGCTGAACATGACTCTCGCATTGCGGGACACTTTGGGACATATAAGACGGTAGGCAGGGTTAGGGCTAATTTCTTCTGGCCTAAGATGGATGAGAGCATTACGGAATATGTCCGTACATGTGATGTCTGTCAACGGAACAAATCCGTTAAGCATAAGAAGTTTGGCTTGCTGGAACCTGTTGGTGTACCCTTGAGACCCTGGACGGATATCTCAATAGACTTCATAGTAGCACTACCGGAATCAGAGGGGTATACCAAAATTTGGGTAATCGTGGATAGATTCTCAAAGATGGCACATTTCATACCCCTGGCCACAGAAATCCCAATAAAGGATATGGCCCTAATATTCCTGAAGGAAGTTTGGCAGCTCCATGGGCTCCCAGAATCTATTATTTCTGACCGAGATAGCCGATTCACATCCAAGTTTTGGATGAGCCTGATGCAACAATTGCAACTGAAACTACGGTTATCGACCGCTTTCCACCCTGAGACTGACGGGCAGACTGAGAGGGTCAACCAGACCTTGGAACAATACTTAAGAAATTATTGTTCAGATCAACAGGATGATTGGGCATCGCTGCTACCTTTGGTAGAGTACGCATACAACACATCCACTTCCGAGTCCACAAAGTTATCTTCTTTTGAGATTAACTATGGTTTTAACCCAAGGACCAATTGGTCGGGTACAGTCTCGGAACAGCAAGGTGTTCATCCCAGTAGCGAGCTGTTGGTAAAGAACTGGGAAGGTGTCTGGAAAGAAGTCCGAGATACACTTAAGCGAGCTCAAGAGAGACAACGGAAATGGCATGACCAAAAAAGGTTGCCATCACCGGAATATGTGACGGTAGAAGATGTGACAAATGGCAGGGCAAAGAAAGCTGACCGCGTGATGCTAAATCGAAAGAACATCCGCACTAAGCGCCCTATGGAGAAGCTAGACCACCGAATGTTTGGGCCCTTCGTGGTCAAAGTAAGGTTGGTAACCGAGCTTACGAACTCCAATTGCCTGCCCGTTGGTCAATCCATCCGGTATTCAATGTCGGACTCTTAGAACCCTATCGTGAGGACCTTAGTGGTAGAAGAACTAATGAAGTTCCTGTCCCTGAGATAGTAGACAATGAGCCCAGCTACGTTATCGAAGCAGTCGTAGATAGTCGATGGTACGGCAACATGAAAGCGAAATTTCCTAATCGCTTTGTGCAGTACCTAGTTTCATGGGAAGGCTATGGCGCAGAGGAGAACTCTTGGGAGCCATATGAGATGCTAGAGGGCACCGGCTTACAGGCCATGAAAGATTTCCACCATCGGTATCCGCACAAACCCAGAGACCATAGGGTTGAAGGCGAACCGAATAGAGGAAATAAGAGACGACATTAGCGGACCGGGTCGGTCCTTAGAGAAGAGGAGAGTGATGTAACGACCCTACGTTATAGAGCTATGGTAACCTAAGTCTACACCCATACATAAGGCTAAGAGGCTATATGGTAGACTAGGCAGGCATGCCTGAGCATGTCCGAGAGATGCCCGATGGTCCTGGTATCTCGAAGAACAGAAGGTATTTAAGATATAGGTGTACCTAAGTAGCGGAAGTAACGTGACCACATCGGTTTCGGCCTAAGGATAGGTCGGAAGGCCGGGTGAGTTTACCCTGTCTAGGTAAGTCACGTTACCCTGCCATGGAGACCGGCTTCGTGTCACCATGGACATACTTACCCCACCTTTGGGACACTATTACCCTACCTTCCGTCGGAAATGTTCTCGGAAAGATTCCGTGTAATGTTAGGATTGTGTGTTACACAATGACGATCGAGGGGCACTTGCTTGTATATTGATCGGAAGACTACGGGAGGAGCTACAGTGCTCCGAACATGCTGTAACTTGACAGGATTATTCCTAACAGGTACCTGCGGCCCCAGGGTTCGCCCCGGGTGTCATGGGCCAAAATGGGTGGAGTTGCCGTTATGCTAGTTAAATGGAATCTTTGAAGCCATGTCCATAACACTGTATGCGTCGTCCACGTCCGTCCGACCGGAAGCTGTTCGCAGGATATATAAGGGGGCCAAGGTGAGAAGGTCAAGTACCCTCTCCAAAAAGAACGGAGTAAAACGGACCAAAACTAACGGAGTTAGCG
>LN891017.1:162464-221313 GCA_900010015.1 Tuber aestivum | reverse complement strand
TGAGAACTCTCCTGCCCCGACACAATCAACATCCTCTCGAGAGACTTTAATTGAGATAAGCCAGAGCTTAACGATATTAAGTTTTACCGTCTACTTTTATTCTTTACACTTTTGCAAGAGCTGTGTTCGAGAGATTCGAAGTTTGGTGCGGTCGCATCCTTAGGAGCCATCTACCTGAGGGAGCCCCCGTTACAGACACCCACAACTGAGGGCTTACCAAGATAGTTGGCATAAGACAAATAGTCTCTGAAGGACGTACGAGTTTAAAATGGCTCTGCATGAGGGAAGACAGCCTAATATCCAAGGACCCTATACACATGTTTTACAAATAGGATATCTTTCAGGAGAGGCAAGTACAAGTACAAGAAGAGGTATCCATGGTGACAGCCATCCCTCCATCTCTATTACAACTCGAGTGATTGAAAGATATTTCCTAATTGGGAACGACTCAACACCAGAGTACTATCACCACTTTTTTCTGGTCCTGCACCCCCCCAGCTGGGTGAGTGTAGTCCATTTCTACTTACTGTCCCCCCTCCTAGGCCTTGCTTTTGCCTTGGGGGCCCTCCCCTAGAGGTTAATCCTCCTGGGGGCTTCTTCTCCTTACTGGAGGTGTCTTATGATGCCTCCCCCGCTTTCTTTTCCGCTTTTGCTAGGCTCGCTTAGTATTTGCATGGTGGGCTTTTCGGTCAGTCAGTTGGGTGGTCCTGTGGACTATTGGAGCTTCGCGTGGGCCTTTCTGCCCGACATGGGAGTGGTATCCCATCCAGTAAGTGACGCTTTCACTCCCAGAACAAGGGAGTACATGAGTGAAGCAGTAATATACTGTGCGTGGCGGTGGGGGTCAGCCTGTTTCTGTGACCCCAGTTGCAGCCTGGCGGCCATATCGTTCTGCCCTCCTTCTTTCCCATTCGGGATCTGCTAGTACCATACTGCTCAGGCACGCGGCTGCCGTCCTCACCTTACTCCTCTGCTGGCATCTTACTGCTGGGCTGGAACCCCCTCTGCTTCTTCCTTTGGCTCTGACTGTCTTCATCGCGGTGTTGCCCCCTGGGCATCATCCACGCAGCAGGCACCTTACTGCCAGGTACTCTGTATTCCGGTGGGCATGGGGCTGCGTCTGGCTTGCCACCTGGCCGGACTTGTTATCCTCTCCCTGGTTCTGGTGCTTCCTCCCTTGGCGTTTTGCGCCTGTGAATGTCCGTCCTCTGTCTTCTTTCTCCACTTGGCTGCTCTTCTCCTGCTCTATACCAGGGTAGGAGGGGTGTGCAGGAGTGGCTGGGGTTTGGGTCATGATGGTTAAGCTATAGGAGTGGAAGAGTGTGGAGGGCACCCTTTCTCCTTTCTGGGGGCTGGAGATTGTAGGGAGTCTAACTAGGTCTCACTGTCAGGTTGGGGGTTTTTCCTTATTGCTGCACGTCAGTGGAGATGTTGGGTTCACTGTATTCAGATCCATCACTAGGGGTCTGGGTTTTTTGCCCTGGAGGATTTCTCCAGGCGGCTTCTTGCGGGTGGGTAGACTGTAGCTGAAGGGTTTTTATCGCCATGCCATGAGGTGAATGCATTCTTTGTACCCTATTTAATTACAAACGAAAGGAACAAAAAAAAATAAAAAAATAAAAATAAAATAAAATAAAAAAAAGAACATCCATGGTGACAGCAATGGGGTAGTCTATAATAATCAAGATAGAGGATAGAGACAGTATACTCACCCTGTATAGTCTCCCATGATGGGAACTGAAAGAAAACCCTAAGGGTAGGTTAAAAGGTTGATTCTCAACTCAGTTTGTGTTTCTGAGTTCGGTATGATAAAATATCATTATTGAGGATATCCACATGAATGTCCCTAGGTTGTCTGAAGAGCCTTTAGTAGTCAAAACCATGCAGGCAGGGTAACAATCACCACTGCTGCAACTACAAGCAAATGACAAACAACTGATAGAAGTTCACAGGACTCCAAGTAATCCAAATTAAACATACCAGAACCAGAACAATCTTAGTATCTAGAAGGCACAGCCTTCCTCCTCTCTAACAAATATTGAGCACCAATCCGCATAATATTTGATACCAGTTCTAACCTCTTGTCATTAGCAAATACTTGGTATAGCACCTAGGCATACCTATGGCGAAGCGAGACAAGCTATTACGAATAAAAGGATTTGATGGCAAACCTTCTAAGAAAAATAGATGGTTTTTTATCTACTCTATTCAGTTAGAGATAGAATCTCACTACTACACTACATTGGTATCCTGCAATGTGGTTAATACTAAACACAAGATATAATTATACCTTTTAGTTGGTAGCATAACCAACAAGTGATCAGCAATGTTAGCGATCCAAGTTTGTAAAGATTTAAGGATCAAAATTGTGTGAACCTGGTAGTGTCCGTACAAGAATCAACTGATATCAAGTAGGATGAAACTCTTTTTCTTAATGAGAAAGCTATCTTTATTGGATGGATGTATATAACAGGCATAATAGGACTTTTTGAGTATTCCGATCAATTCTAGGAAGTGGCCTGCATACTGTTACCGTAATGCTACTGGGATTACAGGAAAGGTTTTTCACAACAAGCCTCAGATCAATTACCAGAGGATAGTGACTTCGATTATGGGATTGACTTACTATAGGAAGCTAAAGCCCCTTGGGGACCCATTTATCTAACATCACAGAGGGAGCTTAAAGTACTATGAGAGTACTACAATGAAATGGAAAAGCAGGACAAAATTCAGCCAAGCCAGTCCCCTTATCAGGCTCCAATTCACTTCATACCAAAACCTGGTAGAGGATTACAATTGTACATCAATTATCAAAAGCTTAACAAGTGGACAACAGCTAACAAATGCTACTTACCAGTTAAGTCAGGGTTGAGAGACTAAGAGGTAGCAAGCAAGATTATATCACAAGTTCACCTAGCAAAAAGGTATAACTTAGTTCAGATGAAGGATATACAGGTAGAAAAAACTGCCTTTGGGACAAAATATGGCCTAAAGTAATACTAGGTCATGCTTTTTAGCTTGATTAATACATGAGCGATGTTCCTAAATATGATAAATCTGGTATTGCCAGAATTCTGAGAACAAGGACTTATATACAACCTGGCCGACATCTTGATCTACCCGATGTCAGAAAAAGAGCATATTGAGCTCGTTGGAAAAGTATTGTACGAACTACGAAATCATCAGTTGACTATTAATGGAGTAACCCTATCGTTGTATGTGAGTCTAGGACATACTAAGTTGAGTCGAAGCAGACACTAGGATGTATGTGACTTGTTCTTCTGATGTTTGTATGATGGCTAGCCCTCTATGAGCATAGCCATCACATGGTGTATCTAGTTGTGGTTTGGCTTTCGTTCTTTCCTTCTTGTATGTTACACCACCTTGAACAGAGTTCCTGAGTTTCCCATCATCACATTCTCCTCTCCCATCCTCACCAAGTGCATCTCCCATCAGTCTCTCATTGGTGTTGTTTTCTCCTATACTCCATTTTTGCCTTTGACTTGGTCAGTCTTCTACACCACATTGCTATCAGGTTATGAGCCTGGAGTGCCAGCTATAATCCAAGTCGAGAAACACTCCACAGTTCTGCACATACTATATTGAGCTCCAATGAGCAGTACTATAAGCAGTAAGAGCCAGGATGAGTGAACAAGAAGGTTCATCATCACTGGTAGGAATGAGCTTCGCCAAGCTTGATGGATCCAATTACCGGATCTGGGTGATGAGAATGACAGACTATTTGTAGAGAGAAGGTTTGTGGGACTTGACAAAGAAAGAAGAGGAGATTTTGGAGAGACCAGAGCCAGATGAGGGTGAGAAGAAGTTGGAGAAGTACTATGCCCAGAGGCGGCGAATCCAGAAAGCCATTGGTACTCTCCCTTTAGCCATGACAGATACTATTGCAGTTGGATATTATGAGTCAATCTGGACAACACCAGTGAAGATCTGAGCTGTTGTGAATGCGAATTACGAAACAGTTACCAATTACGATTTCAACCATCTTCAAAAGGAGCTATATGAGTGTTCTTTGGAAGAAGCTAGTACTGTCCTGTAGTATCTCAACTGGATTCGTGAGCTACACGATACGGTTGTTATGTGTGGACAGCCGCTAACACATGCCCAGTTAATTTTTCATATTTTTAGGGGTTTACCAAAGACCCCAGAGCAGAAAACCTGGGTAATGGTAATAAAGACATCACTTCTATCACTAACAACGATTACTGGATACAGAAAACTAAAGTCACTCCTTATGGCCTACGAAGTTGAACAAAGAAGAGAGCAGGTGATACCAGCTGAACAAGCACTGTTTACGAACAACAAGTATCATGTGGGAAAACACCGCAATAATCTAAATCACATACTGGCAGATTAACCCACTGCTCACATGAGAGGAAAAGGAATGCCATCCTCTAACTTTAGTGGAAAGTGTCATAAATGTGGCAACAAAGGGTATAAGAGAATTGACTGCTGGCAAGGGAGACGAGATGGTGAGCCAAGTAGGGGAGTTAGAGGAGTAAGACAGGATTCTGAGTGGAAGCCAGAAAGAAGGGAGCAGGCAGGGGCCTCAAATAGTCGGGTTTGGTTGAGCAGGGAGCAGGAGGTAGAAGAAGATACCAGAAGTACCAGCGAGGAGGATCATGCTATGGAAAGGGTGATGAGAGGTGTTGAGATCCCAAATCAAGTGGAATAGGTAATTGATTCCGGGTGCACAAACCACATGACTGATATTGACATGTATTTTTAGAAGGTACCTATCTTTCCCTACTGCGAAACCAGTGCCTGCTGAAGACACCAACGGGACAGTTAGTTTCAGCAGCTCGGATTGGTACAGTGCAAACCTATATATGGATGCCAGGAGGGGGCCGCTAATCACTGTCTTTGACAGATGTACTTCATGTGCCCAGAGCAAGCATAGCGGGCCTCATATCTGTCAGTCAACGGACCAAGAAAGGCATCAAGATTGAGGTTATGGATACTATGGCTGAGTTTCATCAAGACAGAATCCTGAGAGCGATGGCAGAAAAGTATCACAAGCTTTATATGTTGATGCAAAATATGAAGCCCGTGGATTTTGGATTACAGATGTCCTCAAAACAGAACTCCATAAGCGCTCTGGGGTACCATAGGCTTGCATACTTGCATATTCCGGCAGTGGTAAAAATGAGCAATGCAGAAGTAGTGACAGGAATACCGCGTTTGCAGGTAAATAATTCAGATAACTGCTGTATGGCCCGTCTTATGGGAAATATGCCATGTACTCCATTCAAGACAGCGATGCAGAAGACTACAGTATCTTTGAAATTGGTTCACTCCGATCTGTGAGGACCAATGAGGACTCAGTCAATAGGTGAATGTCAGTATTTTATGCATTTTGTGGATGATTTCACAAAGTTTATGACTGTGTATTTTGTCAAGACAAAGGATGAAGCAGTGGGACATTTTCCAAGCTAAAAGGCTACTGTTAAAAAGCCTATTTCTGATCAGAGAAAAAGATACCAGATTAAGGCAATCAGAACCGACAGTAGAGGTGAATACTCCAGTGGTAAGTTCCAGTGTAAGTGTAACGGGGGCTCCCTCAGGTAGATGGCTCCTAAGGATGCGACCGCACCAAACTTCAAATCTCTCGAACACAGCTCTTGCAAAAGTGTAAAGAATAAAAGTAAATGGTAAAACTTAATATCATTAAGCTCAGGCTTATCTCAATTAAAGTGTCTCAAGAGGATGTTGATTCTGTCTGGGTAGGAGAGTTCTCGTATAATCTTTAAGTAGTCAGACTTATACCAAAAACTCCCCCACCAGGTTACCCCGACCAACGTGAGTATGCCCTTCTCCGTAAGGGTTGCCCCGGCACCCTTACCGTGTCCCCGAAGGGCTATAGGTGTCAGCGCACTCTAGCAGAAATCTCCCATATGCACATCAGTTCCTCCGAGGTGTTTACCAATACACCTGCCGGAGTGAAAACCTTTGCACATCGGTGTGTCGTCAGTGGCTAACTGTCGAGACCCTTAGGAAAGCTAACTAAATGACTCTCTTCCCATATGCTATGACCTATGCAAGCACTCGTAGACATCAGCTGTCCTCCGGCTAAGTTCTATCTTTCTTGATTGCGAACTTAGGGGGTCTACGACGGTCCCCCGGAGAGCTGTGTCGGCGGCGGGACCCATAAGCGCTACCCATGGTCCCTTACCCCCGGCACACCACTCACCGTGATAAGTGTCATGCTATGAGAGTCTTCAAACAACCCACAAAGAGTCTACGGCAAAGGGGCACGTATAGGCTTGATTGGCGTAAAACCTTCCCAGATGTCTCCGGCACTACCCGGGACTACTCTGGGGACCCTTCCGGATAGCTCACGCTAACTCCGTCAGTTTTGGCCCGTTTTACTCCGTTCCTTTTGGAGAAGGTACCTGACCTTCTGACCTTGGCCCCCTTGTATATCCTGCGAACAGCTTCTGGTCAGACAGACAGCGACGACGCATACAGTGTTATGGACATGTCTTTATAGATTCCATTTAACTAGCATAACGGCAACTCCACCCATTTTGGCCCATGACGCCCTGGGCGAACCCTGGGGCCGCAGGTACCAGTTAGGAATAATTCTACCAAGTTATAGCTTGTTCGGAGCACTATAGCTCCTCCCGTAGTCTTCCGATCAAAGTGCAATCAAGTGCCCGTAGATTGTTATTGCGTAACAAACAATCCTAACATTTCCCGAAATTCCTCCGAGAACATTTCTGACGGAAGGTAGGGTAATAGTGTCCCAAAGGTAGGCTAAGTATGTCTATGGTGACACGAAACTAGTCTCCATGGTAGGGTAACGTGACTTCCTTGGGTAGGGTAAACTCACCTGGCCTTCTGACCTATCCATAGGCCAGAGCGGACATTGTCACGTTATTACCACTACTTCGGTACACCTATTCCTCAAGTACCTTCTGTTCTTAGAGATTTCCGCACCATCAGATATCTCTCGGATATGTGCCTGCATATCCGCCTCGTCTACCATCTGGCCTCTTGGTCTTATGTATCGGCGTAGACGTAGGTTACCATAGCTCTAGATCGTAGGGTCGTTACATCACTCCCCTCTTCTCTAAGGACCGACCCGCTCCGCTAACGTCGTCTTTTATTTCCCCGGTTTGGTTCGCCCTCAACCCTATAGTCTCCGGATTTGTGGGGATACTGATGGTGGAAATCCTTCATGGCCTGTAAGCCAGTGTCTTCTAGCATCTCATATGGCTCCCAAGAGTTCTCTTCTATGCCATAGACTTCCCATGAAACTAGGTACTGAACGAAGCGATTAGGAAATTTCTCTTTCATATTTCCGTAGGATCGATTATCTACGACTGCCTCGATAATATAACTGGGCTCATTGTCTACTATCTCTGGGACAGGGACTTCCTTAGTCCTTCTACCACTTGTGTCCTCATGATAGGGTTCTAAGAGTCCGACATTGAATACCGGATGGATTGACCAACGGGCAGGCAATGGGAGTTCTTAAGCTCGGTTACCAACCTTTCGCTTGACCACAAAGGGTCCAAACATTCGGTGGTCCCGCTTCTCCATAGGTCGTTTAGTGCGGATGTTCTTTCGATTTAGCATCACGCGATCAGCCTTTTTTGCCCTGCCATTTGTGACATCTTCCATTGTAACATATTCAGGTGATGGCAACCGTTTCTGGTCATGCCATTTCCTTTGCCTCTCTTGAGCTCGTTTAAGTGTATCTCGGACTTCTTGCCAGACACCTTCCCAATTCCTTACCAATAGCTCGCTACTGGGGTGAACACCTTGTCGCTCCGAAACAGTACCCGACCAGTTGGTCCATGGGTTGAAACCGTAGTTGATCTCAAATGGAGATAACGTAGTTGACTCAGATGTTGATGTATTGTATGCATACTCCGCCAAAGGTAGTAGCGAAGCCCAATCATCTTGCTGATAAGAACAATAACTTCTTAAGTATTGCTCTAAGGTCTGGTTCACCCGCTCAGTCTGCCCATCGGTCTCAGGGTGGAAAGCGGTCGATAACTGTAGTTTCAATTATAATTGTTGCATCAGGCTTATCCAAAATTTGGATGTGAATCGACTATTACGGTCGGAGATAATAGATTCTGGGAGCCCCTGGAGTCGCCAAACTTCCTTCAGAAATATCAGCGCTAGATCCTTGATAGGGATCTCTGTAGCCAAAGGTATAAAGTGTGCCATCTTCGAGAATCGATCCACGATAACCCAAATCTTTGTATAGCCTTCTGATTGCGGTAGTGCGACTATAAAGTCCATTGAGATATCTGTCCACGGTCTCAAGGGTACACCAACAGGCTCCAGTAGACCAAACTTCTTATGCTTAACAGATTTATTCCGTTGACAGGTATCACATGTACGAACATAGTCCGTAATGCTCTCGTCCATCTTAGTCCAAAAGAAGTTAGCCCTAACCCTGCCTACAGTCTTATATGTTCCAAAGTGTCCCGCAATACGGGAGTCTTGTTCAACTTCCATGATCTTATCCTTCAAATCCTGAAAGTCAGGAATGTACCACCTGTCCTTATAAAGAAGGAGATCTCTTTCTATTGTCAGATTCCGGTCGACTCCTTTGTCTCCCGCTAACACAGCCTTTAAGCCCTTCATATAGATAGGATCCTGTTTCGCCGCAATTCGTAATGCATCCAAAAATGCTGTTTGGAACCGGTAGCCTTGACAGGCTGCCAATGCTTGTGGTCACAAGAGGTCTCGCTCCTGTCCCACAATCCATTGTCCAGGGTGAAAAAACAGCTTTGGTGTCTCTGATAGAGAATTACTCCCCCCTTCAGGGCGGTGGTCTCCACGCCTTGACAGTGCATCAGCCTGCATGTTCAATCTTCCCTCACGGTAAACCACCTTGCAATTGAACGGTTGTAGGAACTCTGCCCAGCGATGTTGTCGGCGGTTGAGGGTCTTAGTACTATTAAAGTACTCCAAATTCTTGTGATCGGTATAAACCGAGATTTTACCCTCTACTGACCGAAACAGATGTTCCTACTCCTCAAAAGCTGCAACTATGGCAGTCATTTCTTTGTCATGTACATCATAATTTATCTCTGCTGGGTGGAACTTCCTACTATAAAAGGCCACTGGGTGCCATTTCTCATCTTCGCAGAATTGAGACAGCATGGCACCCAAAGCAAAGTCACTTGTATCCGTCTCCAACTTGGTTTGACAGGTAGAATCGAAGTGTGCTAGGATTGGCCCTGAAGTGAAGGTCTTTCTTAACTCAAAGAATGCCTCGCTACAAGCAGGGGTCCAATCAAATTTGACATCCTTCCTAGTAAGGTCCGTCAAAGGCTTCGCTATCTTGCTAAAACCCTCTATAACCCTTCTATAGAAGTTGGCGAAGCCCAGAAAACTTTGGACTCCGACGACGTTAGTCGGCTTCTTCCATTCCAAGATGGAATCCACCTTTTTGGTGGTCATAGATATTCCCTTTTCGGATATTCTATAACCTAGAAATTCTATCTCTCGTCTGTGGAAGAACGACTTCTTTATGTTTCCAAATAGTCGGTGTTCCCTAAGTCTTTCCATTACACGCCTAACCAACGAGACATGTTCTTCAATCGTCTGTGAGTAGATCAGGATATCGTCCATATAGGCCACGACTCCTTCTCCCAGCATATCTCAAAATATGTCATTTATCATGCTCTGGAAGGTGGCGGGTGCGTTACATCACCCAAAGGGCATCACCTTAAATTGATGTAATCCCAATTCGCTACGGAAAGCTGTGAGTTCTTCATGCGAGTGTATATCTCCGGTAGCCTTCTTGGCCATCCGGATTCCCCAATATCCATTTTTGAGGTCCATCAAAGTATACACTGTGGCTTTCGAGAGCCTTCCTTGCAGTTCATTCATTAACGGAAGAGGATATCTGTTCTTCAACGTTATTTTATTGAGCCCTCGGGAATCTGTTACCAGTCTCAGCGTACCATCTGGTTTTGGAACAAACAGTATAGGAGCGGAGGATGAGGAAGTAGATCTTTCTATCTTCCCTGTTCATAACATCTCGGTTATGAACTCCTTAAGTACTTGCGCTCTTTCTCTGATATCGGATAGATGGGCCCCCATGGTGGGGTGCTTCCGGGGATCAATTCAATCCTATGATCATACTTTGTATGTTCCGGTAACGCATCTACCCTTTCTTGGCTGAAGATGTCACCGAAATCCTTGTACTCTGGAGGGAGTTGGATTGTGACATCTCCTCCTCTCTCATCGGTAAACTCTACTGTCCCTAGAAAATATACATTTTCTGGGTCTTCTGCCAATAGCTCCTCATCCGACATGTATACTAACCCCCTCTGCTCCGTAAGGCAATTTGCCTTACAGAAATCTGAGCGCCAGGTTAGGGATCCAACTTTCCAATCTATGTCGGGGTTATGATCTCTCAGCCACAACATTGGGAGATAGCCATCGACTCTTCGGCCGGCAATATCAGCTACCTCAAAGCGCATACCATTCACATGATCAGCGATCTTCAAGTCTAATGACCTGGTATAATGAAGGCCTGATCCTGGTATATTATTTCTGCCTGCCTCCTTAATCGGAGTATAGATTCATTTCTTTACACAAGGAGCTTGGATACTCTTAACCCATTGACTACTTAGTACGGGGCCCATCACTCCGCTATCCAGTAGCAACAGCGCTTCGGCACTCACTTGCCTACACCCTATGCGCCAATCCAGTTTCACCCTTAAGTGAATTGATTTGCTGTGTCGGGGTGGGCTCGAGTGCCTCGCCTTCTTTTCCTGTCTCATCGTACTCATTCTTGCTAGTCTCTTGCCTTTCGACACAAGAGCGGCCACAACGGGTTGATAATCGTTTTCCAGAATTGTTTAATCAATAAAGGAATTGGAGTGCTGTTTACTATCACGCCAGCATGATTTTGGGTATTAAGCCCTCCTCAGGTAAACTTGAAAGACAACTTTTATTCAAGACTAATGACCCAAACCAATTCCAATCGTACAAGACAACTGAGCCATATAAGACAAGAAAATGCATTTGCTCTCTGGAGACGTCCAGTTAACAGGTGCCAAACAGGGCGTCTTTGTGCCCCATCCGAATGTCGCGCGGTTCCCATTTTCCAAAGCGACCGCTCGGAGCAGAATGCTTGTCCAAAAGAAAAAACTTGAAAGTAATTTCCCCAGAAATGTCCAACATGAATGATAACATAAGAAATAACTAAACTTAAGAACTAAAAAGGAAAAAACCAGAACACCGCGCCCAACCGTAACATCTACCTGACCAGGTAGTCTCCCGACACTCCTGTATCAAAGACTGGTCAGAACTGCAGAGCTAGTCAACGCGGATTGGTTCTTACCTTAATTCTTTCCACTTTCAGTGGCTATCCTTCCTTCAAGATCATCGTTGATCTGGATAGGTTAGTCTATGTCATTTCCTTCTTAGGATTAGGTTCTTACCTTCACTGAGGTCTGTATCAACCTCCATAATAGTAGGAGAGGGTTTGCGGGCTTCTAACAGCTTGGGACCTGAGGGCGGCGGACGAGACGCTTCAATACGCTTGAGTCGTTTATTACCCTTTGTCGAAGATTCTGCCTTTGGATGTGACTGTTTCACTTCCGCAGTATTCTTCACGGCATAAACAATGGGGGATGTCATCGAACACTGTCTCCAGAAGTGTCCTTCCTTCCCACACTTAGTGCATTGCTTATTGTTGCGTCGTTTATCAGTCAGGGTCTGTGGGATGCCTTGATGAGCAATAGCATACTCAGACGTCCCAGCCTGCTTCCCGGCGCCAACATTTGCGGTCTTTCGCGGTTTGTTGTCCTTCCAACCCGAACCCTTCTCTCTTTTCTTAAACCTTCCAGTAGGTTTAGAAGTCTCCTTTTCTCTCTTTTCTCGTGGTTTCGAAGGCTTCTCGTCATTGCGATGTCCGAAACGTTTATCGTCTTCTAAATCGTGACCAACTTGCCGAAGCAAATCTAGGTACTCGTTGAGGGCTTCGGGGTGGGGTTTCGTCAACGCCCATGCTTTTCGAAGCTCGGAACTTATCCCAGCCCTAACCTTATCCTTAACCTGCTGATGGTCTGTGTAATTCAGCTTCTACATCAGATCGATAATCTTATCCAGGTAAGGACTGCTCTGGTTGGGGGTCATCACTAAGTTATTCCACACGAGAAGATTCTTATCCCGATTCATATTGTCACCTCTGTGACTCTGCTCCAACCGTTCACGGAAACCCTTCCATGTCCGGAGCGGCCCATTCTTATTGAACGGCATTCCCGCTCTTTTTGCAGCCTCACGGTTGATGTGAGCGTGTATCCCCAGGTACCAGTTGCGGGCTTCGTTTTCGAGAAGAGGTATGACCAAGTTGATCTTATCCATGTCCGTCAGAGGGCAATCGGAAAAGTATTCAAACTTGACCTTGACCAGAGTCAGAAAACTAGCCAGGTCCGCAATAACTCCCTTAAATGTGGGAATGCCACTTAGCTTCTCCGGCTTCCTGCGACTTGAAGTAGACGAGGAACGAGATTGGTTTTGCAACCACTCTCGTAGTGCATCTGCCCGACAGTCATATCGGTCTTTCTTCTCATTGCTCTAGCCATTGCGACGTGGTCCTAAATAGGGTGTGATATCAGGTAGGGAATCGGCATCATCATCAGAACTGTTATCAGGATAGGAATCACCCGGATCTCCAGCGCCAGCCCCAAAGAATCCACCACCGGGAGGTAGGTTAGTACCCCCACTGCCTCCGGCGTTGCCACCGAAGGTTTCCCTACCTCTCTCATAACCATCAAATTGCTCGTCTTGACCACCACGATTCCCGTCATCTGGAGGACCCCCTCCTGACGGTGCTTGTGGCGGCACTGAGCCTGCTGGCTGCTTACTCCCCGACGGTATCGGGTTTGGCGCAGCCTGCGACACCTTTAACCATTCTGCCAAAGCGGGGCAGGTCTCTGGGTGTTCTGGAGGTCCTTCATGACCTCGTTGTAGACAATGCCCGCATAGGGGTCCCTTCCTTCCCGTTTGCTTTCCCTTTCCCTTATCTTGTCTGCTTGCCGCCAGAGGGCTTTCTGGTACCTCAAATGGTGGTGGGTAACAAAATCTGTCATGTCTTGCTCCCCATCCACGACAGGTGGGGGGACAGTAGGGTCCTCGTGTAGGTGGCGGTGGTCCAAACCCAGAGAAACCAGCATCACGCGAAGGTTTAACCGGTGCCGTTGGCACTTGTATCGTTGGCCGGTTGGTTCGGCCAGGGGTAGCCGCGACAGGGACGGCAGTGCCTTGAGAGGCTGTGATGGGACGTGGATTCCCTCGTTTGGGATTTTCCCACATTTTCAATGTCCTTTCGACCTGTTCGGCTAAGCCGGGGGACCCTGCTCGCATGACTGGCCATGGGACGGAAACCGGAGTAGGGGACGGGGTCGGAACTGATCTGATCGCTGTCGGAGGAGGGAGGAGAGTCTGTGATACTGGAGGCTGGACTGGGGTCACAGCAATTGATGGAGAGGGGGACCTTAATGGTCTCGTTGTGCTAGATGGAGGGGGTCTTGGAGACGCATTTCGTCGTATACCCCCGATGGTACTAACTGAATGGCTTCGAGCTACCGACATAGAGAGCGAAAGAGTTGTAATGCGGGCCAAGGACTGAGCTGCCTCTGATTCTCCCGTTTTTAAACTTTCCAGAATCCGCATCCCTAACGGACTTAATTCTGGTTTATATCGATCGTCTCTAGCATACATCGTCAGCTGCTGCGAAAAGTTGTCCGGTTTATCAGTGACCAGCAGTAATGCCGGTGCAGCCTCAATCATTAGCACATCATTATCCTCATCGATGTGATACCCTTCGTTCCATGCCTTCTCCAGCGCATCCATCTGTATCTTCATCGCAAACTGATTGTTCAGCATCGTGACAAAGGCTTCCTGCTGCCTTTTCATCCAAGCCACAGACGACCCAATGATCTCCTTCCTAAACTTCTTTTGTTGCCCCTTATTCCATTGCAACAGATCCTTCCATGCGTTGTTGACTTCACGGGTCACTTCTCGTAGGATATAGGGTTCGACGTAATCACGAGAAAATTCTGCGACAGAAATCGTAGAAGGTCCACTGGTCTCATTTTCTGCTGCTTGATGATCGTACCCCTCCGCCACGCCTTGAGCGAAGGGAATATCATTCATAAAGGATAACGCAGCGAGGCCTGCATCATGAAGTTCTAAATTGCGACAATGTTCAGGGACTTCAATTGGGGCTGCTTCAAGAAGCATTTTGGCGCTTGTACCGCCAACGCCCTTCACGTCGGCGATAATAGAGGCCCTAAAAATGGCAGCTCTGAGAGGGTCATCATCAATCCCAAAACTGCTTTCAGGACTCGACGATTCCTCTTTCATCGTGACCGGCAAAGCAGACATGACTCCTTAATGTCAGTTCAATCCAAACAAAAATTCAAGAGGAGAGTTAAGAAAGAGGCTCGCTTAACGATATACTGTAGCGGGGGCTCCCGCAGGTAGATGGCTCCTAAGGATGCGACCGCACCAAACTTCAAATCTCTCGAACACAGTTCTTGCAAAACTGTAAAGAATAAAAGTAAACGGTAAAACTTCATATCGTTAAGCTCAGGCTTATGTCAATTAAAGTCTCTCAAGAGGATGTTGATTCTGTCAGGGTAGGAGAGTTCTCGTATAATCTTTAAGTAGTCAGACTTATACCAAAAACTCCCCCACCAGGTTACCCCGACCAACGAGAGTATGCCCTTCTCCGTAAGGGTTGCCCCGGCACCCTTACCATGTCCCCGAAGGGCTATAGGTGTCCGCGCACTTTAGCAGAAATCTCCCATATGCACATCAGTTCCTGCGAGGTGTTTACCAATACACCTGCCGGAGTGAAAACCTCTGCACATCGGTGTCTCGTCAGTGGCTAACTGTCGAGACCCTTAGGAAAGCTAACTAAATGACTCTCTTCCCATATGCTATGACCTATGCAAGCACTCGTAGACATCAGCTGTCCTCCGGCTAAGTTCTATCTTTCTTGATTGCGAACTTAGGGGGTCTACGACGGTCCCCCGGAGAGCTGTGTCGGCGGCAGGACCCATAGGCACTACCCATGGTCCCTTACCCCCGGCACACCACTCACCGTGATAAGTATCATGCTATTAGAGTCTTCAAACAACCCACAAAGAGTCTACGGCAAAGGGGCACGTATAGGCCTGATTGGCGTAAAACCTTCCCAGATGTCTCCGGCACTACCTGGGACTACTCTGGGGACCCTTCCGGATAGCTCACGCTAACTCCGTCAGTTTTGGTCCGTTTTACTCCATTCCTTTTGGAGAAGGTACCTGACCTTCTGACCTTGGCCCCCTTTTATATCCTGCGAACAGCCTCCGGTCAGACGGACGGCGACGACGCATACAGTGTTATGGACATGTCTTTATAGATTCCATTTAACTAGCATAACGGCAACTCCACCCATTTTGGCCCATGACGCCCGGGGCGAACCCTGGGGCCGCAGGTACCAGTTAGGAATAATTCTACCAAGTTACAGCTTGTTCGGAGCACTATAGCTCCTCCCGTAGTCTTCCGATCAAAGTGCAATCAAGTGCCCGTCGATTGTCATGGCGTAACAAACAATCCTAACATTTTCCGAAATTCCTCCGAGAACATTTCCGACAGAAGGCAGGGTAATAGTGTCCCACAGGTGGGGTAAGTATGTCCATGGTGACACGAAACCAGTCTCCATGGTAGGGCAACATGACTTCCTTGGGTAGGGTAAACTCAGCTGGCCTTCTGACCTATCCATAGGCCAGAGCGGACATTGTCACGTTATTACCACTACTTAGGTACACCTATTCCTTAAGTACCTTCTGTTCTTAGACATTTCCGCACCATCAGATATCGCTCGGATATGCGCCTGCATCTCCGCCTCGTCTAACATCTGGCCTCTTGGTCTTATGTATGGGGGAGACGTACGTTACCATAGCTCTATATCGTAGGGTCGTTACAGTAAGCTGTAGAGAAGTGGTATCGAGTGGCAGCCTACTGTATCCTATACACCGCAAGAAAATGTAATTACTGAAAATAGTAACCACGTTCTAGTTGGTAGGGCCAACACGCTTCTCCAGCATACAGGAGCACCTAAGCATTACTGGGCCAAGGCACTACTTGCTACGGTATACCAAAGAATTTGTTATTAATAAAGGAAATGCCTGGTATGAGCTGTATGTCCTACAAGCTATGGTTTGGATGAAAACCAGATATTAAGCATTTGAAGGTATGGGGATGTGTCACCTATGCATTCATACACCCGCCAAAGGAGATTGATAAAAAGTGGGGAATACAAGCCGAAAAAGTAATGTTCGTTAGCTATAGACAAACAACTAAACAGTACTGACTTTACAATCCTACAACAAAGAGGTTGCTTTTATCCCGCAATGTTACCTTTCATGAGAGTACAACCTACTTTCTGACCCCTGATCAGAAGATCTTTCTCCCTTTTGCTGCTGATCTGGAAGCTCAAGATCCTATGTCTTCTGAGTCTGAGTCATCAATTCTACCTCCAAGGACCGTCGTACACCGGTTTCCGTCACCACCACCTATTGTTCTACATCTAACCTAGAGTAATAGGGGAGAGGTTATTGTATGTAAAAGGAAAGAAGCCAAGACTCCGAGTCAGAGTCCGGGAAAGCAATTGGTAAAAGAGATTGAGACCAACCTTGGCCCTTTCTGGAATGTGCAGGAAGGACATAGAAGAAAACACAACAAAGAAGCTGGGACTCTGAAGGACTACGAGGAGTTAGTTGAGAAGCAAAGCAACTCCGATGAAAGTCTAACGATAGAATCATTGGATAGAAATCCCGAATGTGAAGAGGTTAACACCAATCTGAGAATTGATTATACATTCTTGGTTATGAATAGACCCAGATCGGTTGCAGCTGCCTTGGCCAGTACAAACAGGCTTGAGTAGATGGATGCAATTAATGCTGAGTTGGAATCTCTTGAAGCGCATACTACATGGTCTGTTGTGCCAGCTGGAGAGGCAAGCAAGATGGGTTTGCAAATGATATTGTCATGAATGGTTTTGCAAGAAAAGCTTGGAGGGAATGGACTAGTCACATACTATAAGGCCAGACTGGTAGCACATGGTTTTTGACAATGCCTTGGTGTCAATTTTATTAAAACCTATTGTCCTACTATCTCCTTTGCTGCGATCCGTATAGTATTATCCAAGGCTGGCATTGCAGACAAGGAGATTGTCCAGCTGGATATTGTGACAGCTTTCTTGGAAAGCAAGATTTAAGAGTTGATATACCTCTAGCTACCAAAAGATTTTGGGCTGTCTGCGGCAGGAAAAGTAGTCCTTCGAGAAAAGTATTTTAGTAACATAAGTGAAGCTCCAGTCAGGGATTCAGAGGTGGTTGTTCAACTAAAGGAAAGTCTGTATGGTCTTAAACAGGCTGGTTGCAATTGGTGCAATATACTCAAGTTCTAGCGTAAGACCAAACTGGGAATGGAGAGCTACAAATATGATGCTGGAATCTGGACTACAAGATCAGGAGCAACAATCATTGTCTGGGTCCATAACATACTACTTATCGGAAGTAAGGAGCACATAGCAGGGATGAAGTTGGAGATTGGCAAGAGGTTTAAGATTAAAGATCTTGGCGATGTTAAGTTTTTCTTGAGTATGATGGTGGAAAGGAATCAGGATAAAAAGACCATACACCTCAGTCAGGAGGCTTATCTGAAGAATATTCTTATGAGATTTCAGATAGAAAATAGCAAAGAATATGGAATGCCAATGGACAGCAAATCCAAGTTTCACAATAGAGGGGATGATGAAGAAGCAGCAGAGAAGGATATTTACCAAGAAGCTGTTGGCTGTTTGATCTACGTAGCGATTATGAAAAGACCCAATATAGCCTTTGCAGGTACCCTGGTTGGACCATTTTGATCAGATCCTTCAGCACTTTATTGGTCGGCAGGAAAACGGATTCTACGCTATATACAGCAAACACAAAAGTTCCATCTATGTCTTCGAAGACAAGCCAATTGGGCAATAGAGGAAGTAAGCCAACACTCTGAAAAGGCACCAATTATTGTGTTCAAGTTTGCTCATGCAGACTTTGCTAGTGAAGTAAATGGGCTGAGATCAATGAGTGGATTTGTTATTCTTGATCAGTATGGAGGTATCATCTATTGGAAGTCACAAAGACAAAAGACGGTGGTGAAATCAACTGCGGATGCAGAATTTAATGCCTCAGCACTTGCAGTAGAGGAGGCAATTTGGCTTGAAAAGTTATAAGAGAAGTTGTATCGAAGAGAAACTGGAAGCAAAGAGAGACCTTTGGTATCTGTGTTTAACAATAACCAAGTATGTATTGCCAGTTTGAGCAATGGGGAGTTTAAACCTTCCATCTGACGTGTGGGTGTGAAGTATTTCTGGTGGCGGGAGTTGGTGAGAGACCGAGATGTGGATATCTCATATGTGAGGACAGATGAAATGGTGGCAGATAGACTTACTAAAGCTCTAGAGAAAGGGAAGCATCACAGTTTTCTTAAAATGTTATCACTTTCTGTGTAATATGTTCTTCGACTCTGCATTTTTAAATTTCATAATGTTGATTTTTTTATTATTTTCAATTTTTATTTTGTTTTTATTTTTTATTTTTTATTTTTGTTTGAAGATAAAAGATGGGATTAGGGGGAGTAATGGAGTAACCCCATTGTGGTATGTGAGTCTAGGACATACTGAGTTGAGTTGAAGTAGGCACTAGGATGTATGTAACTTGTTCTTCTGATGTTTTGTATGATGGCTAGCCCTCTATGAGCATAGCTATCACATGGTATATCTAGTTGTGGTTTGGCTTTCTTTCTTGCCTTCTTGTATGTTACACCACCTTGAACATAGTTCCTGAGTTTCCCATCATCACATTCTCCTCTCCCATCCTCACCAAGTGCATCTCCCATCAGCTTCTTATTGGTGTTGTTTTATCATACACTCCATTTTTTCCTTAGACTTGACCAGCCTTCCACACCGCATTGCTATTAACTATTTCACTAAAAAAGTCAGTGATGTACCCAACGGCGAAGCGGGACAGGACACAGAAGCGGGACAACAGAGGAAAGTAGTAAAAAAGGTCACAACTCAATTAATTCCAACCCAATTAGAATCAAACAAAAAGAGATCAATAGAGAAAGAGTAGGAGAACCAGTTGAAGCCACATTCATGAAAAAACAAAAAAAGAAATAGGAAGGAAAAACCAGGAAAAATGAGAAATTTAACAAGAAAAAAGAAGAAAAAGGAAAGAAAGAATTTTAAGGCTTAGAATTGCGTAAGAGCATACCAAAAGGGGCTGTAGGTAGTCGCCGGTTGGTAGGAGTAGCTAGGGGGATAATAAAAGGTGGTTTTCAGAGATCGCGGGGTGGTGGAGTAGGTGAGGTGGGAGAGAGTTCAATCTTATCACTGTCACTGATGACATTGATGCTTTCCGGAGAGGAAGAGGTGAGAATAGGTGATGTGGAGGGTGATATAAAGGTAACACGGTGCTGGCGAATACAGGGTGTAGTAATTTGAGATGGTTTTGTCTTTTTTGTGGTATGCACGGGGGTTTGCTTTGCTTTTTGAAACCGTTTGTTGGTGTCAGGTTTATCACGCATTTGATAAAGACGCATTGCCTCAGCACTATCAATGACTCGCACAGTAGTTAGGCGATGTCTATCACCTTTTTGGGTAACTGAAATAGCCTTCTGTGGGTCCATCTGATGACACTCTACTGCAATTTGGCATTTGGCTAGAGCTGCTGCTCCAAGCTCACCCAAATGAGATATAAGTCTTTGCAGTTCCTCCTTTGAGACATTTCCAATAGCTGCAAGTACTTTCTTAGTCTCACATCAGAAATCTGTACTTTTGGATAGAGTTTGAAGGAGCTTGGATGGAGTGGTGGGGTTTTGGCGTTGTAGACTACTACTAGAAGCAGCAGTAGAAAGTTGAAGCTGGTCAAGAACCACCTTTTGGCAGAAGGGAATCGATCCGCATGCCCGAAATCCAGCAAGAATATTGTCCAATGTAATTGCCTGACTACGTGCCTTTTTTAACAAAGGCCAAAATACACCTTTATAAATTCCTCCGCCTTGGTATGGAGAGAAATCATTGACTGCAGCTCTGTATCAATGCTGTAGAGGACTGAAAACTGTATCGTCCCGAGGCTGTAGTAAATGCGTAGAATGAGCCACAAGACAGAGGAGAATTATATTACGTTCTAAACAGAACATACAAAAATCCCAATTGATGTGGGAGAAGTGACCATCGAGGATGAGAAGACGTCTATGGTTGGAGGTAGTGGAAGGATGCTCAAATTTGATAAAGTGCTGGGAGATATATTTATAACCAAAATAGTCATCAGTCTACCCCTTATTTGAGTAGGCTAAGAGTACTTCAGAATCATCAAGACTTGCATACCATCCCATTGAATGGCCTGCTTTTGCCTTGAAAATCAAAAATGGTGCCATTGAAGTCCTGTCACTACATATCGTTTCAAGATCCATAATCAGCTCTCTTTGTCCATGGTGGGTAACTCTAGGATTCCGCCTCCGTACTCTTGTAACTACCTGGCTTCTTACTGACGTTCCCATCATAAAGCCCTTCTCGTCAATATTGTAAATATATTCTTGTTGAAGGTGGTTGGTGATTTGAATACACGTAAATTTGCAAAACTAGTCCATGATCTTACTCGGATCGCTCGCATATGTACAGTGACAGTCCAGATTACCACTATACCGGGTGGCAATATCAGGATATCAATTTGGGGAGTAGATAATCCATAGTTTCCCTCCTTCTGTTCTGATATGATAGGGGCTCTCTCAGGTAGATGGTTCCTAAGAATGCGACCGCACCAAACTTCGAATCTCTCGAACACAGCTCTTGCAAAATGTAAAGAATGAAAGTAAACTGTAACAATTAATATTGTTAAGCTCAGTCTTATCTTAATTAAGTCTCTCGAGAGGATATTGATTGTGTCAGGGTAGGAGAGCTCTCGTATAATCTTTAGGTAGTCAGACTTATACTAAAAGATCCTCTATCATGTTACCCAGACCAACACGAGTATGCCCTTCTCTGTAAGGGTTGCCCCGGCACCATTACCACGTCCACGAAGGGCCTAGGGTGTCAGCGCACTCTAGCAGAATTCTCCTGTATGCACCTCAGTTCCTGCGAGGTGTTTACCAATAGACCTGCTGGAGTGAAAACCTCTGCGCATCAGTGTCTCGCCAGTAGCTAACTGTTGACAGGCCTAGGAAAGCTAACTAAATGACTCTCTTCCCATATGTGGTGACCTATGAAAGCTCCCGTAGATATCAGCTGTCTTCCGCTTAAGTTCTATCTGTGTTGATTGCGAACCAAGAAGATCTTGCACACTCACACAGAGAGCCGCAGTGGCGGCGAGACCCGCAGGCACTACCCATGGTCCCTTACCCGTGGCACACCACTTACCATGATAAGTATCATGCTATTAGAATCCTTAAACCACCTACCAATAGCCTATGGCAAAGGGGCACATGTAAGCTTGATTGGTGTAAAACCTTCCCAGATCTCTCCGGCACTACTCGGGACTACTCTGGGGACCCTTCCGGATAGCTTACGCTAACTCCGTTAGTTTTGGTCCGTTTTACATGGTTCGTTTTGGAGAAGGTATGTGACCTTCTCACCTTGGCCACCTTATATATCGTGAGAACAGCTTCCGGTCGGATGGACGGCAGCGACATATACAGTGTTATGGACATGTCTTCCTAGACTCCATTTAACTAGTAAGAGAGCAACTCCACCCATTTTGGCACATGACGCCCGGGGCGAATCCTGGGGCCGCAGGTACCTGTGAGAAATAATCCTGCTAAGTCACAGCATGTTCGGAGCACTATAGCCCCTCCCGTAGCCTTTGGATCAAGGTGCAAGCAAGTGCCCATCGATCGTCCTTGGGTAACTAACAATCCTAACATTTCCCGAAATTCCTCCCAGAATAGTTCCGATGGAAGGTAGGGTAATAGTGTCCTAAAGGTTGGGTAAGTATATTCATGGTAACACAAAACTGGTCTCCATTGTAGGGTAACATGATGTCCTTTGACAGGGTAAACTTATCCGGCCCTCTGACCTATCCATAGGCCAGAGTGGACATTGTCACATTACTACTACTACTTAGATACACCTATTCCTTAAGTACCTTCTGTTCCTAGAAATATCTGGACCATAAGATACCCCTTGGATATGCGTCTGCATACCCGCCTAGTCTACCATCTGACCTCTTGGTCTTATGTATGGGTATAGACTTAGGTTGCCATAGCTCTATAACATAGGGTCCTTATATCTAATGAGGTTTTCTTTCTTCTTTTCAGCTAACATCCATGCCATTCCCTTTACCATATCCAACCATGGCAGGAATCCCCAATCATCTAACTGTTTTATACATTGCACAATCGCCTTCTTCTCAACCAGTGTCAGGACCTGTTGCTCAATATGGGCTATATGACGGAATACTCAGTTTCCTTTTAATCGACATGTAGGAGTTGATTTCAGAAGGTCGAATGCCTGTGCTGTAGCTGTTACTGAGGGGTAATTCCCTCTATCAAAGGCCTGAATTGCTTGAGCAATTGTCTTTTCAAAAAGGTCTTCTTTTCTTGCTTTAACTCAACCCATGGTGGGAATTGCTGATACTTTTTATTTACAGAATCATGGCCTTTTACTCTTTATCAACACCTTTTTTCAGCTCAGCGTCCATGGCCTGCTTCGGAATCGTGGCCTCCTTCAAGTTCCCGATCGGGTACGTTATTCCATATAAATAAGTTGTAATTTTTAGGATATGTTATATCAAGCTCTGGCATATCCATCAGTTATGGGAAAGTAAAAGCCATCAAGCAAGGGGTACTACCAAGATCGATTAGGAATATTCAGATATTTATAGGTTTTGCAAACTTTTACCTATGACTTATAAAAAGCTTTTTAGCTATTTGCACAGCTATTATGGAACTGTGGCAGGTAAATATAAAGGGTTTGATGTAGATGGAAGAAGCAAACAAATCCTTTGGGTTGTTGAAAGACAAATTTATTACAGTACCAATACTACGCCATTGCAATCCTGACTATGATTCAGTAGTGCAAACCAATGTAAGCGATTTCCCTCTAAGTTACATTCTCTCTCAATTCTCTGTGAACGCCCTTCACCCCATTACCTGCCGCTCTCAAAAATTGAATCTGGTAGAACACAATTACAACATTCAGGACAATAAACTATGTTCTATTGTCGAAGTATTCCAGGAATAGTGACATTATTTGATGGGAACAGATCATCCTGTTATCATATATACAGACCACCAGAATCTATAGTACTTCCTCACCACCAAAACCTGAAGCACATGGCAAATTTGCATGATGTAAAAGTTAACAGATTACAATGTTAAAATTATTTTTAACCAGGCATGAGCGGTGGCAAACCCAATATGTTAAGTAGGCGGCTGGAGTACCACTCAGAGGAAGGAGCTGATCGAACTGAGCAGTTCATTTTGAAACCAGCACCCTTCAACATTATTACAATCTCAATCGTTTGGAGATCTGAAAACAAGGACAGTATATTATGAAACTCTACTCAAAACCTTTCTGCACAATGTGACTATGTCTCAAAGCCAAAATGCCAACTAAAGGTATGAACAAGGCAGCTGGCTATGATCAGTATGTGTTAATAGATGTAGTTGTAGCTAGTAAAGGATAAGCCCTACTTGAAACAGTAATTCTAATTGTAGTACTTAAGAGACTTTAAGAACATATTGCTTCAAAAAGTAGCCTGACAACAAAACACGGAATTAATACAGGAGCCGCTGTCACTGATCCAGATTATCCTGGGCAAGTGAAGGTACTTCTTTACAATATGCATGCAAAAAATTACAAAGTCTGAGCTGGTAGTAAGATAGCTCAGTTAATCTTAGAAAAGATTCACATGGGTGAACTCCATGAACAAATGGGGTTGGATAATACAGAAAAGAGGAGACCAAGGATTTGGTAGTACTGGGACCAGGATTCTGGAAACCATATCACACATCAGCCTCTTAAAGGAGGAGGCAAACCTCAATAAATACTTCGCCTGAACTGATGAAAGAACTTATGAACAACCGCATAAAGAATCAGTGGTCATAGGAACTAGGGTAGTGCTTAATTCAAATCTCATGATATTCTATGAGGAGTTTGTGACTTTGGTGAAAATGGCCAGAAGTCAAGATGAAGACTGGGAATTGTGAAGAAAGGAATTGGAAAAGTTACAAGATGTCATCGGACAATGGCCTAAGAACTGGTCAACAAAAGACAGATTGATCCAATTCAAGAACTGACTATACATACCAATCTTGGAGAAACTTTAAACCTTGATTGCAATAAGCTGTCATGACTTAAAAGTTGCTGCATACTTCAGACAAGAAACGATATTAGAAATCATCACAAGAGATTTCTTTTGGAAACGGCTTAGTGATTGGGTAAATGACTATGTTCACTCATGCAATAAGTATCAATATAGCAAAGCCCTAAGATATGCAAAGTATGGTTTCCTACAACTGTTACAAATACGTTTCGTAGTATGGACTCTGATCCCTACAGATTTTATCATCCAACTTCCTGCGTTAAACAGAAACACCCAGATTAAAGTTGTTGTCAATGGATTTACCAAAATTGCTCATTTTATTCTAGTACCAGGAACTGCCAGTGCCAAGGATCTGGCAACCACAGTCACATGAGAAGTTTCCACACTTCACAGGTAGCCAAAAGAAATTGTTTCAAATATGGACACTAAATTTGCAGGAGAATGCTGGGAATCCTTATACACAACACTAGGAATTAAGAGGAGAATGTTAACTACATATTACTTTTAAACTGATGGACAGACTGAGAGAACTTACTAAGTGCTGGAAGGTTGTCTGTGAAGTTTCATCAACTACAACCAGGATGCCTAGTATTCTCTCCTACCTTTTCGCCAAGCATGCCTACAATAACCTGGGAACCTAAGTACATCAATTACCTTCATATTACATTAATTATAGCTATCATTTACAGACTGAATGGATGACTGAAAGAGGAGTATGAAATTCAGGAGCAACTACCTATGCATACTGGATCAAGATGACACATAAACAAGCTTATAATATATTACAGCTTGCACGAGAAGCAAAGGCCAAATACTCCAACTGGGAAGCTATAGAACAATCATACTTTCAGGTTGGTGACTAAGTAAGGCTGAGTGTAAAGAATATCCAAACTAAGCAGTCATCAAAAGAACTCAGTTCTCAGCTTTATAGGCCTTTTTAGATTTTCAAGAAACAAGATGACCAAGCTTACAAGTTGGAAATTTCCACAGAAGGAAAAGTCTACAGTGTTTTCGACATATTGTTATTAGAACCTGACGGAACATCGATTCAGGAGCAAAGATTATTCGAGTGTCAGACACCCGGGCAGTACATCCTAATACAAGCAGGGAGAATTCGGCATCTGGCATGTTCTGCATGTCTGGTACTTGGGCGCTGGGTCTGGCTGCCTCCTGGCTGTCTGGAAGTTGGGCGCCAAGTCAGGTTGTGTCCTAGTGCTTATTCTAGGAAGTACTACCTCCAGATTACATCCTAAGTGAGCGATGCGGACAAGTTACCATCCTGAGATTCCCAGTGATAAACACAACTGTCAGCTGCTCCCCATTTACTACACGGCTAACAGTTCCTGCCCCCCCACCAGCCCCCCACCCCCCTACCAGCCTGTCCCCCTACCAGTTCCCTGCATACTGCCTCCCCTGCATTCTAGACTTTGTTGTTTTCTTTACCAGTGCTGGTAGTTCCAGTAGGCAAGGTTCTTTGAAGCGCAATTCCTCAGGCACCCTTTGGACACAGCATCCAATGCGCGGTGGCCTCATTCTACTCGATCCCAGCCTTTCAACGGTACCTCAGACATCAACCTGGCACCAATACTGGTGGATCTACTGCCTGTCATGGAAGTGGCCTTGACCTTGACAAAGTTTATGCAGAGTACTGAGTTTGACACCAGATTCCGCAGGTATCCAGGAGGCAACGTAGCTGATATGCGGCGGACTAATTCTATGTGACAGCTGCTGTCTAACGGTGTCACAGACGTCTACCTGGCGCTAATATTAGTGGAGCTAGAGCCTGTTATAAAAGTTGTCTTTACTGTGGCGGAGTTCTGGTAAATACTAATTTTGATACCACATTCCTCGGGCATCCTTTAGGAAAGGTGTCTGATACGCAGTGGCCTGATTCTATGCAACAGTGGTCTTCCAATGGTATCTTGGATATCTACTCCATACCAATATTGGTAGAGCTACACCCTATCATGAAAGTGGTCTTTACCCTGGCTGCATTCTGGCGGAGTACTGATTTTGAAGCCAGATTCCTTGGGCATCCTATTGGCAAAGCCTCAGATATGTGGCAGCCTGATTCAACACGGCGGCGGCTTGCCAACGGTACCTTGAACGTCTATCCAGCACCAATATTGGTAGAGCTACAGCCTGGTATGACAGTAGTCTTTACCCTGGCAGACCTTTGGCAAAGCTTTGGTAGAGTGCTGGGTTTGATGCCAGATTCATCAGATGCTCATTGCCTGTGGCATCTGATACTCGGCGGGCTGATTCTAGTTGATACCAGCTTCCCAAAGGTACCTTGGATCTCTACCCAGCACCAATATTGGTGGAGATACAGCCTGTTATGAGAGTGTGCTTTACCCTGGCAAATCTGTGGTGGGGTGTCAGTTTGATCCCAGATTCCTGGGGCTCTCCCTTAGTGCAGGATCTGATACTTGGTGGCCCGATTCCAGTTGATCCCAGCTTTCCAACAGGATCCAGGACAACTACCTGGCGCTAGTATTGGTAGTCATATAGCCTGTTATGAAAGTGGTCTTTACCCTTGCATGGTTCTAGCAGACCTCTGGCAATGTGCTGGCTTTGACACCAGATTCCATAGGCATCCTTTGAGTGGAGCATCAGTGGCTCGGCGGCCTGATTCTACTCAGCACCAGCCCTCCAACGGTACTAAGAACGTCTACCTGGCGCCAATATTGGTGCAGCTACAGCTTGTCATGTCAGTGGTCTTCACCCTAGTTGAGTTCTTACTTTGTGCTGAATTGGATATCAGATTCCTTGGATGTCCTTTTGGTGTAGAGTCTAAGATTCTGGGGCCTGATTCTACTCGATGCCAGCTTTCCAATGGTACCTCTGACATCTACCCGGTGCCAATATCAGTAGAGCTACACCCTGTTATGAAAGTGATCTTTACCCTAGCGGAGTTCTGGTGGGGTAATAATTTTGATGCCAGATTCCAATAGCGGCCTTTTGGCGCAGCATCTGATGCTCAGTGGCCAGATTTTATGGGACATCACCTTTCCAATAGTACCCTGGATGTCTATCCAGTGCCAATATTGGTGGAGCTACAGCTTGTTATGGAAGTGGTCTTTATCCTGGTAGTGTTCTGGCTGGGTCCAGGCAGAGTACTAACTTTGATGCCAGATTCTGCAGGCGTCCTTTAGGCACAATGGCTGATACTCTGGGGCCCCGATTTCACATGTTCCCAGCCTTCCAATGGTATCCTAGACCTCAACACGGCGCCAATATTAGTAGAGCTGCAGCCTATTACGAAAGGGGTCTTTACCCTAGTAGAGTCCTAGCGGAGTGCTGATATTGATACCAGATTGCTCAAGCGTCCTTTAGGCGCAGTTTCTGAGACTCAGCAGCCTCATTCCACTCGACACCAGCTCTCCAACAGTGCCTCAGATATCTACCCAGCACCAATATTACTTGAGTTACTGACTGTTACGAAAGGGGTCTTTATAGTGGCACAGTTCTGGAGGAGGCCTGAGTTTGACACCAGATTCCTCCAGTGTCCATTAGCCACAGTATCTATGACTCGGTTGCCTGATTGTACTCAACACTAGCTTTTCAACGGTGTTTCAAACATCTACTCGGCTCCAGTATTGGTAGAGCTACAGCCTGGTATAAAAGGGGTTTTTACCCCAGTAGAGTTTTGGTGCAGTCCTGGTACAGTGCTGACTTTGACGCCTGATTCCTCAGGCACCTCAGCAAAAAATGATGCTTGCATCCTGTGCATCCTGTGCGTCTGATGCGCAGGATGCACAGGACCGAAACCATGACTCAGGATGCGACGCCACGGCGTCCTAGTGCCCAAACTCCACTCTTTCTCGTTGCTACCCCCTGCTCCCATCTGGGCATTGCTCCTGGCGCCCACTCTGTCCGAACTGTCTATGCCTTACCTCCTTATTGTCCCAACCCCCTGGCACCTGAGCACATCGCACTGTAACTACCTAACTCCTTCCATTCTCTATCCTGATGCCAATACTAAATCCTGCCCTTTCCTAACTGGGTTAACCGCGTGCCTCACTGTCTGGACTCGACGCCCTATCTGCTTGACAAGTCTGGGCGGTTCTGGTATCTTCGTCCGCCTATCTGGATGTCTACATAGCACTCTTGATTGATTCAGATATCATGGTATCTCATTCCAAAATCCTGGCACCCCGTGAATATTTTGTCTGCGATCTGGACCAGGCCCGGCCCCTATTTCGGTCTGGTGTCATGTTCTCTATGCCCACGTCTGGATTGATACCCTTTTTTCACAATTTCTACTGTTGGGCCTGGTTCTGCTTTCTTCACCTTTTGCTCTTTTACTGTACACGATTGCCTCACGAACTTCAAGTTTCGTAAAAGTAGCTACATGAGGTCTATTGAGTTCAGCGTCATGTCATCTCTCTACAATTTATTCCCTTATTACATGTATTCCTCCCCCTTGTCAATTCTTCTAAAATACGGTCTCCCCCTTGTCAATTCTCCTGAAGTACCACCTACCCCCCCATTTGGACATTCCTACCCTGCACTCATACGCCCAATGCTGCATAATTCCAACTGCACGACAGTCCTATGTGCACCTCTTTTATGCCTTGTAAAGCGCCGAAACTTAACGAGAATCGTGACACCTGAGATGATCTGTCAATGCCGTACTCTAGGGTATCATCCTGGCTGCTTTGATGACAATGTAGGAATGCTACTGCTGAGCTCCCCGATGTCTGGCCAAAATCAGATGTCATATCAGTGTCCTGCGATAGATTTTGGCTATCTCCGCGTACTAGTCGTCATATCATAGGTGATTCAGGCGCAGTGTAGATCTGCCGGCTGGGCTGCCGGTGTGATTGCCTGGATTTCCAGTTCTCCAGTTCTGCCGCAAGAGCATTCCAGTCATCATCATAGCCTTCCCGTCCCTCTTCCTGTATGCCATATTATTACTCGACCTTTTGGGTGACAGTGCGCCGGCTTCCTGTAAGAATCGTGTCCTGTACCCATGCTGGACATTTCCTCCATGTTCGAACCTGCCTCAAAAACATGTCTTGCGCGGGAGTGACATGTTAGTCAGATCGGTGTTGCACGAAGCATGAAGAGTTTCAGGAGCATCTTACATCCTACAACATCAGGCGTGAATTCCCTCGGTTTCACATATGCCCCTGTCTGCCACGCCCTATGTCTATGGCAGATTATACCACAAGTCAAGTGCACCATAGTCCCCTTGATCTCTGTTATAAAGTCGTGTTCTAGAATACCTCGCATTTTCTTTCCGGTGAAGTACTTGCCATAGATGGCATCGGCGATCTAAGGTGCGAGGAATCTGAAACTAAGATTCTGTGTACAGTTTAGTGTCAGTTAGCAAGAATCCAAGGTCTACCAATTCAGCTGCCAGTGACCAACCTCTTACCCAACTGGGTTGCACATGAACCGATCCCCTTCTAAGAGATATTCAACCCAGCGCTCGACAGCTGCAGGGTCCTGTGCCAGTTCATATAACTTTACAACATCAGGAAAAAAAAACCCTGCGTCGGACACCCGGGTGCTGCACCTGGACCTCTGCTACCTGTTGTCTCCATCTGTTGCATCCCCAATGCCAAGCCGCATTCCCAGTCCCCTGTCCTCCCACGCAATGCCCAGCTGTATTCCCTGTGTCCTGTCATTCCGTTTAGTAACCAGCCGCGTTCCCTGCGGCAGGGTAGGCGTTGCAAGGCCCAGATGCATCCCGTGCATCCAAATGCACGTCGCCGCCCCACCGTAATTCTTTGCATCGGGAATCTGGTTGTCAGGCCTCCATGCATCGGGCGCACTCTCCCCCCTCTATCGTAGTCATCTGGACCGCTTCTTCAGCCCTGTCACTGTTTCCTTCTTCCTCTAGAGCTTTTGTCCTCTACCATGCCTGTTCTGTACGTCCTGCCTTCAAGCTCCCCGTCCTCTCACATCTGGTGGCCGCCCACCCGGCGCCCCATACTGGTGTTGCACGTCTGGTCCATCATTCCTGATTTCGTGACGTCTAGTCACTGTCCGGCTCCCAGGCTGCCTTTCCTTCATTTCTGGCCTGATTATACCACTATCATGACACCTCGGGACTTAGACGAACAGCTGCCGGCTTCTCAGTATTGATATCGCAGTTAGCACTTTTCCACCATGCCGTGCTCTTGATCTCTACCCTTGCTTTCAATTAGGCCCTTTAGGCTTTTATTATTCTTAAATCCAGCTAGCTACTAGTATCTATGGAAATATATTCTTTAAGTTGTGATGTCCAGGCTAAGACAGTGTGTTGGCGTCGTCTTAGCCAGACTTCAGGTTATCCACCGACCAGTCCCAAACGCCTGGAGGACTATTCCCTGAGCCTAGATCCATTGATCTCCTGTCCTTGGGCCGTGGTGACTCAGGCATCCAGCATGGCATCCATGCACAATCCAGCATCTGTGTAGCGCTTCCCCCAATACCAATTCCTGCACAACTACTCAATGAACCTCATTGAAAGTCTTCAAGTCAACCCCACTCTTGACAAGCCATGGCCAGTCACCTTCCGGGATCTGGTACGCCAGTCCGCTGATTATCCTGATGTCCACTCTTGTAAAATTTCGTGCATCTGGTCTGCGCTATATGGTGACAAGATTTTGGAACCCAGATCGGCATCCTGAGTTTAAGACGCTTAGTATCTGAACACACGCTAGTCAGTACAACCTATCGGGGTACCCGTAGTTGCAGATTTTGAACAGGGCTAAGACTTTACCTGGGAGACGCCCACACAGTACACCATACATTTGCTCCCCTGCTGCTTGTACCCAGACCCAATCATTGCAACTTGTCTGGTTCGGCAAGAGCTGGGTGCTGGTGGATCGTGCACGGTCGATGTCTTAAACGTCTGTTTCCTGGAACGCCAGCATAGGTATTTTAAGTTACTTTCTTAGTTTAAATAAAAGCAGCTGAAGTATGGGTAGATCCTTGGGAAGCCAGCGCTCCGCGTGCAGATTTTCCCAGCTATATAGAATCAATTCACGACACATGGTATCGCAAGAAATGTCTAAGACTTGCCACAAATCATTCAGGCTCGCAACATCATCACGACGACCCTTGAGAACCCTGTACCTCGATTGTGCCGAATCAGAATCCAATGTGTCCAAAGGTTCAATTACTTGGGCCAAGATGTGTGCTCCATGCCCTCGAAGGAAATCCAGGTTCAAAAGCCTCCTTCTGATCGCATGGGGTCGGCCGAAGCTGTACAGGATCTGCTGTGTGGCATTATTCTTATTTGAACATCTCCATCCATCCTTAATTTGTTCCTTATGTCCCAGCTCGCCAAAATCAGTGGAATAAATTGGAATTTAGCCAAACTGGTGTATGTGTTCGCGCAAGTGGCCCAATAGATGCATCTTAATAAAGTTGAGATAAGGTTCTCTATGGATCAGATCTAAGAGCTGGTCGTTCTCCGCGTCAGGCTCCTCGTCCAGTATCCGATGTGGCCTGGCTGTGGTATATCGCTGATTAATCTGCACTCTCTGATTTAACATTTTCCTGTACTGGTTCTGAGCTTTCCCACGTGTTCACTTAGAAATCCGGTATTCAAGAAAGATATCTATAGTGGAGTGAAACCGATTGAGATATTGTTCTATGTAGTCTATGGTCTCAGGTGTATGGCTTCAGTATTGCCCCATCAAACTGAAATCTAGTAACAGGTAGATGTAGTACAAGGCACCTTTGAAAGGCTGCATTTGAGTAGCATTCGGCTGTCTCAGCGCAATAGCTACAATGGCCAAAAGACAACGCCCCAAGTTCCTCCTCAGCATTTCCTGCCACTAGGTAACCTTACAGTAGGCCTTTTTAGGGACCAAGAATCCTGGGTATGGTGGCAGAGATCTTTAGGCGTCCTCAAATGCTTGCCATCGGCAGTGCTTCTTGAGAAACCCTTGAACCCACTCCATCATATGGTTGAATAGTCCAAGATAAACTGTATGTAGCAAATCTGGCTGGTGGACGTCAGGCGGCCAAACTCCAGTAATTCCAGGAAAAACATTTCTGCTGCTCTTAATACCGACTGCATCAAAGGTGGATTTGGTGTCACCTGACAGGAGACCGGTTTCTGGATCTAGGCTTTCTTCTTCAAGATACTATTATGCTGCATACTGTCTTGATAGAAAGTATTGCCTGGAGTAATATCTCAGCATGTCTGAAGGTGCCTCACAGTCAGGACAGGCGTTGGGGTTTACACCACGAAATGTAACATGTTTCATATGGTCAGCACTCCCGGCTGCTAAAATAGGGAAGTATCTCCGGACTTTCCCATCCACACAGTCAATACCAACTCCCTTAAGGACTACTTGTTGTAAGGGTTCAGATAAGAGTTTGAATACGCCCTGTAAAGTATCGCCGTTGATTTGTCGCTGGAGGTCATTTGCAGGTGTGGACTTTAACCACTTGGGTTGGATTGGTAATAGCACGAGAAGGTGAACTGCCATCGATCCAGGTTTGTACGCTTTGTAGACGGGAGATTTCCAATTGTAATATAGACAGGGCACGCGTTCTTGTCACCAGAGAACTTGCGAAGATGCGTCAGGCCTGACATTGCAATAATACAAACTACAGTGTCACCACAGGGAAGTGTTTCCTACCATCAGTTAGCGTGTTATTCTTGATACAGGAGTGTTTATGGCAGGGATTGTACTTGCACGTCCCACCACCAGTCCGCTGTATGCATTTGTGCAAATATCCTCTCTCCGTTTGGATTGTATTCACGCCGCGGTACATAAACCAAATCCTCTTTATACGCTATGTGGCGCAGAAGATATCTGATATAGTCAAGAACGTTCCGGTAGAAGAAAGGCAAGGGTCTCTCGCCATTGTTTACTTGACCTTCGAACCACTGTTGGTATGAACCGTACAGATCCAGGGGGCGGAGGTGGTTCTTGAGTCTATGCATTCATTTAAAACTGGCTGATGCGGCATTCCCGATACTGCTTGTAAAGTACTCATTAATACGAGACTTCGGCATTCAGCTTTCAGTAAACCAAGAGGCAAGTTTAAAAGAGTGCGCAGTAGGAAACCGAGCCCAGGGGTCCACGCCCCAATTCCCTAGCTCTTCTTCAAATCCCTTCACATCTCCAAGGGGCTGGCTGGCACCGGAATAACATGCCAGTTGGCTTGATGCCAGGTAGGTTTTAGCAGTAGTGTCTGACTCCTGTGCATTGTCATCACTGAACGACTCGGGGCCACATGGACCAGGGTCCACATCGGATTCATAGACTGAATGAGTCTGCTCCAGGTGGTAGGTTGGCGTATCGTTGTGTAACCATTCGCATTCCCTCTGGCGAATACAATCTGTAAGAGCAGTATGCTCTATGGTGGAGGCGAGAAGATGTCCCAGACTTTGATGCACCGTTTGTAGCTGTTTCTCGTAAGGGCCTGCACCACCTTATTTTCAGCCACAAGATAGACATTTGATAGGCATGGCGCCAGAGACTCGTAGCGCAGTTGATTGTTCGAAGATTGTGTATATTCTCGACTGTGAGCAGAACATTTTCATCTAAATTGTGTGGATGGAAGGACAGTCAAGGGTGTAACCCCTTGGTGGTATATGTAGGTAGTATACCAAACTAGTTGAGGGCATGGTGTGCTACATCACGTACGATCGTTCTAGTCTATTTTCTTTCAAGTGTAGTATGCTAGTACGTTTACTGGGACTTTTGAATCAAGCATGATTAGCACGCTTGTCAGACATGAGCGATAAGCACCCAGACCTCTTGACAGTCAGGACTTTGAATTTGAAAAGACATTGAAAAATATTCAAGATGCCTAAATCGTCAGGTGCTCAGATATGTAAAGTGATGTGTCCACGACGGAAATGACACCATATCAACAAAAGCATCAACACACTGTATCCATACCAAGAATGCACATGAGATATCTGTTCTCTCCCCTATCAAGATTCGGAATCTGGTGACATGAACCTAAACAACAACAACCGTCTATACATATATATGCCGAATACTGGTCCCGGAGCCCTTGCCCCACCAGGCCCAGTGTAGGTGCTTCTGGATATTATGCTGGCAGGTACAATTGGTTCAAGGCACCCAGACGGTCGTCGTAAAATCAGCCAGCACACGACAGTTGTCGGATTCACCACCGATAACATGGGAGGACCGATTTGTGATAAACGGCAGCAAACTATCAGAGATCAGATGTTAACCAGGAACTATAAGAATATCCATACACTGCCGAACCAGATTTTCATCGATATCCAGCGCGCTACGCGGGCTTTGTACCCGGCTAATGATAGTCTTCTAACAGAACAAGCTGCTCAGAACAATGCTACAATTAGCTCAATCAATGACGCCATCATTCTTCTTTTTAAGGACTGTGGTACAAAGTTGATGCATACTATACTAGCTAAAGGCAGAGGTCATGGTGCAGAGGACCTGGCAATCACCCTACAAGTTGTAGTCATAGACCACATCTTACTGCCGCCAGGTGCCGCGCCAAACTGGGCTCACGTATTGCGAGCATGAAATGCTGGGCAGGCCCCAGATCTACCGCCACAACAACTGGGAGAATCCCAGGACTCGAATGCCGGCCAGAATGCGCCCAATCAACCAGGAGCCCAGGACAGCAATGCCATCCGAAATGTGCTCCAACCAGCAGGGGGGGGAGCAGGACGCTAGTGCTGGTATAGATGTGCCTCGCAGAGGCTCAGTTAGGGTTGCTGGAGTTCAGTGGTATCCTGGTTTATTGGCGAACCGAGGTCTCAATCCCCAGGTCGCCCGGATGCTCATTACCAACAAGCTGCAGGAGTCCAGGCTGAAGATAGCAGGAAGAACACCCCGCAACAACCAGAGGCAGGAGTCGAGACAGTCGATACTGGGTACACCCTGTCTCGTGAACTGAGGGCGGGAGTCCCTGGTGTCGAGGGTGGGTCTATTCCGCCTCAACAAGGTAGGACGGGGGTCTAGGCTGCCAATGCCAGCCACAATGTGCCTCAATAGCGAGCAGCAGGTGTTCAAGCCGTACTCCGAGCAAATATTTTGGTGCCCTACCACTGGTAGTGGCTGACAGGTTAGTTAGTTCATTTCCACACCATGATGGAGTTTTTGCATACTGACTAAGATAATATAGATTGGAACATGCTGCTTGGGTGCCCCCGCGCCGTGTGTCTTATTTGGGTGTAGCCATCACGGCACTCCCACTCTGTGAAGCACGCTCATCATGCTAGTGCTAACAATCGGAGAATCGATAGGCAACACCCCCACGTCCAAGGTATCCAATTCTGTGAGTTGGATTCATATAATTTCTGAGGATTGCACGCCAGGGTAGTCAAGTGGGTGCTGGACAACCCAATCCTTTAGATTATCAGCACCACCCGTGAGGGGCGGAGGATGCTCAGTGAGCCGCCCCATCGCCCTCTATATTTGACCGAAATGGTGTTCATTAAAGGCAATGAAACATTCCGTGTGTGGCTGGTCTTGAATCAGGCCAAGCAGGACCTGGTAGACCTGCTTATATATTGTTACCGGGAAGGACATGACAGGACGCCAACAAGTCCGCCAATCTGGGGGCATTCTTATCTTAATAAAGATGATGTATTGGATGGGAGCCTGGATCCTAATTCCCCTTCAGGTGTAATGCATTATCGAGTACTGTAAATTAATGCTCCGGGTTGTGAGGACAGTGGCCCACATGATCACTGCGATGCCACAGCAGATCAGCCGCTTGCTGGTGAAGCTGCAGGCTTGGTAGTTTCCATGGCTTCAGAGGTATAGCCCACCAGCGCTGAGGTTCCAGTGGCTGATTGAACTGAGTCGTGCTCAGCGCAGGTGCCATCGTAGCTTCAAAAATTGTCTGTCATAAATAGACAACGGCTGTCGCAGTCGATCCTGCCCCCCTCATATCAATGGAAGTAAGCCCTGTACTTCCTTCACCCTTAAAAGCAGTCGACCACTGTCACAAACGGTGACTAAGCAAAGCAGATTTCACATAGCGCGGATTTCCCAGTTATAGGTATGTTGGGATTTCACATGACGGACACTAGTACACTATAGGTTATTATGTTTACCTGTTCGTGACTCACAGTTGTGAGTCACACGATGTTATGATTTTCGCACATGACTCATACTTATGAGTCATGGCTTTCACTCAGGTGATGCGAGTTGCACACCTGATTTGGTTATTATGTTTGGATTGGTTTAGGCATGTTGCGCAGCGACTCATAGGAGTCGTCTGATGGATTTCATATGACTCATGGTTATGAGTCACAGAGTTTGTGTGACGCGAGGTGTGAGTCACGCCAGGTAAAGAGTGACTATATAAAGGGATACTAGGACCCCAAGTATGAGCTCTTCACACGTTCTTCTTGTTTATTTCCTACCTTCAAGTTATTATCAATAAAACCTACCTTTACCCTCTTTAAGATTTATCTTAAGAAACCCAAGAATTGTCTTTCCTCTGACGAGGAGAACCTAAGTCCCAAGCGAGGACTAAGAAGAAGAATAAGGAGATAGGCGCGAATAAGATAGTAGTCATAGGACTGGACTATCGAGATCGCGTAGGCACAGGCCTGAGAACTATCTACTTACATCAAGAGAAGTATCGTTACCTGTCGCTCAGTCCTACTCGGTAGGATTCTTAACATTAGAATGTGTCTACAACGCGACACTTAAGGATTACACCACGGATCCTTTCAACAGAGATCACGAGAGAGACATAGACGTCCAAGACGACAGTCTAGGACTAGGAGGATTGGAAGAAGCACTTAGCGAAGCAAGCCGACACTCAGCAAGATCAACAAGTCCTGTCACCCCAGCACCAATCACTCCACCCATACCAGAAGAAACGCCAGACACACCAAGACTGGAAAGAATGTCAGGACCAGTACCGCCACCAGGACAGCCACCAGTGGGAACAGCCCTGTTCCCGCATGAAGAAGTGCAACAGATGATACGAGAAGAATTCCGAAACAAGGGTCAGAAGCCAGAAGTCAAAACACCACCAAGATATGATGGTGAAAGAAGTAAATTACGAGGATTTATGGTCCAACTCCTCAAATACTTCAATGCAGTAGGATGGAACCAAGAACACGATGATGACAAGATATGTTACACCTTGACACTACTCGAAGGGGCAGCTCTACAGTGGGTCACTCCTATAGTGCTCAGCCAGACACCAGTACCATGGACTACGTGGGATAGTTTCAACACTATATTCGAAGCCCAGCTCATGAATATGGAACTGAGCCAATCAGAACGGAACAAATTGGAAGATATCAGACAAGGGAGAAAGAATGTCACCGATTACTGGTACGAGTTCAGACTTCTCCAGTATGATGCCGAATGCGACGAAGCAAGAGCAATGAGGTAGTTCATGAAAGCTCTGAAGAGGACCTATCAAGAAGCATGGAAATACAGGAAGGAAAAATTCACAACTATAGAAGCCATGGCCAACTGGGCCATTCGAAAAGAAATTCAATTTGGACAACTAGACTGGATACAAAAGACTCAACCAGCCTTAACCCAGTCTAACCAAACATGTACCAGAAATCAAAACACCCCTAGGAACCAGAACGGGACCTATAGGGCCACCACGCAAGGAGGTGATACAATGGACCTGGACGCAACGAGGAAAAGACGGACGCTCAACCTCGGAAGAGACGAATACCGTAGAAGACGAAACAACAACCTGTGCCTAAGATGCGGAATAGCGGGGCACATGATGAAGGATTGCAGATGGCAGACCAACCCAAATCAAGGAAGAGGTCAACAAAATACCGGGCCAAGCACTAGATTCCAACCCCGCAGCAATATAAGGGAAATCGACATCGAAGACGAATAGGAAACAGTAGCAACAGACGAAGGTCCCCAGCAATAGATGGTCTGCGGGACCCTCTGAAAGACAAACCCATCTTGACAGCCAACTACTACACTCTTCAAAGTCAGAAAAACAATAACGACAATGATCATATCATGATCGAAACCAGAATATACACCGACAAAGAACACGCAATCAGGATACATGCGATGTGCAACTCAGGGGCAGCGGAAGACTTCATGGACGAAGAAGTCTGCAAGAAATACCAGTTAACGACCAAGAAAACGAAGAAAGAAAGGCAGATTTACCTTGCAGACGGAAAACCCAGCGATATGGGGCCAATTATCCATACAGCGCAAGTACCTATGAACATTGGAAATCATGGGGAAGTGGCGACCTTCCAAGTGGCGAACCTACAACACCATGAGATAATCCTAGGGATGCCATGGTTACGACAACACAACCCTACCATCAGTTGGGAAGAAGGAAAGGTTGCGTTTACAAGTGAACGATGTACACCATAGTGTCTCAACAGCTCGCCAGTAATATACGCAACACCAGAAGAAGAAGGAATCCAAGAAAACCTAGACACGAGGTTCAATCAAGTTCAACCAAGGAAGAACCCCAGGATCAAAGTCAAGAAGCTGAGCCAAGAAGCAAAGATACCCACAAGAGGATCCGAGAGGGCAGCAGGACACGACCTGTATGCCAGCGAAGAAGTCAAGATACCGGCTGAAGGGCAGGTAATTATTCCAATGGGCATAACCATTGAGTTACCTCAAGGAACCTATTGGCGTATAGCACCATGCAGCGGTCTTGCAGTCAAACACAGACTCACTACCAATGCTGGAGTAATAGATACTGATTATACAGGTGAATTGAAGGTGGTCATGGTCAACCAGGACAACAAAGACTATATGGTGAAAAGAGGCGATAAGATCACGCAATTAATTATTGAAAAAATCAATCAACAGGAACTCCAAGAAGTGGAGAACCTGCCCAAAACCACCAGAGGAACCAAAGGGTTCGGCAGCACAGACCGGAAGAGGCCACCACCAGAGAAAGTACCAAGGATTGAGATCAACAGGATATCGGTACAAGCCTTCGGGAAATTCTCTTGCAAGGGAGAAACGGCAGGAATTCTCAAATGGCATTATCAAAACCAAGGAACAAGCCTAGCAAAGATCAAGATCAGTACAGAGCTACCCATAAGAAGTCGACCTCAGACAAAGGACGAAAAACTAGACCGATTGGTACCCAAGGAATACTATCAACATCTAGACTTGTTCCAAGAAAAGGAATCAACCAAGTTACCTCCCCACAGGCCAGATGTCGATTTGGAAATCAATTTCGAGGAAGCTAGCAAAGAACTGCGTCAGAAGAGAATATACCCACTAGGAGAAACAGAACTTGAAGAACTAAGGAAATACATTCAACAGAACTTGGAAAGAGGATGGATTCAGCCATCCTACGCCAAGGGAGGATCACCGATCCTGTTTATCAAAAAGAAAGATGGAAAACTGAGGTTATGCATTGATTACCGAGCACTCAATCACATAACGAAAAAGGATAGATATCCCCTGCCTCTCATAGGAGAAGTATTGGATCCACTGGCGTCAGCCAAATACTTAACCAAACTAGACATTCGGAATGCCTATCACAACGTCAGAATCAAGAAAGAAGATGAATGGAAAACGACATTCGCGACGGAATATGGGACCTACCAATACTTGATTATGCCATTCGGACTAACCAATGCACCCGCCTCGTTCCAATGATGGATCAACAAAGTGCTCTACAAGTACTTGGATATATGTTGCATCGTCTACCTAGACGATGTACTAATATACTCCAAGGATATGGAACAGCACCAAAAGTACGTCAGCAACATAATGGCCGACATCAAAGAATCAGGAATGAGGTGCAAACCCAGCAAATGCGAATTCCTCAAAAAAGAAACCGAATAGCTAGGATTCATCATCAATGGCAAAGGGGTCCAGATGGACCCAGTTAAAACCAAAGCCATATGGGAATAGGAATACCCAAAGAACAAAATGGATATCGAATGCTTTATGGGATTCTGCAACTTCTATTGAAGCTTTATAGAGGGTTTCAGCCGAACAGCCAAACCGTTATATAACCTAACAAAAAAGGATGTCAAATGGGAGTGGGGCATCAAAGAAAGAGAAGCGTTTGACGAACTCAGGACCAAGATTACCAAAGGACCAATACTGGTACATTTTGGCCCAATGAAGGAAACAATGATCGAGACAGACGCTTCGAAATACGTATACTCAGGCATACTCTCTCAAAAATGCGAGGATGGCAAATGGAGACCAGTGGCTTTTCAATCTAAAACAATGACCCCAGCAGAATGCAACTACGACGTCCACGCCAAAGAGCTATTAGCAATAGTTCAAGCACTAAAGGAATGGAGAAGATACATACAAAACAATCAAGCACCGGTCAAAATACTCACAGACCACAAGAACTTGGTACCCTTCATGACAACGAAGGAGTTAAATGGACGACAGATAAGCTAGATGGAGAAGCTCAGCACCTACCACTTCAAGATCGAATACCGCCACGGAAAAGAAGGAGGAAAATGAGATGCCTTGACGAGACGAGCAGTGGACAAACCAAAAGACCCAGAGGATGAAAGAATCAAACAGAAACAACAAATACTGTTACTAAAAGAATAATATTTTCAAGCAGAGGACAAAGACAGTAGATATGAGTCCCTGAACGAAATCCACACGCGAACAACATTGGAAGAAGACATCAAGGAAGAAAGTTCGCATGACGAGGAAATCCAAGCTATCAAGGAAAAACTGGCACAAGGAATCAAGGAAGCCAAGGGGGTAGCCTTAGGATTGTGCCAATGGAAAGACGACTACCTGTGGTACGACGGGAAAATCTGGATACCAAACAAAGAAGAATTAGGCACGGTAATCATACGACACCATCATGACCCTCCATATGCCAGGCATGGAGGAACCGCCAAAACTACCGAATTCATCAACCCAAGATATTACTGGCCCAAGATAGGAGAAGACATCAAACGATATGTCAAAAATTGCGACATATGCCAAAGAATCAAAGTGGTACAACACGCACCTTACGGATTACTCAAATCAAATGAGGCCCCAGAAAAACCATGGAAGTCTATACCATTAGACTTTATAGTCAAATTACCCAAGTCCGACGATCATGACGCCATACTAGTGGTAGTCGATCGCCTAACCAAAATGTGTCACTTCATACCGTGCAAAACGGATATGACGGCACAGCACTTTGTAACCATATTCCTAAAGGAAATATACCGCCTGCACGGATTACCCAAAGACATCATTAGCGACAGGGGATCACTACTTACTTCAGAAGTGTGGAAGGAAACAATAGAAAAACTAGGAATCGAACAACGAATGAGCACAGCCTTCCACCCCCAGAGGGATGGAGAAATGGAAAGAATCAATGGCATATTAGAACAACATCTTCGTGCATACGTCAACTACCAACAAGATGATTGGTACAACTGGCTACCACTAGCTGAATTCGCCTACAACAACGGAAAATATGAAACAATCAACACAACTCCTTTCTTCGTAAATTATGGCACACATCCAGAATACGAAACCATAGGTCATATTCTCCAAGGAAAGATAATGGATAAAAAGAATATGAGTCAACTACACGACACATTGCGAAACGAAATGGTTGCGGCACAATTACGACAGAAGGAAGACTTCGATCGCCACAGAAAACCCTATCCAAACCTAAAATCAGGACATATGGTTTGCTTACTACCAGGCAACATCCGAACCACACGACCGACGAAAAAACCGGATTACAAGAAAATAGGACCATTTAAGATATTGGCAAGAATAGGAAGCCACGCTTATAAGCTCGACCTCCCACCATCAATGAAAATACACAATATCTTCCACATCAGCCTACTCAAACTTTACCAAGATAACCTCCTACCTTCACAAGAAAAACCACCACCACCGCCTATCGAAATAGACGGTGAAGCATAATACGAACTCGAAGAAATCGTCGACTCTCGATTACACTACGGTCGCTTGCAATACAGAGCAAAGAGGAGGGGATACTCGCCCGAACACAATAAGACCTGGTACCCAGCAGAGAACTTCGAAAACGGCCAAAATGCAATCCACCAACTCCATCAACGATACTCTACGAAGCCTTCAAGAAACAGTAGAAGACGCACCCGAATCCGAATATGTGGCCCCGCCACTACGCAGAACAGACACCTACTACTGGCATCAGTCTCAGATAAAAATAGAGATGATGCTGTTGAGTTCGTCACTCAAGACTGATCCGGGAGGCGGCGCGTTCGAACACATTACCCCGACCAGCCTGGGATATTGCACCCCGAGCCACGAACAGATGAAGAACGAGATGGAATACAACCCCGAGGTCTGGATAAGTCTGAAAGACCTACCGATACATGAGACTCCCACTACCCAAAGGGAACATGCGAACCTGTCATAGACAGGTTGCTACAACGATGGGTGCCAAGTGCATCAAAGCGAGAAAGAAGGCTCGGGATACTGTCCTCGGGAGGAGAACCGATGGCCACCCAAGATTTCACCTCTGGGATCACCAACAAGATCCCCGACACCAACGAAATCCCCCATACCAGAGCCAGTGGATCTGGTACAATACATCGAACCGACTCCAAGGACAGAATGGACAAGAAGGGGGGCGAAAAAACCAAAACGATGGGTGAGACACAGGAAATTGAAGCAGGTTTCCTGGCAAAAAGAGATAGAAGAAGAGACGGAACCCGAGACCTCGAAGGAGGTCAAAATGAAGTGGTTAGCCGAAAAGGCCGCGACCAGCAGGTTCCTGGAATATCAGGCGGAAAAGATAGAGGAGCTCAAGAAGGAGCTGAAAAGGGAGAGGTGGAGCAACGACAAATTGACGAAGGAGTTGCAAGGAGAAAGAAACTGAGAAAGGCTCTCCAGAACGACTGGAGAAAAGAAGAGAAGGAAGTGAGAAGAACTCTGGCCAGGGTGGTCAGGGTGAATACAGGAGCGAATAGGTACTATCCGCTACCCGAAGGCAGAAGATGGGGGATAGAAGACTGAAGCCCGATGGGACTCGGGCTAAGGGAGAGGGGAGCTGATGTCACAAACTGTGACTAAGCAAAGCAGATTTCACATAGCTCAGATTTCCCAGTTATAGGTATGTTGGGATTTCACATGACGCATACTAGTGCGCCATAGGTTATTATGTTTACTTGTTCATGACTCACAGTTGTGAGTTGCATGATGTTATGATTTTCACACATGACTGATACTTGTGAGTCATGGGTTTCACTCAGGTGACGCGAGTTGCGCACCTGATTTGGTTATTATGTTTGGATTGGTTTAGGCATGTTGCGCAGCGACTCATAGGAGTCATCTGATGGATTTCATATGACTCATAGTTATGAGTTACCGGGTTCGTGTGACGCGAGGTGTGAGTCACCCCAGGTCAAGAGCGACTATATAAAGGGTCACTAGGACCCCGAGTATGAGCTCTTCACACATTCTTCTTGTTTATTTCCTACCCTCAAGTTATTATCAATAAAACCTACCTTTACGCACTTTAAGATTTATCTTAAGAAACCCAAGAATTGTCTTTCCTCCCACGAGGAGAACCTAAGTCCTAAGCAAGGACTAAGAAGAAGAATAAGGAGATAGGCGCGAATAAGATAGTAATCATAGGACTGGACTATCAATATCGCGTAGGCACAGGCCTGAGAACTATCTACTTATATCAAGAGAAGTATCGTTACCGGTCCCTTAGTCCTACGCGGTAGGATTCTTAACAACCACCTAATGTTAGGAAGGTTGCTCTGGATTCCATCGCGGGTAGCTCTTAGGATAGTAATGCCACAGATTGGACATCACAGGGACCTACGTAGTGTCTGCCTAGATTGTATGTTAGCCGATATCTTGTACATGATGTTTGGATTGTGACGCTTAAGTCATTGGGGTGTCTGCCCTGTCAATGGTTCAATCTCTTGCTGTCTTTCTCCTTTTGCGAAGGGGTGTCTGTTCAACATCGCCATCCAAATGTGTTGCACCTCACTAGCACTCTATGTACGCCACCCAACGTCAGTGCGAGAATATCATGATAGGCAATTTAGATCAAGAGCTCGTTTAGGGATAGTCTTTCAAAGTTGGAGACACAGGGAAATTCTTCAGCCACCATGAGATTCCAGTTGCGTGTACTAGCACGGGATCATGTAAGTATTGCCATTAAAAGAAGTTGGGGATGCACTAGGGCGCAGACCCCACATGACGCCGCGCTAGGGCCCCAGGAAACAATCTATAAGATGGCTGCCTTCGTCTCCTGTTCTTTCCTCCCCTAACACCAGAACCACCACCACGCCTTGTGTGGATTGCCCGTCATTCCTTCCTCCACCAGCTTTCCCATCGAGCTGTCTGTTCCAAGTCAAACAAAGACCCATTCTATTCCCGACGCCTGAGGCTTGGCCTCCAAGATACAAGGCCCTGATCAGCGACTGGGCCCACGGCTTCCGTCTTTCCTTGCGCCCCTCTAAAGACCCGTCCAGAGAACTGTCCCATGGCTCCCCCCACTCAGAGAATAAGCAAATACCTCCCAATGAAGTAGCAAAGCCTCAATTGCAAAAGTCGAATTAAGTTTACTTTATCAGATCCTTCCTGGGTGGCCAATATTGAAGTATCCCTTGCTCTCAGATACCCAAACACTAATCCCGATGCCGCTACTGGGAGCCCCAAAAAGAGCCACAAGAATCACCCCTGGGCCGACACAAAAGCTGTAGTCGGGAAACGAGCATAGGTTCTCTGCATGCCTGATGCGATATTAACCCCCTGGTTAATGATTGTGACGAGTCTCGCTGAGGCCTCCGATGCCAAGCTGCCTTTTGCCCCCCTGGTAGAGGACTCAAAGCAAGGGCAAGCAGAAACAAAAGCATCCCCGAAGGTTTTTTTCACATGGCTTATGATTTGACATGGAGGGCAATTAGGCGACATCGCTTATGCGAAAAGTTGGTGTGGGTTCCGTGACGCGCATAAGCCCACCGGCACATACTTGACCTGGAGGGAGCAAGTCAAGTCATATATCAGTATGCTCAAGTGGGACTTGGCTCACCTTATGATGGCGCAATGGGCATCAGTTGTAGTTTTCACTCGCTCCCTTGCCCCTGTTTCCAGTTGCCTTGCTCTGGTATAATCAAAGCACCGAGTGGACGACCTTGTCCAACTCGAATGTCAGACGAGGGTCTAGTTCTGGGATGTGGCCAAGAAGCTTCTGAGGATGTTCGACCGGAGCCACTTGGAACGTGGAGGAGGGCAGGCTAAAGCCGAGGGAACTTCAAGTAAGAATTCCTCCCAATCAAGGTCTTGGAATTATAGCCAACAGATTGGAATAGTAGCCACATCCGGTTGGACCCCACCTTATTGCCCTCAGGCAGTAAGGATCCACATCATTGGCCAGACGGGTGCTCCACCTGCGCATTATCCGTTCATAGACCATCCGTGGTACTCCATGGACCCTGACCAGGAGGTGGCCTGAGGGGTTCTGGGTGGACCAAGCACCGATGAGGTGCTTTGGATGGTCAAGGCGCAACGTGTGCAGGGGCCAATCTGGTACCCGTGGTATCTTATCGGGGCCACCGGTCATGATTCCCAATCTCTGCGTCGGGACCCATCCAAACCTCTCCCTTTATCAGAACTGATGTTCCTGTACAGAGATAAGAACATCTGTGGATGGATCCTTACCAACCAGTAGGAAGGCAAAGAGCCTCTGGATCTGTTGGTCTTGGAGTTGCACCGGGACGTGGATGTCGACTGGACCCCTGAGCCTGCCCTTAGCCATCCTCAGCTTTTTTCTCAGAATATTTGGGATGGCGATAGGCGGCTCAAGGATACCAGGAGGGCCGTTGAAGAGTAGGGGGATGAAAGCGAGAGTTTCTTGGGCCATGAGATCGAGGAATGCGATTCTGATCTGGAAGCGGAAAAAGACTAAGGATCACTCGTAGGCAATGCAATTGTCATTGCTGATGACAAAGAGGTCAGCCTTCAAATCTAAGTAGATTTGTAGTACCGTCATGATTACTAACCAATAGCTAATCATACTAGTGTGAACAGGATCAAGCAAGCGACCACTTAGAATCTTGAAGTGCAAGCCTCTCCACGCAAGAGTATTCTACTCTACTCCCAGCACCCCCACCAGAAGCCACTACAGTCCCAGGACCCTCCCACGCCCTAGAAATTTCTACTGACCTCCCAGGACCCTCCCATGACCCCGAAACATCTGCCGCCCACCCTGCACCCTCCCATGCCCCCGAAATGTCTGCCATCCTCCCTGGATCCTCCTGCACCCTGGGAAAGTCTACTATGCTTCCTAGATCCTCATGCAACTTAGGAAAGTATGCCGCCCTTCCTGGATTCTCCCGCGCTCCAGAAAGGTCTGATGCTCATGCTGCACCCTCCCACGTCCCAGAATGGTCTGCTGCCCTCCCTGGCTCCTCCCGCGCCTGGGAAAAGTCTGCCGCACTCCCTGGACCCTCCTGCGTCCTGGAGAGGTCTGCTGCAAGTCCCCTCCGACATTCCCAAAGGCCGACACAGCAAGGTTCCTCCTCATCCCGGCCAAACAATCCTAGTAAAGGGATCTTGTCTGCCACCGGTGGCTCCAGCTCTCGTCATCGTCGGGAATCCCTACTGTATCAGGGGTTAGTATCTGACACCCTGCCGCCCAAGCCGTCCCCGGAGGAGATCAACAGATCTCTACAGGGTCTCCTTGTAAAGCATCCTTGCATGGCACAGTATATGAGGAATCCGGCTATCCGCTGTTCACGTGCCACCCTCGGGCCTGAACACGATGGCTCATTTGACACTCTGACTCCTGATCCCTCTGAGACTCAGGCCCCCAGCAGATGCGAGCCTGCCCTGCCGTCCAATCCTTGTGCCCACCCCGCACCTGAGACTTTCCTTTCAGCCCCCCCCACACCCACCACACCCAATACTCTTCCACCGCCCTCTCAGACCCCCCCGGTACCTGTGACTGCACTCCCCTCAAATACTCTTGTGCCTCACAAGCCAAGCAGACAAGCTCCTTCTACCGAACCACTGAACATCAGCGGTAAAGGAAAAGGGAAACCAGCCACCCCAGGTCATGAGCCGGATGATCCTCATGACATGACCTCTGTTCTCACTGCCCCCCGCCCCTCTCGACATTGCATTATCCATAACCTGTAAGGCTGTTGTCTTGGTTGCTTGTGTTTTTCTTTTCTTGTTGTCCTAAGAGGACCAGTCTTTCCCTATCATTTCTCTCCCGGTCTTGTATGGTGGTCATGTATGGTGGCATTCTGTTTTTTCCTGGGCTTGGTACGATGGTATTCTGTTTTTTGTTGAGTTTCGTATGGTGGCATTTTTTTTCTTGGGTTTGATACACCAGTGTTTTTTCTTTTTTCTTGAATTAGCCTAGAGGCCTTGTAGTAGTACTTGTATTGTTACTTCCAGGTTTGGCACGGCGGCAGACGGCGCCTTTTTCCTGCTCTAGTTTGCGAATCCTTCCAGTTGAATCTACTACGAGTTCTGCCTCCATGAATATACCCCATCCCTCTTACCTCCGTGTGCTTGCACTAGTTGGCTTTTCTCATGTTATCAGGTGTCAGATCTACCCCATGTTTGGGGCTCCCAGACCCTGTATTCTTAGATATTCTTGTACCCGACGTATCCCATGGGTAATCGGATACTAGTTACACTAAATGTTTCTACCTCTGGACCAAGTTTCTGCCTCTTGTCGTTGTAGAGTTCTCTCCCATAGTTCGACGACAGACTTGGATACTATTCACTAATGTTGTTTTACTTTTGCGCCTTGAATGCTTAGAATTCCCGTGATCAGTCGGCCAGCATTCCTTGTCCCCTCTTACTGGAAAAAGTCATATTTGTAGCCACTTATAGCTAGAATTAAACCACCATGTCTCGAGACCCACCCCCACAGTCTGTTCCCAGCCTGGTGTCAGGCCAGCACCCCATGATCTAGCCTATTGTTTCCGAGTTCATTATTCCATTCGACACTCAGCTCTGTTGACCCCACGCTTGGGTATTGGTTTACTTTCACCTAGGCCTCTTCAGGCATCGTGGGACTCTGGAGGGAGATTTCATCACTTATCCAGCCCTTTTGTGGCCAAAGTTTGATTAAAAGTTGTCTTTAGCGTCAGATACATTTCAGTTTGTTTAACACTAGGGGCATCGAGTGACATTCGAATATAGCTCAGTACGTTTCAATGATGGGCATCATAAACATTCATGATAATACATTTTGTAGTCAATTTACCTCCGGAATTACCAAGTGATACTAGTTTCGCCCAAGATCCAGCATGCGCCATGACTGTCGAGTACAGGACTATATTTTCTATTAATGAGTATGATACTGAACATTCCCCAAACCATATTTTGATGTTGATTCTTTGGCAACAAGACCGAGTGATAGCCTGTGACCGACCCACCCCCCCCTTTGCCCTAGCATATAAGACCTCGAGGGATGCATCCCTCTCAGCACCGTAAATCTACACACAGCACGTCACATCCTCACTCCTCATGATTTAAATTTTAACGTCTCCTGAACTCTTTTCTCTAGTGCGATATCAAAGTTTCTAATTCAAAATGTCAAAAGTACAACATACATGTTTACGCAGTCAGCCAACCCCCAGAGTGGCCAATACAAATGGCCGTAGACACAACGCCAGTCCTGACGCCACTTGATCAGAGAATCCGAGGTTGAGATCCCAGAAGAACGATTCCTACAGCTCCCTCAGTACACAGTCGGGTGGCCTGACTCACAGTGTCTGCTCCTCTCTAATACCAATTGCCAGCCAAATAGCAAGACCACTGAAGCGACCATGTAGAGGTACAATGCACACCACGGCATACACCAAAAGTAAACCCAAACGTGATTGTCATGGAAAACAGGAACAGGTGGAGCTATCAGACGATGGGTGTAAGGTGTACCAGATGTACCAGAGGGGTACCGAGACAGAACCTGACACAGCTCCTGATACGGAGGAATTAGATACCGTGGATGGCACCACATCCGGACGTTGTCAAGTTATACATTTTAGGAAAAGGCAGGGAGACAATCAGGCGAAAACTGTTCAGATATCAACTACCGTCGGATCACCGCATAGTGATGGTGCTTCACGGACACCAGCTGCTCGCAGTGTCATAATCCGTGGAGATGTCTACAACCCACCAGTCTTTCCGTCATCAAGTTTAGGAAGAAGGTCCTTACCAGTAGACCACAGCAGTGTACTATCCTCCGAGATCAGAATCTCTAGTCCAGCCGAAATGAGTCTCGAAAATTGGAACGGAACCAGCACTCAGGGAAACATGGCCACAGGCCCCGAACATAATATATTAGAGCTAGCAAAGACTCAGGTTCTCCATTACACACTGTCTGTTAAGCCACGCCTGAATTCAAGTGTATTGACATCCAAAGTACATTGAGTTTACAGTCAGGTGCGGCGTAAGATACAGGGTGCTGGGTGTATAGAACCATAAGACAATACCCTACTCATCGTAACTGAAGTCAGCCAAGTATAGCAAGATCTAGTATATAGTACAAATAGGGAAAGATACGCAACAAACACATTGGGGTATGAGCACAGTTTGTTTACTACGTGAACCAACACATAATGCATTTATATGACCTCCCGGATGATCCCAGCTGCAGCACATCAGGTGGATAAACTCTTAGAAGGTGGCAGGTTTATTTGCAACCCGAAGTGGTACGAGGTTTGTCTCCCACATTTGAATGTCCTAGAATACTGATTAGCATTAACGCTCAATCTACCGAATGTAGCGGCTGAATCTGTGATTCCTTGCACTCCAGATTCCGGATGTAATCTGTGGCAACTACTTTCCCAGAAGGAAAATGAGAGGTATCGTGGACCCTACATGCATAGATATAATTAATGGCACCAGGATTTGCTTGACTTGTGCCATACGCAGGCACATGCTCCCAACATGGCAGACCGGGACCTAGGTTGAGCCAAGAGACTTCAAACCCGACTTGGTGCTAGGTCAGCAATTGCAGAACTTGTGATAGCCTATGGGCGACGAATCTGGCTAACTTGTCACCAAACACATAAGACCTCTTGGAACGCCAGAGCCACATATGGCCCAATTGCCTGACAAATGTCCAGGGGATGATTCTCCAGAGTGTGCGACAGACGATTGAGAAAAAGCTCGAGCAAGACCACAGCATCCAACAAGATAGGGTAGAAGGCTAAGATGATCACTGAGATGCTGTGAAGGGCGACCTAGAACACTGGAAATGCAATTTGGTGCCACATCAACCCTCTCACCATAGCCAGGCAAGTGGTAGCTCACCCATGATAGGCCAGTCTGGTGTCATGGGTAGCCCATGTCAGTCGCAGGACACAGATACCATGGCAGATAACAGCCAGAGGTCCAGGGGACATAGACTTGACTTTTTCATAACAAGCGAGACCACTCCAGAGGATTCCCTCTCTTTCACAGACCTTTTAATAACGGAGAGTCTGAATGACAGCCATTATATAGACTCTCACCTTTCACTTGGTCCCCGAGATTGACAGGATGCCGGAGGGATAGGTATGGGGGATTTTGAGGATAGCGATCATGCAGGACGGGGTGACCAGGTAGGAGAAGGGGCGCCGAGGTTGGGAGTGAGCACACTGCATGAGTAGAGGAGAGGGGGCTGGGGGATACATGTTTATAAGAAATGGATTTGGTAACAATAGGTATATGAGGGCCATGGAAGTCCTGGCTTATGAAGTACATGTAAATCAGAATTGGATAAACCATAGTACTAGGAGGACCCACTAGCAATATTGCGGGAACTGGATTTGGACAGAGGCCAGACTGAAGGGGAACGATGTAGGCGGTGTCCAGATGGTACGCCGAGCCGGTAGAGAATCCAACTAGACTTCATGATAAGGTTCAGATAGCTACCGAAGCGTCAGGAATTCAGTAGCGGACACAGCGTAGAATCTAGATGTCCTTTCATGCAACCCAAAATTCAGATACCAGAGCAGCGTCCAATTTGTCATGATTGGAACCAAATGGCGTCGCCAGGTCAAGAGAATTTAGGTGAAATAGTGAGTGATCAGGATGCCAGCCCCAGGGTGCCCCCCTCGATCAGAGGTAACAGACTTGGGTCACAATATCATAACGAGGTATGAAGCATAGAAGGGATATCAGGATACAGAAGACGGCATGAGAGCTAAGTTAGGATAAGCGCAGGGGAGCACAAGGTGTAGTCATGATGCGACAAACAATCTAGAGAGATTATCCGGAGACTGTGGGTGGGTGACGGTTAACCTTAGGATACAAGGGACGCAGGGCTCAGCATCTGGATAGGGTTTGGGTGCAGGATATGCCAGGACAAAAGATCAGGATGCAGCATGGCGGTTGCTTAACCTCCTGATTCATCATTGCCGTCCCGTGCATCTGGTGCCTCAGATGCACCAGACGCACGGGACGCAGCGTAAAGTTTTTGCCAATGAAACTCGGTGTAGGAAACTATTACAGAATTGACTAAACATGTGTGTACCCCGCATGGAAACCCATGTTGCATAGTAACCGATGCAGACCCACAATTCACTTCTAAATTACGGCATCAGTGGTGTAAATCCTAGGGAATTGAAGATCTCTGTGCCCAACCAGGATACTAGGAAATGAATGGCCAGGTAGAAGGCCCCATCCAGGAATTACAAACGGCAATATGAAATATCACAAACAAAAGACAAAATAACTGGAAACCAACACTGGCTGAGGCCATGGCATACATAAATGGATTATACAGGGAAATGGATGACACTTTACTGTATGCAATAGTGTATAGGAAAGAATATCGGATAATAACAACCCTTTGGTTTAGGCCATCGTCAGTACCAGCCTCTGATGAATTCCTAAACAAGTACTGATCAATGAGAAACCTAGTATACCAAAACCATCACCTGGCTCAATTCTGATCAACTCACCTAGTGGCCACGGGATATAGAATACACAAATGAATACTAATCAGGCAACCGGTCCTGGTATATCGAAGCCAATTTGCTATGTAGAGCAGAAGAAGTAGAAAACTAAAACCTATATGGACAGGCCCATTTATGGTAATAGCATTTGACAACTACAGAGAAAATTATATGGTAAAAATAGATGCCAAAATGTACCAGTCACCAGAAGGCACATTCCATGTACGCTCAATAAAACAATATGTACCAAATAATGACACAAAATTCTCTGGACGTACCTATGCAAAACCAGCCCCAATACTAGTAAACGAAAACCCTCAATGGAAAGTAGAATAAGTCATGGACCACCGACAATGATATAATATTAATGAATTCTTGATTAAGTTGAAGGAATACCCTCCACAGGAAAACAGTGGAGAACCAGTTGAAGGGCTAGAAAATGTGACTAAACTAATGTATGAATAGTGGTCTAGCATCAAGGAAGGAAACCCATGAATGATTCACGAAATAACAATATGCTGGGTGCCAACACTACCAGAGGTAACCGGATAGGCATTCACACCATGGACACCCAAGGGTTTCTTCACTCCCTACAGCAATCATGAATTTTCGCCAGAAGACAAAATGGGACAAGACTCAGAATCACCCATACTATTAGAAATATAAGTGACCCACATACACCTACACTAAACCTATGCACACCCAACCTGAATAAAACCCACACACACACACACCTACACAAAGCCCACGCACCCACACCATAGATCCTCTAATCGATGTGCACACACCTACACAAAACCTACTCACCTATACTAGAGATGCTCTAAGCAATCCATACACACCTACATGAGACATATGCACTTATACCACGGATGCTCTGCATGACCCACACACAGCTACATGAAATCCATGCATTCACATGATAAATATTCTAGATAAATATTCTAAGCAACATATACCCACATACTCTTAAACCAACCTGTGACCCAAACACCAAGCCCGAGGCACAGAAAAAGGTGCACTTTGTACCTAGACAATGACAAATAGGGAACCGCCCTATTGCACCCCAAGAAACTTCCCCAGCCCAGCATATACAACACCTTCCTGATACAAAATGGCACCCCACTCCCTCTACCCTTATTACTACTATTTATGATTCAGACTTTATCAGATTGGATGCACAAAACTGCAACACCTGGGGCCTCAACTTCAAATGAGTAGGAGACATAACCTTACTAGAATGGCTAAAAGCAATATAGATCTTTTGCTACACCAGTTGTGACAAAATGGACCTTAGGCTTACAGTTGCCAGTTAAAACATGTTTAAAAAAGCTTACTCACTAAAAGACACCCCAGCGTTTTTTACCACCTTTGTATGCAGAAAGTACATGGGGCCGAACATGGATGAGAGCTGTGTAGGAGGCCCGCATTGTTTTTACAACTGCCAGTGCCACTTGGTCTGTGCGGATGATGATGATCTAAGCAAAGCTTGACTTTCTTTTCTTTCTTTGTTCAGTTGAAATGGGAGGAACATTGTTTTGTAATAGATTTTTCTTTTGGGGAATTTCAATTGTTTATTTTGAATAGAACCTTGGTTTTATTTTGGAAAATGGCACCCCAGCTGGTGTAATGATCCTACATTATAGAGGTATGACATCCTATATCGACGGCCATTTATAAGACCAAGAGGTTATATGGTAGACTAGGTAGACATGCTGGCACATGTCTGAGGGACATGTGATGGTCCAGGTGTTCCAAAGAACAGAAGGTACATCAGGAATAGGTGCACCTAAGTAGTAGGAGAAACATGACTATGTTCGCTCTGGCCTAAGGATACGTCGGAAGGCCAGGTGAGGTTACTTGGTTTATGAAAGTCAGGTTACCCTACCATGAAGACCAGTTTCATGTCACCATGAACATGCTCACCCCACCTTTAGGACAGTATTAGCCCACCTTCTGTGGAAAATATTCTTGGAGGAACTCTGGGAGATGTTAGCTTTGTTTGTAACACAAAGATAATCAGCAGGCCCTTGCTTGCACACTGATCAGAAGACTATGGGGGGAGCTAGAGTGCTCCGAACATGCTGTAACTTGGCAAAATTATTCCTAAGAGGTAGCTGTAGCCCCAGGGCTCGCCTGGGGTGTCAGGGGTCAAAATGGGTGGAGTTGCCATCTTACTAGTTAAATGGGGTCTATGAAGCCATGTCCATAATAGTTATACATTGCTGCCATCCATCCAACTGGAAGCTGTTTGCAGGATATATAAGGGGGCCAAGGTCAGAAGATCAGGTACCTTCTCCAAAGTGCACTGAGGAAAACAGACCAAAACTGATGAATTTAGCAGGAGCTCTCTGAAAGGGTCCCCAGAGTTGTCTCAGGTAGTGCCAGAGACTCGGACATCAGGGAAGGTTTTATGCCAATCAAGCCTACACATGCCCCTTTGCTGTAGGCATTTTTGTGAGTTGTTTGAGGCCTCTAGTAGCATGATGCTTCTCATGGTGAGTGGTGTACCGGGGGTAAGAGACCATGTGTAGTGTCCACAGGTCCTGCCATCACTACAGCGCTCCACAGAAGCGTTATAGACCTCCTAAGTTCGCAGTCAAGATAGATAGAACTCTACTGAAGACAGTTGATGTCTACTGGTATTTGTATAGGTTATAGCTCATAGGAAGAGATTCATTTAGTTAGTGTTCCTAGGCGTCTTGACAGTTAGCTACTGGAGAGATTCTAATATGCAGAGGTTTTCACTCTGGCAGGTGTATTGGTAAATACCTTACCGGAACTGATGTGCATATAGGAGATTTATGCTAGAGTGTGCTGACACCTCAGGCCCTTCGGGAACACGGTAATGGTGCTGTACAACCCTTATGAAGAAGGACAAAGTCATGTTAGTTGGGGTAACTTGATAGGAGAATGTAAGTCTGACTACTTAAAGATTATACGAAAACTCTCCTACCGCAACACAATCAACACACTCTCGAGAGACTTTAATTCAGATATGCCAGAGCATAACAATATTAATGTTTTGTTTTTACTTTTATTCTTTACACTTTGTAAGAGCTGTGTTTGAGAGATTCAAAGTTCGGTATGCTTGCATCTTTAGGAACCATCTACCTGAGGGACCGCCAGTTACAGCTGGTACTTTGTTAGTTTAGTTTGTTTCATGTTTTGTTTTAAGTATCAGTTGATACTTAGTTTGTTTTATATTTTGTTTTAAGTATTAGTTAATACTTGGTTAGTTTTACGATTTGGTTGAGTAAGAACATGAGTGAGAATTCATGATCACACTCAAATACCTCTACTTAAAAGGGCTGCCAGCTTCCACTCTGCACAAGGCAGACTTTGACAGACAGTATTCTAATATACTCGATTGAACTATTATCTTTATTTTTCTATTACATCACCGAAGCCTTCCTTAGCGATCCTAGAGCTATTACACTTTCTTAGTTTAGTGCCCTACCCCTAGTATGCCCAACTGTGTAACTAGGGCCCCAGCGTAAACATATTATACATGGTCTGGAAGCCCATCTTGTTATTGTCGAATCCAAGCTCATACAGGCTAATACTACCATGATGCCCTGGAATACTCCCCTTGCCCCCATGCCCCTTGCCACTGATGCTACTCCTGCTAGTAGTCACAAACAAGTCTCAATTCCCAGCTCCGACAAGTTTAACCTTCCTACCTCTAAGCTCTGCTCCTGCAGAATCCAGCTTCATGTGAAGCTGTAGGGTGATAGCTATCGGGTCAACGACAAACACCAGTGTCTCGCCTATGCCATTAGCCTCCTTTACCATCGGGCGTTTATCCAGGTACAACACTGGGTGACTTCAACTTGAATTGACTTTGACACTGTGGGCCCAACTTGCTGAACTGGAACAAGTCTTTGGAAACCCCAACCAGGTCCAAGCTGCCTAATGCGCCCTCTACAACCTCAAACAAAAGAATCCTCCCACCATACTAGAATACCTTGCGGACTTCGGCTACCTCGCTGTACACCCTAACTGGAAGGTAGCCGCTACACGAACCACCCTCTACCAAGGCCAGAGCTCAGAGTTGAAGAACACCTTGCTGCATATCATCCCCATCACTGAATCCATGAAGAGCAACCTGAATCTCTGCAAGCTATTGGACAACAATATCGCTGCCTGTGCTACTAAGAGGACCAGTTCTTCCTCAACCTCTGGGAGAGCTCCAGCTCCCACTACTCCTCAGTCTCCCACTCCCACTCCTGGCCTTGCCTCTATCCCCTCCAGTGCTGCCTCTCATCCTATGGACCTCTCTGCCGGTCACAGAAAGCTCTCCCCTGAAGATCCCCAAAGAAGGATCAACTGAGGGCTTTACCTCTACTGTGGGCGCCAGGGTCCCATGGCACCTGTCTGCCTGAACAAGGGGCCCCGACCCATGCATGCTACTAGCACCCATGCCATCTCCCCCCCTGAGGAGCCCCTCCCTGCCCAAGAAGAGTCAGAAAACCAGTGGTCCCATGTACAGACTCTGGCACTAACATGGGACATGTTAAGTGTTCTCCTTGTTTAGTGATTCCTAGTTTATCTCTGGAGGCAATGGAAAATGGAAATGAGGATAAGCACTTGGTATTCACCTGTGGCATTATAGACAACCAACATGTAATCTGCACCCATGGCCCTTATCAATTCTGAAGCAACTGGCTATCTCTTCATAGATATAGACTTCGCTAGATATTACCAGCTCCCCTTGTACCAAATCAAAGAACCCATACACCTTTCTGTCATAGATGGGAGACCCATGAGTACTGCTGTGATCACCCATATCACTCGCATTAACCTAAAGATAACCAACTACCTTGAATCCATCCCTGCCTTGATTACTAAGCTCGCTGGTCACCCCCTCACCCTTGACATCCCCTGGCTGAACCAACATGATGTTACCATCTGCTTTACCACTTATACAGTTACCTGTGAATCTGGCTACTGCTATAAGAACTGTATCCTAGAAGTAACTGGCATCCGTCAAATCGAATATGAGATCCACCACTTCCTCATAGCCTATACCATCCAACACGCCCTGGCCCATGCAGTACTGGTACAACAGGAAGTCAAAGAAATTGTCCCTCCAGCATATAACATCTTCTGACCCGTATTTCTAGTGAAAGAACAAACCCACCTGCCACCCAGTCAGCTAGGAGGGGACCACGAGATCCTTCTAAAACCTGGCTTCACTCCCCCCTTTACCCCTCTCTACAATTTGTCTCTGCTAGAACTTCCTGTCCTAAAAGGATTGATCAGGAAAAATCTCGAGACAGGCTTTACTAGTCCTTCCACATCCTCAGTGGGCTCACTGGTACTGTTTGTCAAAAGACAGGATGGCACCCTGAGGCTCCACATTGACTAGCAAGGGTTGAAGTAAGGAATCAGTAAGGACTGCGGCCCCCTTCCCCTGTTAACTAAGACCTTCATGAATATCACAGAAGCCAAGATCTTGTTAGGTGGCAGCCAGTACTAAGTCGGACAAATTGTGAGTGGGGCCAGTAAGGTTTCTCGGAGAGTAGTCAAGAAAGCTTGTAGCAAAAGTATGTATCAAAGTATAACAAATATATTGATAAGATCTCTTCTCCCTTTGCTGATGATTCTAAACAGTAAGGTTTTTTTTTTTTTTTTAACTTCATATATTCTTTGTTAAGGTACAAGAACCTACATTGAGCGCTAGCTATGGCAAAAACAAAACCTTAATTACAAACGCATTCCTCCGCACCCTAGGAACCAAAACAACCCCCCTAAGATCCTCTGGTATGGGCCGAACCGCACATCCCGCCCCGCACAGGAACAATCGTGCTCTACAGGGAAGGCAGGAGAGGGAAGAAAACCCTTCAGCGTAATCTCGACAAAGGAAAGAATAGATTAGGAAACCCCCAAGTGCCTCTAGAGGCGTCCGCAAACGAATGTGTTCATGTTAGGGGGTAGGTAACTCTAACGTCAAGCAAGTATACACTAGGCCCTGTAATCTTCTGTCTCGGAGATAGTCAAGAAGGCTCGTAAAGATAGAAGTAAAGTAGAATGAATATATTGATAAGATCTCTTCTCCGGTTGCTGATGATAGACTTTAAAGCTAGGGTATTTTTTTTTTTTTTCTTTTTTTGTTTAACTCATATATTCTTTGTTAAGGTACAAGAACCTGCATGGAGCGCTAGCTATGGCAAAAACAAAACCTTAATGTCAACAACAACAAACGATGATGAAATATCTCTCCGCCAAAAATCCCCGCCTGTGAGTAGTGCAACCCACTGCGCCCGCCAGGGCGACTAATCGCAAAAGGAAAGACAAGCCTCCTTCCGCATAAAGAAAGCATAACGCGTGAAAAGTCAACTAAAAAGGAAAGAACAACAGAAAGAACAGCCCCTTCAATCTGAAACAAGGTTGGTGCCGGGCGACGCCCGTCCCCCGCCCATTGCGGGGGGGAAGTTTGTTCTGGTATCGGAGATGTATCGCGCCAGGCCCCATAAGAGGTCCTTATCAGCCCATACGGGAGCCTCACCGCCCAAAGAATCAACTCCCGGGATATGGAGCAGTCTCGAGGCGGCCTGAGAGGGACAGGAGAGGATGGCATGTTGCATGGTCTCCGGCTCTAGGCCGCAGGCTGGGCAAATGGTGGGTTTGTCTGGCTCGTTCCAGGGGGTATGGGCAGCTAGATAGCTCTTTCCAGCCCTCATCT
>LN891017.1:119530-134563 GCA_900010015.1 Tuber aestivum | reverse complement strand
TAAAGACGGCAAATGGAGGCCAGTGGCATTCCGATCCAAGACAATGACCCCAGCAGAATGCAACTATGATGTTCACGATAAGGAACTATTGGCAATAGTTCAGGCCCTGAAGGAATGGAGAAGATAGGCTCAAAACAACAATGCATCAGTCAAAATTCTAACCACCACAAAAACTTAGTACCCTTCATGACCACGAAGGAACTAAATGGACGACAAATAAGATGGATGGAAAAACTCAGCACTTACAACTTCAAAATCGAATACCGTCCAGGAACAGAAGGACGAAAACCAGACGCATTGACTAGAAGGTCAAACGACAAACCAAATACCCCAGAGGATGAGAGAATCAAACGAAGGCAACAAATACTATTACCAAAGGAAAAATATTTCCAATTGGAAGAAGAAGACAGTGGATACGAATCACTGAACGGAATCAATACAAGAACGACATTGGAAGAAGATATCAGAAAGGAAAGCCAGCAAGATGACGAATGTCAAAAGATAAGAAAGGAACTGGAGGCGGGCACGAAGGAAATCAAAGGCATAGCCCTAGGATTATGTGAATGGAAGGATGAATACTTGTGGTACGATGGGAAAATCTGGATACCAGATAAAGACGAACTACGCACAGAAATCATACGACACCATCACGACCCCCCATATGCCGGACATGGAGGAACCGCCAAAACTACCGAATTCATCAACCGAAGATATTACTGGCCTAAGATAAGAGAAGACATCAAACGATATGTTAAGAATTGCGACACATGCCGAAGAATCAAAGTGGTACGACACGCACCTTACAGATTACTCAAATCAAACGAGGCCCCAGAAAAACCATGGAAGTCCATATCATTAGACTTTATAACCGAATTACCCAAGTCAAACGATCATGACGCCATATTAGTGGTAGTAGATCGCTTGACCAAAATGAGTCACTTCATACCATGCAAAACGGATATGACAGCACGGCAGTTTGCAACCGTATTTCTAAAAGAAATATACCGCCTACACGGGTTACCCAAAGACATCATTAGCGACAGAGGATCACTATTTACTTCTGAGGTGTGGAAGGAAACAACGGAAAAATTGGGAATTGAGTGACGAATGAGCACAGCCTTCCACCCCCAGACGGATGGACAAACGGAAAGAATTAACGGCATACTGGAACAATACCTCCATGCATACGTCAACTACCAACAAGATGATTGGTATGACTGGTTACCACTAGCCGAGTTCGCCTACAACAACGGAAAACAAGAAACAATCCAAACAACCCCTTTCTTCGCAAATTACGGCACACACCCTGAATACGAAAGCATAAGTCATATGCTCCAAGGAAAGATAACGGATAAAAAGGATATGAGTCAACTACACGACACATTACGAAACGAAATGGTCACGGCGCAATTATGACAAAAAGAAGATTACGATCGCCACAGAAAACCAGATCCAAACCTAAAATCAGGAGACAGGGTTTGGTTACTACCACGCAACATCCGAACCACGCGACCGACAAAGAAACTGGATCACAAGAAAATAGGACCATTCAAGATATTGGCAAAAATAGGAAGCTGCGCTTATAACCTCGACCTCCCACCGTCAATGAAAATACACAACACCTTCCACATCAGCCTCCTCGAACTCTATCAAAACAATCCTCTACCATATCAAGAAAAACCCCCACCACCGCCTATTGAGATAGACGGTGAATCAGAATACGAACTCGAAGCAATCATCGACTCTCGATCACACTACGGTCGCCTGCAATACCGCGCAAAGTGGACGGGATACTCCCCAGAACACGATAAGACATGGTACCCAGCCGAGAACTTTGATCACGCGCAAAATGCAGTCAATCAATTCCATCGACGATACCTCAACCAGCCGTCAACCAACGGTAGAAGACGCACCCGAATCCGAATATGTGGCCCCGCCACTACACAGAACAGACACCTACTCATGCCATCAGCCTCAGATAAAAATGGAAATGATACCGTTGAGAGCATCAGTCCAGAACGAACCGGAACGCGAAGCGTTCAAACACATCACACCAACAAGCCCAGGATACCGAACCCCCACTCCAGAGCCAGCTCCAAGCAAGGAGGAGCTGAGCAACGAAGATTGGACCAACCTAGTGGACCTCAACCTGAGGAAAACTACGATACCCGAAAGGGAACACGCGAACCTGTCATGGACAGGTTGCTACAACGACGAGTGCCAGGTACACTGGACAGACAAGGAGGGGGCAGGATATTGGCCTCGGGAGACGAACCGATGGCTACTCAAGACCTCACCTCTGGGATCACCAACGAGATCCCCCACACCAGAGCCAGTGGCTCTGGTCCAATACATACAACCGACTCCAAGGACAGTATCGAGGAGGAGGGGGGCGAAAAAACAAAGACAATGGGCAAGGCCCAGGAAACCGAAGCAGGTTTCCTGGCGAGAAGAGATGGAAGAAGAGACGGAACACGAGACCACGGCGGAGGTCAAAATGAAGTGGTTAGCCGAGAAAACCGAAACCAGCAGGTTGCTGGAGTATCAGGCGGAAAAAATAGAGGAACTCAAGAAGGAGCTGGAGAGGACGAGGTGGAGCAACGACAATTTGACGAAGGAGTTGCAAGGAGAAAGGAACATGAGGAAGGCTCTCCAGAACAACGGGAGAAAAGAAGAGAAGGAAGCAAGAAGAACTCTGGCCAGGGTGGTCAAGGTGAACACGGGAGCGAATAGGTACTATCCGCTACCCGAAGGAAGAAGATGGGGGATAGAAGACTGAAGCCCGATGGGACTCGGGCTGAGGGAGAGAGGAGCAAATGTCATGAACTGTGACTAAGCAAGGCAGATTTCACATAGCTCGGATTCCCGAGTTATAGGTATGTTGGGATTTCACATGACGCACACTCGTGCGCCATAGGTTATTATGTTTACCTGTTCGTGACTCACAGTTGTGAGTCACACGATGTTATGATTTTCGCACATGACTCACATTTATGAGTCATGGGTTTCACTCAGGTGACGCGAGTTGCGCACTTGACTTGGTTATTATGGTTTTGTTTGGCTTAGGCATGTAGTGCAGCGACTCATAGGAGTCGGCTGATGGATTTCGCATGACTCATAGTTATGAGTCACAAAGTTTGCGTGACGCATAAGTATGAGTCACGCCAGGTGAAGAGCTACTATATAAAGGGTCACTAGGACCCCTAGTATTAGCTCTTCACACGTTCTTCTAGTTTATTTCCTACCTTTAAGTTATTATCAATAAAACCCACCTTTACGCTCTTTAAGATTTATCTTAAGAAACCCAAGAAGTGTCTTTCCTCTCATGAGAAAAGATTAAGTCCTACGTGAGGACTAAGGAAAAGAATAAGGAGATAGGCGCAAACACGATAGTAGTCATAGGACTGGACTATCGGGATCACGTAGACACAGGTCTGAGAACTATCACCGTACAAGAGAAGTATCGTTACCTGTCGCTAGTTCCTACCCGGTAGGATTCTTAACAGGCGAGAAGGGCTGACAGGGGAGTGGGATTCGTGCGGGCCATCACAGTTCACACACCTGGCTGTGGTATGGCTGCAGGGACGGCCACGGAGGCGGCAGGTAGTGGTAGGGCAGGCGTGATCCCCAGTAGAGTAAGGGAGAAGGCACCAGCGGCAGGAGGCAGGTAGGGTGCATTTGATGCTATGGTGTCCAAACTTATAACAGTTGGCACACTGGGTGTATTTGTTGAAGCGTAAGCGGCGCTCGGTTCGGTATGTGTTGGAGAAGGCAGAGAGGCGTTTGCCAACAAAGGAGGGAGCCTTGGGTCCAGTGATGGAAATAACAACAGTTGAGGCAAGTTTGCCGATCTGTGCTATATCAGAGGTAAGCCACCTAGGCTGTTCAGTAAGAGATAAGGCTGAGTTGAAGGTCGTGAGCTCTTGGGCAAGCGATGCCAGAGACGTAGAGGTAGCAATGCCATGTACCAGGCGCTGGGTGGCAGGGGTATCGAGGTGGACGGTAGAGGCACCAGGAATGAGGTGCAAGAAGGTGCCAACTTTGCTGTTGAAAGTTATGGCTCTGATCGTGTCCATAGTGGTAAGGGTAACATGTCCATCCCAGAAGGAGAGAGACTGGATAAGAGTGGAGGCCAAGGCCTGGTTGATGCTGTCGCGTAGCTGTTCAGCAGTAGTAGTGAGGGGGGCAGCGTCTCGTTTGACAATAAGCCGACGCTCGCGCCTGGTGAGGGCCTTTTTCTTTTCGGTAAGGGGCTTAGCCGAGGTAGAGGAGGATTTGGCTGGCTTGGGGCCAGGCTTTGTGGCCTTCTGGGAGGGCTTCCTGGTTCTCCTAACGACAGTAGCCCAAGAAGGAGGAGCTGCTGGGCCAGGAGATTGAGCTTGGGGAAGGGTAGGGGGAGGAGGAGGAACAGCGAGCTGCTCTGTTGCGTCGGTGTTAGGAGGTGCCGGCGGGGCAGTGGTAGGAGCAGGCTGAGATAGAGTGGAGGCCCGAACGGTGTCCAGTTCCTCAGTAAGGGCGGTGATGTGCTCAGTTAGCACATCAGTCGCCTTCCTCTGGTCTTTGTGCAAAATTTGCATCATGTGGAGTATAACGGGAAAGGCTTTTCCAAAGGTGAGAGGTACTTCAATCCCGGCTGCCTCTACCAGATCATCAAACATCTTCAAGAAGATGCCATTAGCACCTTCATAGGCGTCTGGTACTTGTATAGTTGAGGTGGTACCACTGTGTGGTCGTTTAAGCGAGGGGGGGCCCTGGGGCCGAAAGATAGGTGACAAGCGACCCTGCCCACAAAACTGTAAGGCCCCGTCAGGCTGGGTAGGAGGTTGTGGAACGAGAGGGGGTGAAGACCCCATGATGGAAGTGATGAGGAGAAACTTTGACCCCGGTCGGGCCAAAGAAAGGTATCGTGGTAGATAAGATAATTCCCTGGAACGTAAGAAAGGGTGTCCGAACTGAATCTAAGTTGATTTATACTCGTCGTACCAAATATGGCTTATGATCGAGCGCCCCCCCGACAGGAGCTTAACGCCGGCCGGGATCCACCGATGGGACTGGGGCCCTGCTACCCGCGCAAAATACAGGCAACTGAATACAACATACGGATCCTCCGGCCCCATACCGTTAACCACTCCGGTGAGCGAGCATCAACACCAAAGCTAATGTACAAGCCCATCAACAGTCCAGCACCCACCCGTCCCACCTAACCAGGCCAGGGGAATCCCAACACAATCAAAAAATCACTACCATCGGCAGTCCGATCTCGCGCCAAAAATCCTCATAAAAATCATAACAAAGTAAATCCACCATCATCAACCCCACACGGCACCCAAGAAAACGTTCCAGCACTGTCCCTCAAAAGGGCCATGACAGAGGGGCGGTACAAAGCCAGTCTCCCCTAAGCAATCAGTCAAGGGAGGCATAAAGCCTACCCCTTGCACCGTAATAGCCAACCCAGGACACCCCAAGGGCAATATCCTCATAGGTGTCCCAACCTATGTAGAGCCAAGCATGTCCACCTCTTCTTCATGTTCCTCCGTATCCTCAAAGTCTTGGGTAGCTGGACGGGGGCAAGAAGGGCAAACAGATGAGTGGGATTCATGTGCGCCATCACAGGTCACACACCTGGGCATAGTATGACTGCAGGGACGGCCTCGAAGGCGACAGGTAGTGGTGGGGCAGGAGTGATCCCCAGTGCAGTTAGGGAGGAGGCACCAACGGCAGGAGGCGGGTAGGATGCATTTGATACTGTGGTGGCCAAACTTGTGACAGTTTGCACATTGGGTGTATTTGTTGAAGCGTAGACGGCGCTCGGTACGGTAGGTATTGGAGAAGGCAGAGTGGCATTTGCCAATGAAGGCGGGAGCCTTGGGTCCAGTAATGGAAAGAACCATGGTTGAGGCGAGTTTGCCGATGCGTGCTAAATCAGAGGTAAGCCACCTAGGCTGTTCGGTAAGAGATAAGCCTGAGTTGAATGTAGTAAGTTCTTGGGCAAGAGACACCAGAGAGGTAGAGGTAGCAATGCCATGCACTAGAAGCTGGGTGGCAGGAGTGTCGAGATGGACGGTAGAGGCACCAGGAATGAGGTGCAAAACGGTTCCAACTTTGCTGTTGAGAGTTGTTGCTCTAACCGTGTCCATGGTGGGGAGGGTAACATGTCCATCCCGAAAGGAGACAGACTGGATGAGAGTAGAGGCCAAGGCCTGGTTGATGCGGTCGCGTAGTTGCACAGCAGTAGTGGTAAGGGGGGCAGCATCTCGTTTGATGATAAGCCGACGCTCGCGCATGGTGAGGCCCGTTTTCTTGTCCATAAGGGGCTTAGCCGAGGTAGAGGAGGGTTTGGCTGGCTTCGGGCCAGGCTTTGTGGGTTTCTGGGAGGGCTTCCTTGCCCTCCTAGCGACCGTAGCCCAAAGAGGAGGGGCTGCCGGGCCAGGAGGTTGGGCATGGGGAAGGGTAGGAGGTAGAGGAGGAACAGAGGGCTGCTCTGTTGTGTCGGTGGTAGGTGGTGCCGGCAGGGCAGTAGTAGGAGTAGTCTGAGAGAGCGCGAAGCCACGGAGGAAGTCTACTTCCTCAGTAAGGGCGGTGATGTGCTCGGTTAGCCCATCGGTCGCCTTCCTGTAGTCCTCATGCAAAATTTGCATTAGGTGGAGTATAACGGGAATAGCTTTTCCAAAGCTGAGGGGTGATTCAATCTCGGCTGCCGCTGCCGAATCTTGAAACATCTTCAAGAAGATGCCATTAGGACCTTCGTAGGTGTCGGCTGGTATTTCTGTAGTTGAGGTGATACCACTGCGTGGTCGTTTAAGCAAGGGGGGGTCCTGAGGCCGAAAGATAGGTCATAAGCCACCCTGTCCACAAGACTGTGAGGCCCCATCAGGCTGTGTAGGAGGTTGCGGAATGAGAGGGGGTGAAGACCCCATGATGGAAGTGATGAAAGGAAACTTTGACCCCGGTCGGGCCAAAGAAAGGTATCGTGGTGGATAAGATAATTCCCTGGAACGTAAGAAAGGGTGTCTGAATTCAATCTAAGTTCTGATTTTTACTCGCTACCGCCAAACCATGGATTACGAACGAGCGCCCCCCCGACAAGAGCTTAACACCGGTCGGGATCCACCGCTGGGACTGGGGCCCTTCTACCCCCGCAAAATACAGGCAACTAAATACAAGATACCACAACCTCCGAACCCGAACTCTCCTGACCCGTTAGAGACACCGAACTAACCCTACAAGCCAACACCTCAGTGAGCAAGCCGACATGAAAGCTAAAGTACAAGCCCATCAACAGTCCAGCACCCACCCGCCCCACCTAGCCAGGCCACGGGAATGCCAGCACAATCAAAAAATCACTACCATCGGCAGTCCGATCTCGCGCCAAAAATCCTCATAAAATTCATAACAAAGTAAATCCACCATCATCAACCCCACCCGGCACCCAAGAAAACGTTCCAGCACTGTCCCTCAAGAGGGCCATGACCGAGGGGCGGTACAAAGCCAGTCTCCCCTAACCGATCAGTCGAGACAGGCATAAAGGCTACCCCTTACACCGTAATAGCCAACCCAGGACACCCCTAGGGCAATATGCTTATAGGTATCCCAACCTATGTAGAGTCATCCATGTCCACCTCTTCTTCATGTTCCTCCGAAGCCTCAGATTCTTGGTTATCTGGACAGGGGCGAGAAAGGCAAACAGGCGAGTGGGATTCGTGTGGGGCATCACAGTTTACACACCTGAGTGTGGTATGGCTGCAGGGACGGCCGCGAAGGTGACAGGTGGCAGTGGGGCAGGAGTGATCCCCAGTAGAGTGAGGGAGGAGGCACCAGCGGCAGGAAGGAGGCAGGATACACTTGATGCTGTGGTGCCCAAACTTGTGACAGTTGGCACACTGGGTGTATTTGTTGAAGCGTAAACGGCGTTCGGTACGGTAGGTATTGGAAAAGGAAGAAAGGCGTTTGCCAACAAAAGAAGGAGCCTCAGGTCCAGTGATGGAAATAACAAAGGTTGAGGCAAGTTTCCCGATGCGTGCTATATCTGAGGTAAGCCATCTAGGCTGTTCGGTAAGAGATAAGCCTGAGTTGAAGGTGGTAAGTTCTTGGCCAAGAGATGCCAGAGGGGTGGAGGTAGCGATGCCATGTACCAGAAGCTGGGTGGCAGGGGTGTCAAGGTGGACGGTGGAGGCACCAGGAATGAGGTGCAAAAAGGTGGCAACTTTGCTGTTGACAGTGGTCGCTCTAACCGTATCCATAGTAGTGAGAGTAACATGTTCATCCCGGAAGGAGACAGACTGGATGAGAGTGGAGGCCAGGGCCTGGTTGATGCTGTCGCGTAGCTGTACAGCAGTAACGGTGAGGGGGGAAGCGTCTCTTTTGATGATGAGCCGTCGTTCGCGCATGGTGAGTCCCTTTTTCTTGTCGGTAATGCGTTTAGCCGAGGTAGAGGAGGTTTTCGCTGGCTTGGGACCAGGCTTTGTCGGGTTCTGAGAGGGGTTCCTTGCCCTCCTGGCGACAGTAGTCCAAAGAGGAGGAGCTGCGGGGCCAGGAGGTTGGGCATGGGGAAGGGTAGGAGGTAGAGGAGGAACAGAGGGCTGTTCTATTGTGTCGGTGGTAGGAGGTGCCGGCGGGGCAGTGGTGTGGGCAGGCTGAGGTAGAGTGGAGGCGCGAAGGGTGTCCAACTCCTCGGTTAGGGCGGTGATGTGCTCGGTTAGCCCATCGGTCGCCTTCCGGTAGTCTTCGTGCAAAATTTGCATCAGGTGGAGTATAACGGGAAAAGCTTTTCCAAAAGTGAGGGGTGATTCAATCTCGGCTACCGCTGCCAAATCTTCAAACATCTTCAAGAAGACGCCATTAGGCCCTTCATAGGCATCGGCTGGTATGTGTATAGTTGAGGTGGTACCACTGCGTGGTCGTTTAAGCGAGGGGGGACCCTGAGGCCGAAAGATAGGTGATAAGCGACCCTGCCCACAAAACTGTGAGGCCCCGTCAGGCTGGGTAGGAGGTTGTGGAATGAGAGGGGGTGATGACCCCATGATGGAAGTGATGAGGAGAAACTTTGACCCCGGTCGGGCCAAAGAAAGGTATCGTGGTGGATAAGATAATTCCCTGGAACGTAAGAAAGGGTGTCCGAATTCAATCTAAGTTTATTTATACTCGTCGCGCCAAAACATGGCTTATGATGGAGCGCCCCCCCGACAGGAGCTGAACGCCGGTTGGGATCCACCGCTGGGACTGGGGCCCTGCTACCCCCGCAAAATAAAGGCAACTAAATACAAGATACCGATCCTCCGGCCCCATACCGTTAACCACTCCAGTGAGCGAGCACCAACACTAAAGCTAAAGTACAAGCCCATCAACAGTCCAGCACCCACCCGTCCCACCTAGCCAGGCCACGGGAATCCCAGCACAATCAAAAAATCACTACCATCAGCAGTCCGATCTCGCGCCAAAAATCCTAATAAAAATCATAACAAAGTAAATCCACCATCATCAACCCCACCCGGCACCCAAGAAAACGTTCTAGCAGTGTCCCTCAAAAGCGCCATGACAGAGGGGCGGTACAAAGCCAGTCTCCCGTAAGCAATCAGTCGAGGCAGGAATAAAGCCCACCCCTTGCACCGTAATAGCCAACCCGGGACACCCCTAGGGCAATATCCTGATAGGTATCCCAACCTATGTAGAGCCAACCATGTCCACCTCTTCTTCATGTTCCTCCGCATGCTCAAAGTCTTGGGTAGCTAGATGGGGGCGAGAAGGGCAAACAGATGAGTGCGATTCATGTGGGCCATCACAGTTCACACACCTGGGCGTAGTATGACTGCAGGGACGGCCTCGAAGGCGACAGGTAGCGGTGGGGCAGGAGTGATTCCCAGTAGAGTGAGGGAGGAGGCATCCGCGGCAGGAGGCAGGCAGGATGCATTTGATGCTGTGGTGACCAAACTTGTGACAGTTTGCACACTGGGTGTATTTGTTGAAGCGTAGACGGCGCTCGGTACGGTAGGTATTAGAGAAGGCTGAGAGGCGTTTGCCAATGAAAGCGGGAGCCTTGGGTCCAGTGATGGAAATAACCACGGTCGAGGCGAGTTTGCCGATGCGTGCTAAATCAGAGGTAAGCGACCTAGGCTGTTCAGTAAGAGACACGCCTGAGTTGAATGTAGTGAGTTCTTGGGCAAGAGACGCCAGAGAGGTAGAGGGAGCAATGCCATGTACCAGAAGCTGGGTGGCAGGAGTATCAAGGTGGACGGTAGAGGCACCAGGAATGAGGTGCAAGAAGGTGCCAACTTTGCTGTTGATAGTGGTTGCTCTAACGGTATTCATGGTGGTAAGGGTAACATGTCCATCCCGGAGGGAGATAGACTGGATGAGAGTGGAGGCCAGGGCCTGGTTGATGCTGTCGCGTAGCTGTACAGCAGTAGATGTAAGGGGGGCAGCGTCTCTTTTGATAATGAGCCGACGCTCGCGCATGGTAAGGCCCTTTTTCTTTTCGGTAAGGGGCTTAACCGAGGTGGAGGTGGGTTTGGCTTGCCTGGGGCCAGGCTTTGTAGGTTTCTGGGAGGGCTTCCTTGCTCTCCTAGTAACGGTAGCCCAAGAAGGAGGGGCTGCCGGGCCAGGAGGTTGGGCATGGGGAAGGGTAGGAGGTGGAGGAGGGCCAGAGGGTTGCTCTGTAGTGGAGGTAGTAGGAGGCACCGGCGGGGCAGTGGTAGGGGCAGGCTGAGAGGGGATGTAGGCGCGAAGGTCGTCCAGTTCCTCAGTAAGGGCAGTGATGTGCTTGGTTAGCCCATCGGTCGCCTTCCTGTAGTCTTCATGAGAAATTTGCAACATGTAGATTAAGATGGGAAAAGATGGTCCAAAGGTGTAAGGGGTTTCGACATGATCTGCTTCTGCCAACTCTTCAAACATGCTCATGAAGGCCGCATGAGGGTCGCCTCCAAAATTGTCTGCTGAGTATCGTGGTAGAGAGGCAGTAGTGCCGCTGCGTGGGCGTTTAAGCGAGGCGGGGCCCTGGGCCCGAAAGATAGGTGATAAGCGACCCTGCCCACAAAACTGTGAGGCCCGGTCAGGCTGGGTGGGAGGTTGCAGAACGAGAGGGGGTGAAGACCCCTTGACGGAGATGATGAAGGGAAACCTTGACCCCGGTCCGGCCAAAGAAAGGTATCGTGGTGGATATGATAATTCCCTGGAAAGTAAGAAAGAGTGTCCAAATTCAATCTAAGTTTATTTATACTCGTTGCGCCAAAACATGGCTTATGATCGAGCGCCCCCCCGACAGGAGCTTAACGCCGGCCGGGATCCGCCGCTGGGACTGGGGCCCTGCTACCCCCGCAAATACAGGCAACTAAATACAAGATACCGATCCTCCGGCCCCATACGGTTAACCACTCCGGTGAGCGAGCACCAACACCAAAGCTAAAGTACAAGTCCATCAACAGCCCAGCACCTATCTGCTCCACCTATCCAGGCCACGGAAATCCCAGCACAATCAATAAATCCCTACCATCGGCAGCATTGCTCCGATCTCGCGCCTCTTATCCTCATAAAATTCATAACAAAATAAATCCACCACCATCAACCCCACCCGGCACTAAAGAAAACCTTCCAGCACTGTCCTTGGGTAGGGCCATGACAAAAGGGCGGTACAAAGCCAGTCTCCGCTAAGCAATCAACCGAGGCAGGCATAAAGCCCACCCCTCGCACCGTAATAGCCAACCCAAGACACTCCTAGGGCGATATCCTTATAGGTATCCCAACCTATGTAGAACTGTCCATATCCACCTCTTCTCCATGTTCCTCTGCATCCTCAAACTCTTGGGTAGCTGGATGGGGGCGAGAAGGGCAGACAGGTGAGTGGGATTCGTATGGGCCATCACAGTTCACACACCTACGTGTGGTATGGCTGCAGGGACTGCCACGAAGGCGGCAAGTAGCGGTGGGGCAGGAGTGATCCCCAGTGGAGTGAGGGAGAAGGCACCAGCGGCAGGAGGCAGGCAGGATGCATTTGATACTGTGGTGGCCAAACTTGTGACAGTTAGCACACAGGGTGTATTTGTTGAAGCATAGACGGCGCTCGGTACGGTAGGTGTTGGAGAAGGCAGAGAGGCGTTTGCCAATAAACGAAGGAGCCTTGGGTCCAGTGATGGAAATACCAACAGCTGAGGCGATTTTGCCGATGCGTGCTATATCTGAGGTAAGCCACCTAGGCTGTTCGGTAAGAGACAAGCCAGAGTTAAAGGTTGTGAGTTCTTGGGCAAGCGATGCCACAGGAGTGGAGGTAGTGATGCCGTGCACCAGAAGCTGGGTAGCAGGAGTATCGAGATGAACGGTAGAGGCACCAGAAATGAGGTGCAAGAAGGTGCCAACTTTGCTGTTGACAGTGGTCGCTCTAACGGTATCCATAGTAGTAAGGGTACCGTGTCCATCCCGGAGGGAGATAGACTGGATGAGAGTGGAGGCCAAGGCCTGGTTGATGCTGTCGCGTAGCTGTACAGTAGTAGATGTAAGGGGAGCAGCGTCTCTTTTGATGATGAGCCGACGCTCGCGCATGGTAAGGCCCTTTTTCTTTTCGGCAAGGGGCTTAGCCGAGGTGGAGGAGGGTTTGGCTGGCTTGGGGCCAGGCTTTGTAGATTTCTGGGAGGGCTTCCTTGCTCTCCTAGTAACGGTAGCCCAGGAAGGAGGGGCTGCCAGGCCAGGAGGTTGGGCATCGGGAAGGGTAGGAGGTGGAGGAGGAACAGAGGGTTGCTCTGTGGTAGTGGTAGTAGGAGGTGCCGGCGGGGCAGTGGTAGGAGCAGGCTGAGAGGTGATGGAGGCGCGAAGGTCATCCAGTTCCTCAGTAAGGGCGGTGATGTGCTCGGTTAGCCCATCGGTCGCCTTCCTGTGGTCTTCGTGCAGAATTTGAATCATGTGGAGTATAACGGGAAAGGCTTTTCCAAAGGTGAGAGGTTCTTCAATCCCGGCTGCGATTGCCAGATCATCAAACATCTTCAAGAAGATGCCATTAGCACCTTCATAGGCGTCTGGTACTTGTATAGTTGAGCTGGTACCACTGCGTGGTCGTTTAAGCGAGGGGGGGCCCTGAGGCCGAAAGATAGGTGATAAGCGACCCTGCCCACAAAACTGTGAGGCCCCGTCAGGCTGGGTAGGAGGTTGCTGAACGAGAGGGGGTGAAGACCCCATGATGAGAGTGATGAAAGGAACCTTTGACCCCGGTCGGGCCAAAGAAAGGTATCGTGGTGGATAAGATAATTCCCTGGAACGTAAGAAAGGGTGTCCGAATTCAAGCTAAGTTTATTTCTACTCGTCGCGCCAAAACATGGCTTATGATCGAGCGCCCCCCCGACAGGAGCTTAACACCGGCCGGGATCCACCGCTGGGACTGGGGCCCTGCTACCCCCGCAAAATACATGCAACTAAGTACAAGATACCGATTCTCCGGCCCCATACCGTTTACCACTCTGGTGAGCGAGCACCAACACCAAAGCTAAAGTACAAGTCCATCAGCAGTTCAGCACCCATCCGTTCTACCTATCCAGGCCACGGAAATCCCAGCACAATCAAAAAGAAATCACTACCATCGGCAGCATAGCTCCGATCCCGTACCTCTTATCCTCATAAAATTCATAACAAAGTAAATCCACCATTATCAACCCCACCCCTCACCCAAGAAAACGTTCCAGCACTGTCCCTCGGTGGGGCCATGACAGAGGGGCGGTACAAAGCCAGTCTCCCCTAAGCAATCAGTCGAGGCAAGCATAGAAGCCCACCCCTTGCACCGTAATAGCCAATGCAAGACACCCCTAGGGCAATATCCTTATAGGTATCCCAACCTATGTAGAGCCAACCATATCCACCTCTTCTTCATGTTCCTCCGAGACCTCAGATTCTTGGGTATCTGGACGGGGGCGGGAAGGGCAGACAAGCGAGTAGGATTCATGTGGGCCATCACAGTTCACACACCTGGGTGTGGTATGGCTGCAGGGACGGCCACGAAGGCGGCAGGTAGCGGTAGGGCAGCAGTGATCCCCAGTAGAGTGAGGGAGGAGGCACCAGCAGCAGGAGGCAGGCAGGATGCATTTGATGCTATGGTGGCAAAACTTGTGACAGTTGGCACACTGGGTGTATTTGTTGAAGCGTAGATGGCGCTCGGTACGGTAGGTATTGGAGAAGGCAGAGAGGCGTTTGCCAATGAAGGAGGGAGCCTTGGGTCCAGTGATGGAAATAACCACAGTTGAGGCGAGTTTGCCGATGCCTGCTAGATCAGAGGTAAGCCACCTAGGCTGTTCAGTAAGAGATAAGCCTGAGTTGAATGTAGTGAGTTCTTAGGGAAGAGACGCCAGAGAGGTAGAGGTGGCAATGCCATGTACCAGAAGTTGGGTGGCAGGAGTGTCGAGGTGGACGGTAGAGGCACCAGGAATAAGGTGCAAAAAGGTTCCAACTTTGCTGTTCACAGTTGTTGCTCTAACCGTGTCCATAGTAGTGAGGGTGACATGTCCATCCCGCAAGGAGACAGACTGGATGACAGTGGAGGCCAAGGCCTGGTTGATGCTGTCGCATAACTGCACAGCAGTGGTGGTGAGGGGGGCAGCGTCTCGTTTGATGATAAGCCGACGCTAGCGCATGGTGAGGCTCTTTTTTCTGTCGGTAAGGGGCTTAGCCGAGGTAGTGGAGGGTTTGGCTGGCTGGGGGCCTGGCTTTGTAGGTTTCTGAGAGGGCTTCCCTGCCCTCCTAGCGACAGTAGCCCAAAGAGGAGGAGCTGCCGGGCCGGGAGGCTGGGTGTGGGGAAGGGTAGGAGGTGGAGGAGGGACAGAGGGTTGCTCTGTAGTAGAGGTAGTAGGAGGTGCCGGCGGGGCAGTAGTAGGAGCAGTCTGAGCGAGAGCGAAGCCACGAAGGAAGTCTACTTCCTCAGTAAGGGCGGTGATGTGCTCGGTTCGCCCATCGGTCCCCTTCCTGTAGTCTTGGTGCATAATTTGCATCATATGGATCATAATGGGAAAGGCTTTTGCAAAACTGAACGGTGCTTCAGTCTTCTCTGCCTCTGCCAACTGTTCAAAC
>LN891017.1:98126-112458 GCA_900010015.1 Tuber aestivum | reverse complement strand
ACGAAACCTCCTTCCGAAGAAGAGAAGCCTCATCGACCGACGCCGAAAGGGAAGACAAGGCCGCAGCGACCTTGCCCGCCGAAAGGGAAGAACCTCGCTTAGACATCGAAGCGACCGACCGAAGCGAACGAACGACGGAAACGAAGAACCTAAAGGCAACAAACGTAAGGACAAGGCCTTACGAGGTTAATAAATGTAAGCGAAGGTAAAGATTCCTTTGCGAACAAGGCCTGAAGTTATCGTGAGATAAAGTCAGGGACGACGTGGAGGTTAGGTGGATCCTTGGAACGTAAGAAAGGGTGTCCGAAGGAGATTACCAGATTGCGTAAAGAACATAAAGTCTAAGGGGGTACACCCCCCTATATAGATAGGAAATCCTCCATGATCACTAATACAAAAAGAAAGTCCTTAGCGTCGCGCGCAGCCGCGATCCTTCCATCATGTTCCGCCAGGTTCCGTCGCGCGGCAACCTATCCCAATCATAATACAAAGGAAATCCTACAATGCAACCAACGAAACCACAGCCGATATATGCAACCAAAAGTCCAATGTTCCTCCACGTCCAGTACACCGGGTGGCCGTGACATACTGTAGGCCTGACAGAGGGGCTGTACATCCGCAGACCCCTGTAGAAGCACTTGCGAGATTTCCCATTCTATTATTTCATTTCTTGTGATGACGCTGAACAGTTTTCTTCCCTCTCCTGCCTTCCCAGTAGAGGACGATCATTCCTGTATGGCGTGGGATGTGCGGTTAGGCCTATACCAGACTATCATGGGGAGGTTGTTTTGGTTCCTGCGGCATGGGGAAATGTATTTGGAATTAAGGTTTTGTTTTTGCCATGGCTAATACTCCATGCACATTATTGTACCTTAATAAAGAATATATGAGATAAACAAAACAAAAGAAAAACTCCTAGCTTTAAGTTTTATCCTGTGTCTCTGCTACACCTCGGGCAATTGAAAACTCAACACCATAGTTACTATTATGGCTTTTATTGTCTAGTACCACCAACCCCCCCCATCATCCTCCATCTAGCCTTGGCTATAGGAGGTGGGCTCACTTCCCCTCTCCCTTGAGGTCTTGATTTATTTCTTGATTCTCTCAGTTCCATCCCTGGTTGGGGTTTTTCATCCTCCTGACATTTCTCCTCTTCCTCTCCCGCCTCACTTAGGCGTTGGCATGGTTCGCAACCCCTTTACCACAACTAGTAGATGGCTGGGACTATGGTTTACAGTAGGATTGAATATCCTTCATGCTTTGGTCGATCTCTCCATTCTCTTACTCCTTAAAGAGGTTGCCTAGTCAGACATGAACGCAATAACTTATAGCAGTTGGCTACAGTCTTGGGTCTACCCCTCCTCTTCTCTTTAGGGCCTTTTTTGGCTGGCATGTGGTAGGATCTCTTCTACTAGAGTGACACTATCTCTCCCAAAACAAGGAACTGTGTGAGAGACACAGTAAAACACCAGCTTCACTCCGAGCTCTCCTCTATACTTGGATTGGCTGGCACCCTACTGCCACCTCCTCTCAAACTGGCATCTTACTGCCTTAATCGTTGATTGTCTTAGAGAACATACTGTGGCTGGCCTACCTGTGACCCACCTCCTCTTCTTGGTTCCTAGTTGCCACCATTAGGGTGGTTGCCCTTATACCCTTTGTGTCTAAGGCTTCAGATGCCTCCTCCTGGTCCTCGTCATATGGCCTAGCGGTCCCTATCAACTGGATCTGAGTCGTCATAGTTGACCCTTCAGGGTTCAGTATAGGTTTCTGCCTTTGCGTATTTTGTTCTAGGAGTTGGGCATGTTCCTGCTTCACTGTTGGGGTGTTAGCTTTCTTTTGTCCCTGGGTAGTAGGGGTTATTAGGTGGAGTAGTTGACAGAAGGGATTACAGGTGGGAGTAGTTGTTTCTATCCCTGAGGGTTTTTTTAGCTCTGTCATCCAGCCCAGGCTGAGGGGGAAACCAGTTTTTAGGTATCATAGCCCATGCTTGATATGCCTTTTTGTCCCATCAATAAAATAATAAAATCAGTTAAACCAAAAAAAAAAAGAATCTCTAGCTTTAAGTTTATTATTAGCCACTAAAGAAGAGATCTTATTAATATATTTGTTCTACTTTACCCTACTTTGCTTCTATCTTTATGACCCTTCTTGACTATCTCGGAGACAGAAGAATACCCTGCCTAGTATATACTGACTTGACCTTACAGTTACCTACCCCCTAACACCTCCTATTGACCATCCCTGCTATACTGTCTGGCTTCTCCTACTTATCCAATTCCTACTCGCGTACATGTACTTAGCAGAAGGAATGGCCTACTACCCTCTGGAACTTCCTTCCTATAGATTGTTAAAGCTTACCGCCAACTTTCTCCTTGTATCAGATTCAGTCCTGCTGGTTCCTACTCCTCCTAGCTATTAGTACACCACTACTAACATTCCACACTGATTTCTGGACCATCCCATGGTTTTGGCTGGATGCATTCATCAGATTAGTTCCTACAAATCCTACCTGGCTACTCCAACTTCTTGGGTTTTATATAATGAGTCTTACATTTGTCTTAACAGTAAGGATGGGCAGAAAGCATTCAATCCTACTATTGTATGATATATTGCCAAGGCCTCCCAGCATACTACCCACCTCCAGCGTATCACTGACCTGGGGCCTGGCTCCCCTTTCTGGTCAGACCCCTCACTTATTTGGAGCCTAGTCTATTACATTTTAGTAACAGAAACCAGGTTTCCAACTTCTATGCCTGCAATCAGCACCAGTTCTGTGTCAACACCACTGGTATCCATAACCTCCTCCGCTGGGTGCTCTTCAAATATCCTCTACTCCGGTTAGCAGGACAGGGTTCTTCACTTTTCTTTTCTGATAGTTGTTGTTAGCAAATGGTTGACAGCTTTACTTTTCACATATCCTTTCTTCAACTAGGCTCAGGATATTGGCCACTGTTGGATTTGCTTTACTTTTTATGTCAGTAATTGTTAGCAATGCAAGAGAATTTGTTTTTTTCAATGTGGTAGGGTGGGAGCTATGTATAATAGTATTTTCCTTCTTACTATATTGCCAGTAGAATTAAGGCATTTTATATGCTATAGCGTGAGTTGCATATATGTTTTTAGGCCAGAATCAATAAACACATAATTAAAACTAAAATTAAAATTAAAATTAATATCTACACAGCTACGACCTAGTATGAAGTAGTTTAGATACTGGTAAGATTCTAGATACATGCTAACTTTGGCACCAGGTTCTACAGGCATCCACTAGCTGCAGCAGCCAATATTCAATATTGTTAATCTGTTAAATAATAGCTTTTTAACAATATAAAGTATGTTGACCCCCTGCCCTTATCCATAGATACATAGTCTGATATGAGAGTGGTCTTGACCCTAAAAAAGTGCTGACTTTGACATTAGATTCCTGACGTGTTCTATCAGTATAATAGCCTATACTCCATACTATAGAAGATCTTAACACCTGTTTTCTAATGGTACAGAGAATTTCTACCCAGTACTAATAATTATAAAGTTATAGCCTATTATAGATTGAGTATTTATACTAGTAGCCAGTAAGAACTATAGTACAATGCAGAAATGTCTAAGTATAAACCTCATTCAGGAGTATGTTCAAGGTAGTCTACCTAACCTTATACTATTTCAAATCATGTAACAATATCATACTCATACAGGTAAAAAGGCTCTGCATAAAAGTACTATGTTTTAAATTAGTAGAGACAACTCAAGAGAATGGCATACTTGATTGAAATGCTGAAGAATTGGTATAAGATTGAGGACTCAGCATTAGAATCCAATATGAAAAAGCTGAATAACCTTATACTATAGAGATAGATGGACTTGTTAAAAATTAACAAACCCATACAGATATATGAAAGACATTCTGAATGATGTAAGCATATTGGAAAGTTATTACTTATAGTATATTAGACCTCAAGGATAAAGTTCAAAAAATATCAACGCTATCAGTAAGATTATAAAACTTTCAATCTATTATATTCACTTATTATACTTGAATATCTTTTACCTCTTATTAGATATTATTTACTTCAGTTTATAATCTTATTACTTCTGGTCTTGGCAATTATGTTGCACAGCCACAGTTGCATTATTGCTGTGCCACATGGTTCATGTTCTTCAGTTGTTGCGCCAGAGTTCAGGATTGAAGGATCGAGTAAGATCTGGTGGAAGCGAGTGTACCAGAGGGGAACGGTGGTGGGGCGAGGCGTTCGATGTGACAACGGGCGACACGGAGTTGGTTCGCTATGTCGGCGCGGAATGTTTGGCTCCTAGACAACTTTTTCCGTTTAGCATCTTCCGGAGGTCATAAGCCCTGACACCTCTTTGACGACAAAATAGTCCCAAGTTGACCTTCAATTTGTCGGAACACCCGACCGACTTACACTGCCTACCCTGCACCGCATTCCGTCTTCTCCCGCCGAGCCCCCGCGGTACCCGACACCCTCTATCCAACCCCCGAACCTACAAGTAAGGAAAAACGTGAATTTCGCGACAGCCCCAGATAGCAGCATACATCAGTCAGGGGCTACGGGAGGACATTCGGGTTTTCGTGGGACTAACCGTTCGCCCCTCCGGTCCTATGGCCTTTTCAACCTGAACATGAACTCTCTCAGCATACTCTCGTCTCGAGTTGACAACGTTATTGGCGCAACGACTCCGCCAGCTACTGAACGTGCAGATCCCTTTAAACCCCTGCGGCGCGGGCAGCAGTCTAGCCCTTTGAGGTCTTTTGAAGATCGGGGGTATGAGTCGAGGAGGGGTTGCGCTCAAAGCGTTTACTATGATGACGATAGTGACGGCGACGAGGAAGAAGTGGAGGAGGACGAGCCGGAGGACTACGAGGAAGACGAGCACGATGATTTATTACTTGACAAGGGCCAACGATCTGTAGGATACGGGGTGTGGCTATTGGGGCCATGGCTAGGGGCGTTCCGGTGGGGTTTCTCAACAGTGGCTGCTTCCGGAGGCTGGCTAGTATCCTTCCTGTATGATGACGGTGGTGCTTTCTCGCCGCTCCTGCCCATTAAACGTTTCACCGCATTATTATTAGGGCCATTTGGTGTGTTTCAGGGTCAGGTTACCGGATACGCTGGCTATGAGAAAAGCGGCGCAGCAATAATGAGCGACCCGAAATTATTTCACCAGTACGGAAGCGATCCGGGAATTGACCTAACATCACGGGCGCACCACCTTCACACTAGACCCTTTAATCGTGATAGTTCCTTCTTGACTGACGAGATAGTCCCCCGGAGATCAATTCGTATACGACTTTACAACCAAGAACCCGCACCAAATACAAAACCATGTGTGAAGTCACCTACATCTCCATCATCAAGTCTGCGTCTCACCAAGTATCCGCGCAACTCGGGGCCTCCCAAACCACTTCTACCTTCCCACCATTCTCCAAAGACCCTAATCCTGGATCTTGACGAGACATTAATCCACTCTCTCGCTAAGGGGGGAAGGATGACCTCCGGTCACATGGTAGAGGTCAAGCTCGACCGTCAACATGCCATCCTATATTACGTTCACAAGCGCCCTTACTGCGATGAGTTTCTTCGAATGGTATGTCTTCCAAGTATTTTTCAGTAGGCGCGGGCTGGGTCTGACAACGTGGGCGTGTAATGATTCAGGTCTGTAAATGGTACAACCTTGTGATTTTCACAGCATCTGTGCAAGAATATGCCGATCCAGTGATAGATTGGTTAGAGCAGAATCGAAAGTATTTCAAAGGCCGTTTTTATCGTCAGCACTGCACACAGCGTGGCGGTGCTTATATCAAGGATATCAGCGCTGTGGAGCCAGACCTGTCTAAAGTTATGATAATTGACAATTCACCCATGAGTTATATTTTCCATGAAGGTTGGTTTGCCCAGATCAAGTAACTATTGTGTAGCGGTGCAGGAGCCGCTATTGGGGCCATTGTTGGATGCATCCAGGATCGTGTTAATGCTCGATATATAGATAATGCAATCCCGATTGAAGGCTGGATTAATGACCCTACCGATATCGATCTTTTGCATCTGATACCACTACTTCAAGCATTACAATATGTCACTGATGTCAGGGCCCTCTTAGCACTACGAATGGGCGAGATGGGTTGATTTACCGAGCGTTTTTATATATATTATATTGAGGGCGTTAATATCTTGCTTCCTGGGGGCTGCTGAACCAAAGTCGCAAAGCATTGGTATGGGCTAATGCTAGCACAAGTAATCTGCTTCCTTTTCTTATTATTTTTTCATTACCTTGTTTCTTTCCTCAATTCTTCGGATATCCCACTGGTCGCAATTGTTCATATTTACATTCATAGAGGATATAATCTTTGTCTTTCAGTTTCGTTCGGTCATGGGGGTAAACGGTCAATGTGGGGATATAGTTTTTCGGGATGAGTGTATTGCATTGTTTCCATAATTATCCTCCTCGGTACTTTAGTATTGGTGGATGACTGCGGGAGAAATAAAGTACGAGTTGGGTGGGTGGGTGGAGTGGTTTGTATATTATAGTATGGGCGATAGAATGGCTGAATCCGAGGTCAGTAGTGTTGTCAGGCAGGTTTGTAGAGGTGTGGAGCAAGAGCGGCTTCGCCGTGCGCTACTGGCGTAATTTTAGGCAAGGTGTGGCTTGCGTTTGTTAGCAACAGGTCTTTGATTATTGTTCGTGTTCGAGGCATAGGCCTTTAAAGCCTCGAAGAGCAGGCAGAGTATTCTACTATGTAATAAATAAGTGTTGAAATTGTTAATTCAATGCGACGGAGGGAACCGGACAGTCGAGTTACCTACTGATCAGTCTGGGTACTACTGACATGTCCGGAAAGTCCGTGTACTCCTGCATACCAATGGATACTACTTAGTACTCCAACCTTGAACTTTTTCTAGCAAATCAAGCGGTAGGTAAATAAAGTAATAAAACTTACGTTTACATTATAGATTAGCGTGAGTAGTGATACAGTACTAGGACAATGCCCTTTTTACACCAAAAGTCACCATCTTTACTATCATCTCTTCTTGTACAATGTTTATGAGAATCAGTGGAAATTTGTCCATGCATTAATAAGCCGATAGATAATATGAAAAACATTACAGAAGCTCTAAATATTATGAAGTGATGGAGAAAAGCATATTTAAGTATCTGGTATCAATGGCTATTTACTTTGTTCTATAGAGTCCATGTAAAAATTAGGGTCACTTTGACATTACTTGATGCAATGATGAACAATGAAGATAGTTTTGGTCCCTTGTACTTGTGCATGTAGAAATGGATATAGACAGTCATTCTCTAGCTTGTAAAATGATTTCATGTATTATCATATATGTAGTATTAAGAATTGTCCCTAGGAAAATGTCTCTTTTTGTTATATAAAGAGTATTAGATAAAAAGTGCTTTTTGTTTCTATTTTTGTTTTTACTTTTTTTTATAATATGTTTATTGATTCTGGTCTAAAAATGTATATACAGCTTATACTATAGTATACAAAAAGCCTTAATTCCAATAAAGTAACAAGGAAAATATCCTGGTAACAAAGCAAAAATCTCCTGTGTGAGAAAAGCAAACTCCTCCACATTGCTAACAAATTACTAGCACAAGCGACCAAAGAAAAACCCCTCCACCATGTGTGAAGCACAACTGAGAAAAGTATCAAGTAAGAAAACTACCTACAGGGCCATCCACTGGAGTGAGTACTTTGTAAAACCTAGTACCAAGACCAGCTAGTGAAAGAAATAGATACTGTTCACCAACATGCAGCAGGGAGGATTTGGAGGCAACCTCCTTCTAGAGCCCAGGAGTCCTTCTGGGAGGGACAACGTAGTTACTCTAATGGCCAGTATGAAAGGCTGGAAGTGTTAAGAATCCTACCAGGTGCAGGGGAGGTGCAACAGGTAACGATCATTACTTAGTAGTAAAGTAATAGTGTTCAGGCCATTGCCTATGCAATACTCGATAGTCAAGTCCTTTGACTCCTATCTTATCAACCCTATTACTTTAACTTTCTTTAAGTCCTTGTTCAGGACTTCATGGTTTGGTGTGGGAGGAAAGATAATTGTTGGATTTCTTAAGATACATTTGAGTGTGGTTTTGTTGAAACCTACACATAGGCTTTGTTGATTGTTACCAGGAAAACAGGTTTGAAGGGTGGCAACCAGAGAAAATGAATCTTGAGATAAACACTGTTTTCTTTTTCTCTACAGTAGAATAACTTCTCTTCTGTAATAAAAAAGTTTAAAAATAAAGTAATTCTATTAAAATTTTATTTACTATGTAAAGTATATATCTGTGCTTTAAAATATACAAAAATATATTATTCATGTAGTTTTCCTACCATGTTTATTCTTAGATCCTAGAGGCCTTCCATGTTTTTTTGTTTTTGGCAATCCCTCCTTAAGCAGTAGAGCTTTCCTTAGCTGCTTAACCATCTGGCCCAATTGTAACTGTTCCTCCAAACTTGTAGTATGAATTATTTTCATGTGGATTTATGATGTCCCACATGCAATATAATTCAACAAAAAAAACTATCTTTACTTTAACTATTTATAACATCACACCTCTGTAACCTAGTGATTTCAAACCAGGTTCTACAGATAGCCAGAAAGCTCTAGTATTTTTCTATGAAAAAAAATTATTTTCAAAATATTTTATATTTTTGTACATAAAACAGGCTAGAGAGGTCATTAGCAGCTCAAAAATATTTTCTGAGCTATTAGGACTATGCTCTAGAGGGCTACCTATATGGCCATGCTAAAATAAATGTTTTGATGTTGAAGGCCAATGTGTAGGTTTCTAAAAAACCACACTCATTTTAAGGAGCATAAAGGTGGGTTTTATTTGTAAAAATATAAGTGTAGGAAATAAACTACAAAAAACGTGTGAAGAGCTCATACTTGGGGCCCTAGTGACCCTTTATACAGTTGCTCTTCACCTTATGTGACTCATGCCTTGTGTCATATGAAACATTGTCACTTATAACTATGAGTCATATGATATATATCCGCTAATACATAGAGTTCGTTACGGGGCCTCCAGGGCCCCGATAACTGCAGGTCCCTGCCCTGGTTCCCCACCGTGCCGCGACGTTTGACCTGGGGCAGGGCCTATTTTCTCCTCCCTTCCCCCACTGGCCCAATATGGCCCCCTTCCCTGGCCACCCCCTGTACAAGACCCCGCTACTGCTCCTACCAAATTATATAGCTGGGAGCACAATTGGGGTCACCCGGTAGACCCCATGTGGGGGGCGAGGCAGGGAGTAGGGAGTTTGGCGGTGCCCTGTGGCGGTAATAGGGCAGGGAGAACTTGCGGAAACCCGCCCCGCCCCACCCCGTAATGAACACTACTGACTCCTATGAGCCGCCAGCCGCAACATACCTTAAATCAATCAAAACTTGATAATCCAGTCAGGTGTACAACCTGCATCGCCTGAGCAAACCCCATGACTCATAGCTTGAGTCATGTGCGAAAATTGTAACATTGTGTGACTCAAAACTGTAAGTCATGAAGAGGTAAATATAATAACCTATGGTGCACTAGTGTACTAGTATATCATGTAAAATCCCCACATACCTATAACTTAGAATCCCAAGCTACATAAAATCTGCCTTGCTTAGTTACAGTTTGTAATATTAGCTCCCCTCTCCCTCAGCCTGAGTCTCATCAGGCTTACATCAGTCTTTCTTCCAAGCCCCATGCCCTCTTGGCTGAGAGTCTCCACTTCTTTTCCTTTGCTAGCCATGCATTGACCTTCTCTACTCTTGCTAAGGTCTTGCAGGCTTCCTTCTCCTCCTTTCTCTAATTATTTTAGAGAGCTTTCCTCATCCTCTGTTCCTCTTCTAGCTCCTGCATAAGCTCCTCTATCCTCTCCACCTGGTATTCCATCAATTCGTTTATTTCGGCTGTTTCGGCCAACCGGTTCATCATCATGTCCCTTGGTTCTTTTAAGGTTATAGGTTTCTTCATATCATCTTCCTAGGAGACATGTCTCTTTCTCCTAAGTTCTGCCTACTTCTGTTTTTTTGCCCCCCCACTCCTCGACTCCATCCTCGGGGTCAGGGTGATGTATTCCACGAGAGCTACCAGTTCTGGTATCCGGGATCTCTGGGGTAGTCCCAGAGGTAACGTCTTCAGTGGCCATTAGTTTGCTTCCCGAGCCCAGTAGCCTGTTCCTTCTATTTCGCTGATGTGCACTTGGCACTGGTCGTCATAACATCCTGTCCATGACAGGGCTCGATTCTCTCTTTCTGGAGTGGGGTTTCTCTTGATTCGTAAATCTATCAGATTTGTCAAATCTTTGGGGTTGTACTCAAACTTGAGCTACCTACTCACTTCTTCTCGCGGAGTCAGGGTACAATACCCTGGGCTCATCAGCATAATATATCTGAATGTGTCTTATTCAGGACAGGAGTGTAGGCCAATCAGTATCTGTTGCTATTGGTAGGAGTTGGTTTGCTGCAGTGTGGCTGGTGCTGCATGATTGTACAGCCACTCATCAGAAGTGTTCGTGAAAGATGCTGTATTAGTAAGCTGCCTCGCCAAAATCACAGTTCAACAACTACCTACCTACAACAAGGTAGTTAAGCTACCTACCTATAACAATGAGGATATCCACCAGTGATAGTGAAGATCCTGCAACTGTAAAGTTATTTCTGTAGAGATCTGTGCTGCTCTCATTTTTTAAACTTTTTTTTAACTATAATTAGTTGAACATAAAATATAAAGCCCTTGATATTCAAATAAACTAAAAGAAGACTAAACCCATTATGATGAGATAATTAATACTAAGAAGTTATACAAATTATTAGCTAGCATGTCTACTTCTACTATTTAAATAATTGTTGTAGTTATAATCTATGCTATTTAATTATGTTACTTATTACTGTAATGCACAATAAATCAATCCACCATTACCTCATAGTCAAATCTTCCCAATTATACAATTGCAATTAGACAGGTCTCAGAGTACAAACACTTCTGATTAGTGGCTGTAGGATATCTTACATTACCAAGTATTATTAGTTTAATTATTTTTTAAGCTTAACCAATTTGTATTTAATAGGATCCAAATTAGGGTAATAAGAGAAGTGTATTTCAAAATGAATGCACTGACAGAGTCATCCCAGAATTTGAGAAATCAGGATGATATTCTAGAGTTAATAGAAAAGGGCAATTGCTATCTCTTCTTAGCATTAATCATTTTTCTGCATGATATGTTTAGTCTTCTTTTAGTTTATTAAAATACTAGTGGCTATCTATTTCATGTTTAATAATTATAGTTAAAAAATTTAAAAAATATAAGGGTAGGACAGAACTCTAGAGAAATAACTTCACAGTTGCAGGATCTTCATTAGTACTTGTGGGTATCCTCATTGTTGCAGGGAGGTAGCTTTATTACTGTATTATGAATAGGTAGTTGTTGTAGGATTTTGACGAGGCAACCTACTAATACAGCATCACGAACACTTCTGACGAGTGGCTGTAGTTTGGTTGTTTGTCCGGTGTGTCTTAGATACTTGGCTGCTGGTTTGATCGGATATTGTCAATGCAATTGTTGGATTGCATTTTGGGAATTATTAAAGTTCTCTCCTGGATATTAGGTGTTGTTGTGTTCTGACAAGTATTCTGTCCACTTTCCTGTGTATTGCAAGTGAGCCAAGTGTAATCGAGAGTCGATTATTTCTTCGAGTTCGTATTCTGATTCAATGTCTATTTCAGTAGATGATGGTAGGGGTTTTTTTGTGAAAATAGAGGATTGTCTTGCTAGGGTTTGAGGAGGCTAATGTGGAAGGTATTATTATATCTATCTTCATTGTAGGTGGAAGGTGCAGCTTATAAGTGTGACTTCCTATCTTTGCCAAGATCCTGAATGGTCATATGTTCTTATCGGCTAATTTTTTCATTGGTCACATGGTCTTGACATTGCTTGATAGTAACCAAATCATCTCTCCAGACTTTAGGTTTGGATTGGATTTCTGGTGGCAATCGGATTCTTCTTTCTGTCATAGTTGTGCCATGACCATTTCAGTTCACAATTTGTCATATAGTTGACTTATGTCTTTCTTATCCTTTATCTTTCCTTTGAGCATAAGACCAATGGTCTCATGTTATAGATGCAGGCCATAATTCATGAAGGAGGGTGTTGTCTTACTTGTTCCCTGTTTTCCATTGTTGTATGTGAACTCAGCTGTAGGAAGTCATTTGTACCAGTCCTCTTGCTGATAGTTGATATATGGGCAAAGATATTGTTCCAATATACAGTTTATCCGTTCTGTCTATCCATTTGTTTGAGGGTAACATGCTGTGCTCATTTGTCTTTCAATTCCTAGCTTTTCTGTCATTACTTTCCATACTTCCGACGTGAATAGGGATCCTCTATCACTGATGATATCTTTCGGTAATCCGTATAGGTAGTATATTTCTTTAAAGAATAACATTGTAAATTACTATACTGTTATATCCATTCTGCATAGTATGAAGCAACTCATTTTGGTGAGGCAATCCACTACCGCCAATATGCCATTTTCAGCATTTGAGTTTGATAGATCAGTAATAAAATCTAAGGAGATAGACTTTCCTAAGTTTCCAGGTGCTTCATTAGATTTGAGTAATCCATAGAATGAGTGTCGAACCACTTTGGTGGGCTGCTACAAATCGCAATTTTTGACGTATTATTTGATAGCTTGTCTTATCTTTAGCTAGGAGTATAGTCAGTTGATAAATTTGGTAGTTCTGGCCATTCCCCTATGTCCTGCAGGTGGAGGGTCATGATGATCTCGTATGAGCTGAGTTTATAATTCTTCTTTATCCAGTGTCCAGATGTTTATAGCGTCCCATGAGTATCTGTTTTTCCATTGACACAGTCCTCACCCTATGCCCTTAGTTTCTTTGGTTCCATCCTCTAGTTTTTCTCTTATTTTCTTGAGCTCTTCATTGTGTGGACTTTCTCTCCAGATATCTTCTTTTACTGTTATTCTTGTATTCATCTTGTTCAGGGATTCGTATCCGCTATCCTTATTTTCCTGTTGAAAATATTTTCTTCATGGTAATGGTACTTGTTGCTTCTGCTTTCTTCTCTTGTCCTCGGAGTCTTTTGGTTTGTCATTTGACCTCCCAGATAATGCATCAGGTTTTCCTCCTTTTTCTAGACAATACTTGATTTTGTAATTGTAGGTGCTGAGTTTTTCCATCTATCATATCTGTCATCCATTTAGTTCCTTTGTGGTCATAAAAGGTACTAAGTTCTTGTGGTCTGTGAGCATTTTGACCTGGCTGTAGTTATTTTGCGCATATCTCCTCCACTCTTTTAATACCTGAACTATTGCTAATAGTTCATTGTTATGGACATCATAGTTGCATTCCGCTGGGGTTATTGTTTCAGACTGAAAGCACACTGGTCTCCATTTCCTGTCTGCACCTTTCTGTGATAGTATGCCTAGGCATACATATTTAGAAGCATCCTTCTCGATCATGGTTTCCTTTTTTGAGTTCAAATGTACCAGTATTGGTTCGTGGGTAATTTTGGTCCTTACTTCCTTGAAGACTTTTTTTTCATTGGATCTCCAGTTTTACCTGACATCTTTCTTGGTTAGGTTATATAGGAGTTTAACCATTTGGCTAAAACCTTCTATAAAACTTCCATAGAAATTGCAGAATCTCATAAAATATTGTATGTCTATTTTATTCCTTGGGTATTCCTATTCCCATATTGCTTTGGTCTTAACCGCATCCATTTGTACTCCTTCTCAATAGATGATAAATCCCAGGTATTTGGTTTCCTTCTTGTAGAACTTGCATTTGGTGGGTTTGCATCTCATTCCATAGGCCTTAATGTCAGCCATTATGTCACTGGGATCTTATTGGTGATGTTCCAGGTTCTCAGAGTAAATGAGTACGATCTTGATGACAAAATTCGCTGACCCCCCCCCCATTTTACACCAAAAGTGGCTGATTTCACGCAACCACAACTCATCTAAAAGCAATAAAGAACTGATGAAATTAATACCATAATGTAGGATATTACCTAGGCTTCGTGAGAAAAGTTTATCAGAATTTTCGCCCTGCACAATAATGGCTGGGAGCTTAGTGTCCGAATTGAACATGGTTGCAATGTACCTTTTGTATGGGAACCTCATACAAAATTGGAAGTACCTTTGGACCACTCTCATGCTTTAGAGAATTGTGCCATGAGCAATTATTAACACAGCTTGATACTCAAGGGCAGTAATATCTAGATGTCACTAAGAATGCTAGTGGATGTTCCAATTTTTTGCAGAGAGACAAAGCTGTGATTTTGCAAAGCGAAAAC
>LN891017.1:39263-98106 GCA_900010015.1 Tuber aestivum | reverse complement strand
CTAGATGTCACTAAGAATGCTAGTGGATGTTCCAATTTTTTGCAGAGAGACAAAGCTGTGATTTTGCAAAGCGAAAACACCTATTTTTGGTGTAAAATGGGGGGGGGGTCAACGAATTTTGTGGCCCAGCTCGTACATCATCTAAGTAGATGATGCAGCATATATTCAGGTATTTGTTCAATACTCTGCTGATCTATCGTGGGAAAGAGGCTGGTGCATTGGTTAGCCCAAATGGTATAACCAGATACTAGTATGTTCCACATTGTGAGGTCAAGGTTGTCTTCTATTCATCACCATTCTTGATTCTGAAATTCAGATAGGCCTCCCTCATGTCTAATTTGGTGAAGCATTGGGCTGACGCTAGTCAATCCAATCCTTCCATGATTAGAGGTAAGGGATGTCTATTCTTCTTAGTTATGCTACTGGGTGCTCAGTAATTAATGCATAACCTTAGCTTGCTATCCTTCTTCTTGATCAATAAGATAGGTGCTGCTCTGTTAGTATATGATTGTTTAATCTATCCTCTTTCTAGGTTTTGCGGAATATATTTCCTTACTTCTTCGAGTTCTATTTCTTTCAGTAGGTATATATTTCTCTGAAGTATGATTTTGCCTTCCTCTTGGTTAATTTCAAAGTCCACGTCAGGTCTATGAGGCAGTAGCATGGTGGATTCCATTTGTTGAAATAAGTCCTAATGGGGATGGTATTCATTTGGGATTTCCTTGTCCAGTTATTCTTCTTTCACTTAATGTCTATTCTGTCTAGCTAGCTATATACTAATACTGATCTTAGCTAAATGTGTTTCTTTGTCCTGGAGATCCCATTTGAGGATCCCTGCTGTTTCTCCCTTTTGGTAAAATTTACCAAATTCTGGGACTGATATTCTATTGATTTTGATTCTTGATTGGTCCTGTTTTGTTGGCTTCTCATCATCTGTGCTACCAAACCCTTTGGCCCCTCTGGTGGTCTTTGTCAGGTTTTCCACTTCATGGAGTTCCTGGTCATGGATTTTCTTCATAATTAATTCTACAACTTTTTGGAATTTTTTAACGCTACATTCTTTGTCATTCTAGTTGACCATAAGAACTTTCAATTAATCTGAATAGTCGGCCTCTACTACTCCAGCATTACGAGGGATTCTGTCTTTGACTATGAGACCAGTGCCTAGTGCCAGACGCCCATAGGTACCAAGAGATAGTTCTATGGCTATTTCAGTAGGGACATTCACTTACCCTTTTACTGGGATCATGATGTTTTCATTGGCAGACAAGTCATGTTCTCCCACCTTATTGGATTCTCTTGTTAGTGTCTTAGCCACATGGCATAATCTTCAGACTTTGAGCGTTGGATCCTTTCTTGGATGAACTTAATTGAATTGCACATCTAAGTTCATTTCAATTGCTTCTTCATCTGAGGTTACATGTACCACTAGCGAACTATGAGATACCATGTCATATGTCGTTCATTAGTAAAAGTAACCTTTCCTCCTTCTCAATCTAATGTGGGGATATGTTGTCTTAACCACCTCGTTTCTAGGATGATCTGATAGTGTTGTAGATTTGCCACTTGGAAAGTCCCCACTTCCCTATGGTTTCCAATCCCCATAGGTACTTTTGTAGTATGGGTGACAGGTCCCATAGTACTAGGGTTTCCATCCACGAGGTAAATCTGCCTTTCATTTTTTTTCCTTTCTCAGTTCTTATGTGGTATTTCTTACATACTTCTGCATTAATAAAGTCTTCTATTGCTCTAGAGTCAAGCATTGGATGTATCCTCGTAGCTTGCTTTTTATTGTCATACGTTTTTGTTTTGATCATGGTATAATCATTGGTGTTTTGGTTTGTCTTAGTCCTTAAAATCATATAGTAGTCAGCCAAGGAGATGGGCTTCTCTTTTGGCATGGCCTACAGACCATGTAATGCTGCAGACCATTGTCTTTTTGTAATGACCCTACGTTATAGAGCTATGGTAACCTAAGTCTATACCCCTACATAAGACAAAGAGGTCCGATGGTAGACTAGGCGGGTATGCTGACGCATATCCGAGAGATATCTGATGGTCCGGATATCCCAAAGAACAGAAGGTACTTAAAGAATTGGTGTACCTAAGTAGTGGTAGTGACGTGACAATGTCCACTCTGGCCTAAGAATAGGTCAGAAGGCCGGGTGAGTTTGCCCTATCCAAAGAAGTCACGTTACCCTACCATGGAGACCGATTTTGCGTCACCATGGACATACTTACCCTACCTTTGGGACACTATTACCCTAGATTCTGTCGGAAATGTTCTTGGAGGAAGTCCGGGAAATGTTAGGATTGTTTGTTACGCAATGATGATCGACGGGCACTTGTTTGCACTTTGATTGGAAGACTACGGGAGGAGCTATAGTGCTCCGCATAAGCTGTAACTTGGTAGCATTATTCCTAACAGGTACCTGCGGCCCCAGGGTTCGCACCGGGCGTCACAGGCCACAATGGATGGAGTTGCCGTCTTACTAGTTAAATGGAGTTCATGAAGAGATGTCCATAACACTGTATACGTCGCTGTCGTCCGTCTGACCAGAAGCTGTTCGCGGGATATATCAGGGGGCCAAGGTGAGAAGATCAGGTACCTTCTCCAAAAGGAACAGAGTAAAACGGACCAAAGCTGACGGAGTTAGCGTGAGCTCTCCGGAAGGGTCCCCAGAGTAGTTCCGGGTAGTACCGGAGACATCTGGAAAGGTTTTACGCCAATCAAGCGTACAGGTGCCCCTTTGCCGTAGGCTCTTTGAAGGTTGTTTGAGGACTCTAATAGCATGATACCTATCACGGTGAGTCGTGTGTTGGCGGTAAGGGACCATGGGTAGCGCCCACGGGTCCTGCCACCGCCGCAGCTCTCCACGGGAGCGCCGTAGACCCTCTAAGTTTACACTCAAAAAAGATAGAACTTAGCCTGGAGGTAGCTGATATCTACTGGTGCTTGTATAGGTCATAGCACATGGGAAGAGAGTCTTTTAGCTAGCTTTCCTAGGCGTCTCCAGAGTTAGCCACTGACGAGGCACCGATGGGCAGAGGTTTTTACTCTGGTAGGTGTATTGGTAAACACCTGGCAAGAACTGATGTGCATATAGGAGAATTCTGCTAGAGTGAGCTGACACCTTAGGCCCTTTGGGGACACGGTAATGGTGCCGGCAACCCTTACGGAGAAGGGTATGCTTGTGTTGGTCAGGGTAACCTGATGGGAGAGTTTCTGGTATAAGTCTGACTACTTAAGGATTATACGAGAACTCTCCTACCCCGACGGAACCAACATCCTCTCCTGAGACTTTAATTGAGATTACCCTGAGCTTAACGATATGAACTTTTGCCTTTTGCTTTTATTCTTTATATGTTTTGCAACAGCTGTGTTCGAGAGACTCGAAGTTTAGTATGGTCGTATCGTTATGAACCATCTACCTGCGGGAGGCCCCGGTACAGTATATCGTTAAGCCAGCTTCTCGCATAACTCTCCTCCTGATTTTTTGTTTGGATTGAACCGACGTTAAGAAATCATGTCTGCTTTGACAGTCACCATGGAAGAGGAATCGCTGAGTTCCGAAAGCAGTTTTGGCATTGATGATGACCCTCTCAAAGCTGCCATTTTTAGGGCCTCGATTATTACCGATGTGAAGGGCATTGGCGGTGGAAGGGCAAAAATGCTTCTTGAGGCAGCCCCGATTGAAGTCCCTGAACATTGCCGCGATCTAGTACTTCACGATGCAGGCCTAGCTGCATTATCCTTCACGAACGATATTCCCTTCACTCCAGGAGTGGCAGAGGGGTACGATCATAGAGAAGAAGAAAATAAGACCTGTGGGCCTCCTACAACTTTAGTTGCGGAATTCTCTCGCAACTATGTCAAACCCTATATCCAACGAGAAGTGACCTGTGAAGTTACCTGCTTAAGGAAGGATTTGTTGCATTAGAATAAGGAGCAACAAAAGAAGTTTAGGAAGGAAATCATTGGGTCGTCGGTGGCATGGATGAAAAGGCAACAGGATGCCTTTGTCGTGATGCTGAACAGTCAGTTTGCGATGAAAATACGGATGGACGCATTGGAGAAGGCATGGAATGAAGGGTATCACATCGATGAGAATAATGATGTGCTAGTGATTGAGGCTGCACCAGCATTAGCGCTGGTAACCGAAAAGCCGGACAACTTTTCGCCGCAGCTGACAATGCATGGTAGAGACGATCGATAAAAACCAGAGCTAAGTCCGCTAGAGTTGCGGATTCTGGAAAGCTTAAAAACGGGAGAATCAGAGGCAGCTCAGTCCATTGCCCCCATTTCAACTCGTTCGCTCTCTATGTCAGTAGCGCGAAGTTATTCGGTTAGTTCAATCAGGGGAATACGACGACATGAGTCACCAAGACCCCCTCGATCTTGCATGAGGACACCATTAAGGTCTCCCTCTCCATCGATTACAGTGACCCGCGTCCAGCCACTAGTATCACAGACTCTCCTCCCTCCTCCGACAGTGACCGGATCTGTTCGGAGCCCGTCCCCTAATCCTGTTTCCATCTCATGGCCAGTCATGCCGGAAGGATCTCCCGGTCTAGCCGAACGAGTGGAAAGGACCTTGAAAATGTGGGATAATCCCAAACGAGAGAACCCACGTCCCACCACAGCCACTCAAGGCACTCCCATCCCTGTCCTGGCTACCCCTAGCCAATCCAACCGGCCAACGATACAAGTGCCAACGGGACCGGTTAAACCTTCGGGTGATGCTTGTTTTTCAGGTTTTGGCCTACCGCCGCCTATGCGAGGTCCCTACAGTACTCGCACCTGTCGTGGATATAGAGCAAGACATGATAGATTTTGTTACCCTCTACCACTTGAGGTACCAGAAAGTCCTCCGGCAGTGACAAGGGGAGACAAGGGCAAGGGAAGGGAAAAAAGGGAACCCCTATGTGGGTATTACATGCAACGGGGTCATGAAGGACCTCCAGAATACCCAAAGACCTGCCCCGCTTTGGCCGAATGGTTAAAGGTGTCGCAGCCTGCGCCAAACCCAATAACGTCGGGGAGGAACCAGCCAGGAGGCTCTGTGCCGCCACTAGCACCGTCAGGAGGGGATCCTCAAGATGACGGGAATCGTGGTGGTGGAGATGAGCAATTTGATGGTGTTGAATGTTCTAATTCGTTTCATATGTATATTTTCCTAACAATATCGTATATTCCTCTACTTAGTATTATTTCTAGTTCACGGACATTGCTACAGCGGAGTATGTATTACGTATATTTCATTGGTATTTCATGATACGATTAGGGGATTATGGCGTGCTTTTCTTATCTGGTGTTCGGGTTTATTTCTTACATTTTATGCATCATCAGGCACGGTCATCGGTCATTTGATTTACAATTATGTTCTAATTATCTGTTCACACCATCTTAGATTTACGCATGTTTTATGGGATTTTCTTGGCAGTTCTTTGGGGTCAAACACGTTTGCACTTATGTTTTTCCTACTTATGTTACGGTCAAACACGTCGACACTTATGTTTTCGCTTACATTTCCTCTTAGTTACGCGAAGGATGCGCACCTGTATAAATAGGGGTTACCACCCATCTCGCTTAAGAGAATTAAGGACAAGAACTACTACCAAGCTACCTTCATACAAAATTCCTCCTCGTTTAGCGTGCCCGCAGTATCCTCTTACTACTGTATCGTATTTTCGTACAAAGTTATTAAGATAGTGCCGTACCCACACATTTGGACAGGTTATGAGCCCGGTGCCTCTATAACTATACGACTTAACCCTACACGCTTCCTACCTACGACAATCGAAACATTTCACCCAACGCGAAACATGTCTACCTTCGAAACGAAACAAATTCATTTGAGTCGAAAACATTGATCAAATTGAAACTTTCTTCGAAACGAAACTTTATCGCTCGGCACGAAATTTTTTTCGGCGAAACGTTCTTGGCATTCACCCTCGCTTAAAAGCAGAATCTGCCACCAATTCCCTCCAAATCCTCTTCTTTCCTTAGGCACCGCTCACGCGGTCCCCCATCACCCCTCCGGTACTTCTCATTCTTTTGGAAGCCTGAATCAGATCTTGCTGGCGAAACTCAGTAAGCCCCAGGTCCAACCGGGGTGTTCTGCAAACAGGCTTTCACTAGTATAGAAGTGCTGGCCAATGGGGGTGGTGGTTAACAACATTGATCGAAGATTTTGAACGTAGGTTAACACTTTTAACACGAGTTAATAACCTATTGCATGTCAAATTCCGGTGAATCTGCCGGAAACCAATCTCCAACTCACGAAGAAAACGAAGAATTCGAAGAAGAACTCGAGCAAGAGGAGGAACAAACACCTCCGTTACCTTTAACTCCTCCTCTACCTCCTCCTCCGTCTCCTCCGGTACCTCCTCCTCCGTCTCCTCCGGTACCTCCAACTCCTCCACTACCACCTGCGTCACCGCCGGGCGCACCGCCTCCACCTCCACCAATGGATCCTGCAGGCCCTGCAAACCCGCCGCCGCCCAATCCCGCCAACAATAAGCGACCCTGGGCACCTTCCTACAAACTGAGCTCAATCCCAAAGCTCACGGGCCCAGAAAACTACAGAACCTGGCGTGATATCTCGGAATATGTTCTCACTTTATTTAATTGTTGGGACATAGTAACAGGAATAGAAACAATACCGGATGAGGATGATACAGATAGCGACCCTCGAGAACAGTTCCAAGATCGTTACCAGTGGGCCTCGGCCTACTTCCTCGAAACGATCGATCCAAAATGGCTTGTTTTGTTGGCCACCCACAAAACACCAACCGCCATCTGGACAGCCTTCGAAGATAAATTTGCTCGTGAAAACACTTCCACCTTCTTTGACCAGCTCAATGCGGTCCTCGATTTCAAGTACAATACGTCCGAACCTATGCCGGACCACATCAACAAGTACGATACCCTATGGAATCGCATGCAACATCGTTGCTCCTCTGCATCGGAAACCGACCGATACGCTCTACCGTTTGTTTTCAAATCGGTATTCGAGTCAACCGAAGCCAAAGCCGCCGTTCTCCTCCGCTCCCTGCCTCAGTCGATGAGCAACATCGTCGACAACCTCCAAACCAAGGAGGACCTTACCTACAATCATGTCTACAACAAGCTGTTGGACTTGAAATCCTCGGTTAATTCTGAGGACGATAAGGCGTATAAAAGCGCTGATGTCAAAGGAAAGGGAAAGGCTCGCGATACGGTCCGCCGGCAACCAGCCGAAATGAAGGAATGCTCCTACTGCAAAAAGCACTACCCCTCTGCTCGCAGTGAAGGCCACTCCTGGAATGAGTGCAACAAGTTCAAGGCCGACAACGAGAAGCGAAAGAAGGACAGAGCCGGACACTCGGCTAAGATCGGAAAGGAAGAGACATCTAAACCGGTCAGTACCTCTACCTCCTCACCTCCTACGCAAAAGACCCCTTACCCAAATCAATGGGTTATCGATACAGGCGCAAGCTCACACATGACTTCGAACCTAGACCTTCTTATAAACTTCGAACCTTCACAAGGCACCGTTAAGTTAGGCGATGATTCGGTAATAGAATCATGTGGCCGTGGAACAGTGGAGCTTAAGGCCAAAACATCTGATGGCCGGACAGACTCTGTCTTTCTACAATGGGTTCTTTGGGTTCCTAAGTTGGGTTCTAGCAACTTGTTGTCGTGGCGCGCTATCGTTTCTTTGGGAAAAGGTTTTTCTTTGCGGAGTTCTGGGAAGGATATGTATGTTTTTAGGGAAAATAAAACAGAGGTTCTATGGGGAAAGCTTGATGGACAGGACTATGTTGTGCAAGAGGAAAAGGAAACAGCGAACAAGATAACTTACAAAGAATGGCATGAAGCCCTGGGACATCCATCGCCGCAATACCTCAAAGCCGACCACTACTCCGACTCTCCCGCTATCCCTACCGTTCCAAAAGACTGGCAATGCGAAACCTGCATCACCTCCAAGTCAACTAAGTCAAAGCCCAAATCAACTGAGAAACGATGTGACACACCTTTCGAATTAATTCACTCCGACCTTAGCGGACGATTCTCGAAACCCTCCTCTGGCAACTCCTGGTACTACGTCACCTTCATCGATGACAATACACGCTATGGATGGATCTACACCATAAAAGCGAAGTCCGACACGGTAAAAGTGTTCGAACAGTTCATCAAAGAAAGAACAACCCAGGATTCTACCACCATCAAAAGATTCCGTACTGACAACGGAGGCGAGTACATCAATGACAAAATGCTTACCCTTTTTCAGAAGCATGGTATTGTGCATGATAAGACCCCTCCTGACTCACATGAATCCAATGGTGTTGCCGAACGGTACAACCGTACCATCATCACATCGACACGCTCTATGTTGACTGGACTTGCCCTTAGCCTTTGGGCCCAAGCAGTCTCCACCGCCGTCTACCTTAGGAACAGACTCCCTAACCGAGCCATAGGAAACTCAACCCCCTATAAAGCTATCTACAAAACAAAGCCGTTGATCAATCACTTGCGCCCATACGGGACCAAATGCTACGTCCATATACCAGAGGAGAAAAGAAAACCTGGAACGAAGCTACAGCCCCGGGCCTTGGAAGGATATCTTGTCGGTTATACCTCCTCCGACAAAATATACCGGATATATATACCATCGCAACATCGGATCTCCGAAACCAGACAAATCCATTGGACAACCAAGACAATAATATCGCTTGACCCAACTGGACCGTCGGATCCAAGACAACCGACCCATACATCGGAGACCTTTGCGACCGTTATGCTTTCCTCTTTCCAGACTGCCTCGCACCCTCGCGATAAGCCTCAAGAAAAGGAAGATGACGACCAACCTTTACCACTACCAGACGTTGAAGTACATCCACCTCCACCACCAGAACATCCAGAAGACTACGAGAATCCCGCACCTCCTTCTACAACTCCGGAACCACCTGCAGATGAACCAGAACAACCTCCGGAACCCGCAGGAGGAACAAGGACTCGGTCTGGACGAGTTTCAAGACCACCAGTTCGATATGGCAGAAATGCTACCGAAATGCCTGATGAGGATCCTACCACTTATCACCAAGCTATAAACAGCCCCTACCGTGACCAGTGGACCTCAGCTATGGACTATGAAATTCTGGCGCTCGAAGAGAGTGGAACCTTTGATGTTGTCGATAAACCGATTGGACAGAAAATAATCGAAAGTAAGTGGGTTTATAGAGTTAAACGAAGCGCTGATGGCACCCTAGAAAGGTATCGAGCAAGAGCTGTCGCTAAAGGGTTTGGACAAATCCCTGGCTTCGACTTCGAAGAAACCTTGCCCCCGTCATACGTTACGAATCTCTCCGCTTCCTCCTCGCGATATGCGCTAAAAACAAATGGGGACCGCGACAATTCGATGTTAAATCCGCGTTCCTCTACGGTGAATTGAAAGAAGAAGTTTACATGCGACCGTTACCTGGGTTCGGTGACGAAGGCAAAGTATGGAAACTTAACCGATGTCTCTATGGACTTAAGCAATCTGCAAACGAATGGTATGCTCTCTTTGCCAGATTCTTGATCTCCAGAGGATTTACGACATCATCCCTTGACCCATGCATGTTTGTTCACGATAAACACGACATCTACGTTTCGATTTACGTTGACGACATCGCTATCCACACAGCCGACACCCCAGAAGCTACATCTCTTATAGAAGACCTGAATACAGGATTCGAGATTACAGACCTAGGGGAAGCCACATTCTTACTCGGCTTGCACATCGCATACGCACCAGACGGGCTACATCTTACCCAAGAGCAATACATCAAGTCAGTCCTCAAACTATTCTCAATGGAAAACTCTAACAGCGTGTCTACACCCTTACCAAAAGGCATTCAACTTACGACAGGGACTGAAGACACACGCATTCCAGAGCCCTCCATTTATCAATCGATGATAGGATCACTTATGTATCTGACTACTGGTACAAGACCCGATCCAGCGTATACAATTTCTTTCCTCTCGCAATTTTCTGCTTGCCCTACCGAACAACACCTCAAGGCCGCTAAACACGTCCTTCGATATGTTAATGGAACAAAACACATTGGACTCTTCTACCCTCACAACCCGACAAACGCTATCGATACCTACGTTGAGGCTGGCTTCGCCGCTTGTCTCGATACCCGCCGCTCCTTTTCGGGATACATTGTACTTCTCAACGGTGCATGCATCTCATGGCGCTCGAAGAAACAACACTCGGTCGCACTATCAACAACCGAAGCCGAATACGTCGCAATGTCACTTGCCGCAAGACAAATCCAATGGTTCCGAAAGGGTCTCAAAGATATCCATCTCGACTTACCAATTGCTTTACATGCAGATAATACCGGCGCAAATGTTCTCGCGAGAAACCATCAGTTAAACGACCGAACGAAACACATCGATATACACTACCATAAAATACGGGAAGAAATCGATAATGACTCGTTCACGCTCCTGGAGGTTGCCTCCTCCGATAACCTTGCCGACATCTGCACAAAAATCTTAGCGAAACCGGCTCAGAAACGATTAATGAGACTTTTGGGCTGTAGATAATGAGGGGAAGTGTTGAATTTTCTAATTCGTTTCATATGTATATTTTCCTGACAATATCGTATATTCCTCTCCTTAGTATTATTTCTAGTTCACGGACATTACTACAGCGGAGTATGTATTACGTATATTTTATTGGTATTTCATGATACGATTAGGGGATTATGGCGTGCTTTTCTTATCTGGTGTTCGGGTTTATTTCTTACATTTTATGCATCATCATGCACGGTCATCGGTCATTTGATTTACAATTATGTTCTAATTATCCGTTCACACCATCTTAGATTTACGCATGTTTTATGGGATTTTCTTGGCAGTTCTTTGGGGTCAAACACGTTCGCACTTATGTTTTTCCTACTTATGTTACGGTCAAACACGTCGACACTTATGTTTTCCCTTAGATTTCCTCTTAGTTATGTGAAGGATGCGCACCTGTATAAATAGGCGTTACCACCCATCTCGCTTAAGAGAATTAAGGACAAGAACTACTACCAATCTACCTTCATACAAAATTCCTCCTTGCTTAGCGTGCCCGCAGTATACTCTTACTACTGTATCGTATTTTCGTACAAAGTTATTAAGATAGTGCCGTACCCACACATTTGAACAGATGGTATTGAGAGACCAGGGGAAACCTTCGGTGGCAACGCGGGAGGCAGTGGGGGTGGTAATCTACCTCCAGGTGGATGATTCTTTAGGGCTGGTAGAGGGGACTCGGGTGATTGCGACCCTGATGACAGCTCTCATGATGATGCCCATTCCCTACCCCATGTCACACCCTTTTTGGGTCCACGCTGTAATGGCTGGAACGACGAGAAGAAAGACTGATATGACCGTCGGGCAGAAGCACTACGAGAAAGGTTACAAAGCCAATCTCGTTCCTCGCCGCATTCGAGATGCAGCAAGCCGGAGAAGCTAAGTGGCATTCTCACGTTCAAGGGAGTGGTTGCCGATCGGGGTAGTTTTCTGACCTTCGTCGAAGTCAAGTTTGAGTACTTTTCCGATTGCCAGCTGACGGATATGGACAAGATCAACTTGGTCATACCTCTTCTCGCAGACCAAGCCCAAACCTGGTACCCAGCCATACACACACACACCAACCACGAACCTGCTAAGTGAGCCGGTATGCCATTCAACAAGAATGGTCCGCTCCGGACATGGAAGAGTTTCCATGAACAGTTGGAGCAGAGTCACGGAGGTGACCAAGTGAATCAGGATAAGAATCTTCTCACGTGGAACAACTTGCTGATGTCCCCCCACGAGTGCAGTCCCTACCTGGATAAGGTTATCGCTCTGATGTACAAGCTGAACTACACAGACCACCAGCAGGTTAAGGATAAGGTTAGGGTGGAGATAACGTCTGAGCTTCGGAAATCACGGGCGTCAATGAGGCCTCACCCTGAAAGTCTCAACGATTACTTAGATTTGCTTCGACAAGTCGGACATAACCTCGAAGATGATAAACGTTTTTGACATCTCAAGGATGATAAACCTGCCAAGCCATAAGAGAAAAGAGAGAAGAAAACTTCTAAACCTATGGGAAGATTTAAGAAGAAGGAGAAAGGTTCGGGTTGGAAGGAGAATAAGATGCGGAAGACCGCTAATGTTGGCACCGGGAAGCCGGCAGGGACGTCTGAGTATGCAATTGCTCATCCAGACATTCCTCAGAGCCTGACAGATAAACGACGCAACAATGACCAATGCACTAAGTGTGAGAGAGAAGGTCACTTCTGGAGACAGTGTTCTGTGACCTCCCCTGTCATTCATGCTCTGAGAAATACCGCGGGAGTGAAACGGTCACGCCCAAAAATAGAATCCTCTACAAGTGGCAATAAACGATTAAAGCACATTGAAGCGTCTCGTCCGCTGCCCTCAGGTCCCCAGCTCTTAGAAGCTCGCGAACGTTCTCCAACTCTTAAGGAGGTTGATACGGTCCTAGGTGAAGGTAGGAATCTAACCCTAAGAAGGAGATGACATAGGCTGACCTATCTAGATTTATGAAGATCTCGAAGAAAGGATGGCCACTCAAGTGGAATGGATTAAGGTGAGAACCAATTTGCGTGGACTCGGTCTGCAGTTCTGACAAAGTAGCCGATACAGGAGTACCGAGGGACTACCTGGTCAGGTAGATGTTACGGTCGCACGAGCTGTTTGGTCTTTTCTTTTGGTTCTTGAGTTCTGTTATTTCTTATGTTTTTTTATGTTGGACATTCTAGGGAAATTTCTTTCAGGTATTTCTTTGGATGAGCATTCTGCTGCGAGGAGTCGCTCTGGAAAATGGGAACCGCGCGACATTCGGATGGGGCACAAAGATGCCCTGTTTGGCACTGGTTGACTGGACATCTCCGGAGAGCAAATGTATTTCTTGTCTTATATGGACCGGTTGTCTTGTACAGTTGAATTGGTTTGGTTATTAGTCTTGAATAAAAAAGTTATTTTTCAAGTTTACCTGAGGAGGGTTGAGTATCCGAAATCATACTGGCGCGATAGGAAACAGGACTCCAATTCCTCTTATTGATTAAACTATTCTTAAAACATTTACCGACCCGTTGTGGCTGCTCTTGTGTCGAAAGGCAAGAGAACTAGCAAGAATGAGTACCGTGAGAAAAACCAAGACGGCGCGGCACTCCAGCCCACCCAAACATAGCAAGTCTATTCACCTAAGAGTAACACTAGATTGGCGCATAGGGTGTAGGAATCTAAGTGCCGAGGCGCTGTTGTTACTAGATAGTGGAGCTAGTGGCCCAATGCTAAGTAGTCAATGGGTTAAGAACACCCAAGCTCTCTGTGTACGAAGAAGGACTCATACTTCAATAAAGGATGCAAGGGGTAACCACATACCAGGATCAGGTGTTCATTATACCAAATCATTAGACTTGAAGATAGGTGATCACGTGAATGGTATGTGCTTCGAGGTAGCCAATCTCGCCGACACTAGAGTCAATGGTTGTCTCCCAAAGTCGTGGTTAAAAGATGATAACCCCGACATAGATTGGAATGTAGGATCACTGACCTGGCGCTCAGATTTCTGTAAGGCTAACTGCCTAACAGAGCAGAGGGGGTTAGTATACATGACTGACAAAGAACTGTTGGCCGAAGATCCCGAAAATGTATATTTTCTAGGGACGGTACAGTTCTCGGATGACAGCAGTGAAGATGTAATGGTCCAACTCTTACCGGAGTATAAGGACTTTGGAGACATCTTCAGTCAAGAAAGGATAGAAGCACTACCAGAACATACGAAGTATGATCAGAGAATTGATTTAATTCACGAAAGTACTCCTCCCTTCGGGCCTATCTATCCGATATCGGTAAAGGAGCGACAAGCTCTTAAGGAGTTTATAAACGTGATGTTACGAACAGGGAAGATAGAAAGGTCTACTTCCTCGTCCTCGGCTCCTATACTTTTTGTACCAAAATCAGATGGTACTCTAAGATTGGTAATAGATTACCGAGGACTAAATAAAATCACAGTGAAGAATAGATATCGTCTCCCACTGATGAACGAGTTACGAGGCAAAATGTCAAAAGCTATGGTGTATAGCTTGATGGACTTGAAGAATGGATATTGGGGAATACGAATGGCCAAGAAAGCCATTGGAGATACTCACTCGCATGAGGAACTCACAGCCTTTTGCAGTGAATTGGGATTACATCAATTTAAAGTGATGCGCTTTGGGCTATGTAACTGTCCTGCCACCTTCCAGAGCATGATAAAGGACATATTTTGAGATATGCTGCATGAAGGAGTCGTTACTTATATGGACGATATCCTGATTTACTCTGAGACAATTGAAGAACATGTCTCTTTGGTAAGGCGAGTCATGGAGAGGTTGAGGAAGCATCGACTATGTGTAAACATAAAGAAGTTGTTCTTCCATAAGAGTGAGATTGAGTTCTTAGGTTATCGGATATCCGAAAAGGGAATATCCATGACTACCAAGAAGCTGGATTCTATCCTGGAATGGAAACCACTGACTAGCGTCCTAGGAGTCCAAAGTTTTGTAGGCTTCGCCAACTTCTATACAAGGTTTATAGAAGGGTTTAGCAAGATCGCAAAACCTCGGACTGACCTCACTAATAACGATGTCAAATTTGATTGGACCCCAGCTTGTAACAAGGCATTCAATGAGTTGCAGAAAGCCTTTACCTTGGGACCAATCCTAGCACACTTCGATTCTGCCCACCAGACTAAACTAGAGACAGACGCAAGTGACTTTGCATTAGGTGCCGTACTCTCTCAGTTCTGTGAAGATGAGAAGTGGCACCCGGAGGCCTTTCATAGTAGGAAGTTCCACCCAGCTGAGATAAATTATAATGTACATGACAAGGAAATGACTGCCATAGTGGCGGCTTTTAAGGAGTGGAAACATCTGTTTAGGTCGGTAGAGGGTGAGATCTGGGTTTACACCGATCACAAGAATTTGGAGTACTTTAATAGTACTAAGACCCTCAACTGCCGACAACATCGCTGGGCAGAATTCCTGCAGCTGTTCAATTTCAAGGTAGTTTACCGTGAAGGTTGGCTGAATACAAAGGCAGATGCACTGTCAAGGGGTGGGGAGGACTGTCCTGAAGGGGTAAGTAATTCTCTGTGAGAGACACTAAAGCCAATTTTCGCCCCGGACAATGGGTTGTGGGACAAGAGCGAGACCTCTTATGTTCTCATTCATTGGCAGCATATCAAGGCTATCGGTTGCAGTCGGCATTTTTGGACGAGCTGCGTACTGCTGCGAGACAGGATCCTATCTGTATGAGGGACTTAAAGGCTGTGTTAGCGGGAGACAAAGGTGTCGACCGCAACCTGACGATCGAAAGAGATACCCTCCTGTACAAGGATCTTACTATAGAGAGGGATCTTCTCCTTTATAAGAATCGGTGGTATATTCCAGACTCACAAGAGCTGAAAGATAGGATCATGGGGGCCGAACATGACTCCCATATTACAGGACACTTTGGGACACATAAGACAGTAGGCAGGGTTAGGGCAAATTTCTTTTGGCCTAAGATGGATGAGAGCATTAACGCATTTTACCTAGTGTTGGGACATGTCATAGTTATGGGACACCCTGGCAATGGGGTCACAAGATATGTAAATTACTCATAACTCACCCAATACAGATTGAATTGATCTAACCATTGTAGAAAGTAATGGTAGACTGCTTAGAAATTGGCTAGCAGAGTATAATTGAAATTAAAGTCATTTTGAGTGACTGAGTTGCAGATATATACTGGGTGAGAAGAAATATTTATGAGAAGTTAAAATGAGTCTGCAGCGAAGAGGATGGGGTATTTTGCAGGGCAGTTGGCAGCTGCTGAAAGCTCTAGGTCTGGAGAATAATCCCCTACATTATAAAGGAAAAGGCTTATGTATTGATTCTAAGTCGTGAGTTTGAAATATTCAGGTCAAACTTCTCCCTCAGAGCTTTAATTTTTTCCACATTGCCGAACAATAAAAACTCACCAAAACCACGAAAAAAACAATGCCCAATCTCCCTCAAAATGCCTCGCAAAAAGGATGACATGGAGGAGAAGATCCAACAGGCCCTTCGGACGTATGCAGCTGCTCCTACGCTGTCTATTCGCAAGCTTGCAGCCACCTATGAAATTGCCAAAAGTACACTTCACAATCGAATCTCAGCCAAGTCTGTGCCCGCTAAACAAGCTCATGAGGCCCAACAAATTCTATCAGCATCTGAGGAGGCAGCAATAAGTACTTGGATTAAGAAATGGGATGACTCTGGCTTTCCTCCAAGGCGTCGGCATGTTTATCAAATGGTGCAAGGTATATTAAGATGTCGCAACTCTTCAGACAACATAGGAGAACATTGGTTGCAGTGCTTTTTGGGATGTTATCCAGATTTGGATTCACAGGTTGGCAAGACATTAGACAAGGAGAGAGCTCTTGCTACCGACTTGGAATCTTTTAAGATTCACCTTGACCGCTTCTACCACATCAAAAGCAAGTTCCATGTCTGCAATAACAATATCTGGAACACTGATGAAAAGGGTTTCGCAATTGGCCTTGGTGGTGCTGGAATGCTTGTATGCCGTGCTTCACGCCACAATCCTAGTGTGATTCAAGATGGTGGGCGAGAATGGATTACAGTTGTTGAGGTGGTATCAGGTGAAGGAAAGGTATTGGCTCCCTTGATCATCATCAAGGCTGGTGCACATCTCATGGGACATCATACCAACATTGAGATTGAGGAGAAGGAGGATGCCTACTTTGCTACCTCCTCAAAAGGATACACCAATACGAATGTTACATTCAAGTGGTTCAAAGAGATATTTGAGCCTTCCATGAGGCCCTCGAACGGAATTGAGAACCATCGCATCCTACTCCTGGATAGACACTCAGCCCATGTTGAAAACTACAAGTTCATTGACCATGCCATCAACCACAATATTCACTTGATCTGCCTTCCATCCCATGCCACGCATGTCCTGCAACCACTGGATGTGGGTATTTTTGGCCCACTCAGTACATATTACAGGCAGGAGTTAGAAGATCGTGTTCGGCAGCTGGGACCTTATGGAAAAATCAAGAAAGGCGATGTCTTTCCAATGTTACAAAGAGCACGTGTCAAGGCTTTTACTGAGGAAAATATCAAATCTTCCTGGAGGGCTACTGGCCTTATCCCATTTAGCCGAGAGAGAATCCTCAGCGATCCAGTACTTCAAGGGAAAATAGTTCCCAAGACACCACTTTCAGCTCGCCGTCCTGGTCTCAGACCTGTTTCAAGTCGCCTAGAGACTGCTCCTGAACTTGATAAGATTGAAGCAGAGAATAAAGCTATTCTGCTTACTGCTGCCAACCAGTCTCTCAAAGACTTACTCTCCCGTAGCCTCAAGCAGGCAAGAATTAGCAATACAGAAAAGACCATTGCAGAGGAGGAGGCAAATGCTGTAAAGTAATTGCTAAAGCCTGCAAAGACTGACCGGAGACAGCTTCCTGGTGGCCTTCTACTTGGCACTAAGCAGTTGGCGAAGCTTTACTGCAAGCATGAGGAACAGGATAAAAAGAAATTAGAGGCTGCTCAAAGGCGTGTAAAAAAAAGAACAGCTGCTAAAGGTTCAATTGCAGCTGGCAGAAAGCAGAAAATATCCCAGAGACAAAGGGAACTTGATTGGGAATCTGATGGGGAATATTCTGATACTCTGATGATGACTGATATGAATGAGGTAAGGGTTACTGCGGTTGTTACACCAGTATATTACACTCAATAAATAATAGCCACACTTTAAACTAACGACTTGGGTCTTGTAGAATTCTGATCAACTAGCAACCACCTCTCAGTCAAGGTCCAGACCTCAGCGTACCTGTGCCAGGAAATAAAATAATTTTATAATTTTTTCTTCTGAAATGGCACATGAATAGCTAAACCTGTTTGAAATAATGGGATTTTATACTCAATATACGATAACTTTAGTACTGGTAGTATAGTAAACCTGTAACCTTTAAACTCAGTTCAAAGGCATCTAGATATTCTAAATACAAATTCTGATGTGATTCTGCCCACTCTGTATTGCATTGTTGATGTTTCTGTACCCCGACTTGGGAACTCAAAAAGTGTCCCATAACTATGACATGTCCCAACACTAGGTAAAATACGTTATGGACTACGTTCGCACATGTGATGTCTATTAACGGAACACGTCCGTTAATCACAAGATGTTTGGCTTGTTACAACCTGTTGGAGTGCCATGGAGGCCGTGGACAGACATCTCGATGCACTTCATAGTAGCACTACCAGAATCAGAGGGGTGTACGAAAATTTGGTTAATCATAGATAGATTCTCAAAGATGGCACATTTTATACCTTTAGCCACAGAAGTTCCGATAAAGGATCTGGCCTTAATGTTCCTAAAGGAAATTTGGCAGCTCCCTGGGCTCCCTGAATCTATTATCTCTGATCGAGATAGCCGATTTACATCTAAGTTTTGGATGAGCCTGATGCAACAGTTGCAACTGAAACTACTGTTATCGACTGCTTTCCATCCCAAGACTGATTGGCAGACTGAGCAGGTGAACCAGACCTTAGAACAAAACTTAAGAAATTATTGTTCCTATCAACAGGATGATTGGGCATCATTACTACCCTTGGCGAAGTATGCATACAACACATCCACCTCCGAGTCAACTAAGTTATCTCCGTTTGAGATCAACTATGGCTTTAACCCACGAACCAACTCGTCGGGCACACTCTCGGAGCAACAAGGTATTTATCCAGTAGCAAGCTGTTGGTAAAGAATTGGGAAGGTGTCTGGCAAGAAGTGCGAGATACACTTAAGCGAGCTCAAGAGAGGCAACGGAAGTGGCATGACCAAAAACGGTTGCCATCACCAGAATACCTGACGATGGAAGATGTTACAAATGGCAGGGCAAAAAAGGGTGCATGCGTGACGGTAAATCGAAAGAACATCCGCACTAAGCGACCTATGGAAAACCTGGACCAGCGAATGTTTGGGCCCTTTGTGGTCAAGCGTAAGGTCGGTAACTGGGCTTATGAACTCCAATTGCCTGCTCGTTGGTCAATCCATCCGGTATTCAATGTCAGACACTTAGAACCCTATCATGAGCACGGAAGTGGTAAAAGGACTAAGGAAGTCCCAGTCCCCAAGATAGTAGACAATGAGCCCAGCTATGTTATTAAGGCAGTGGTAGAAACTCGATGGTACGGAACTATGAAAGCGAAATTTGCAAATGACTTCGTACAGTACCTAGTTTCATGGGAAGACTATGGCACAGAGGAGAACTCTTGGGAGCCATATGAGATGCTAGAAAACACTGGCTTAGAGGCCATGAAGAATTTCCACCATCAGTATCCCCATAAACCAAGCGACCATAGGGTTGAGGGGGAACTGCATCGGGGAAATAAAAGACGACGTTAGTGGACCGGGTCGGTCCTTAGAGAAGAGGGGAGTGATGTAATGACCCTACGCTATTACCGCTATGGTAACCTAAGTCTATACCCATACATAAGACCAAGAGGTCCGATGGTAGACTAGGCGGGTATGGTGATGCATATCCGAGGGATATCTGATGGGCCCGATATCCCTAAGAACAGAAGGTACTTAAAGAATTGGTGTACCTAAAGTAGTGGTAGTGACGTGACAATGTCCACTCTGGCCTAAGGATACATCAGGAGGACGGGTGAGTTTGCCCTGTCTAAAGAAGTCACGTTACCCTACCATGGAGACCGGTTTTACGTCACCATGAACATAGATACCCTACCTTTGGGATACTGTCACCCTACCTTCTGTCAGAAATGGTCTTGGAGGAAGTCCGAGAAATGTTAGGATTGTTTGTTATGCAATGACGATCGACGGGCACTTGTTTGCACTTTGATCGCAAGACTACGGGAAAAGCTATAGTGCTCCGAACCAGCTGTAACTTGGTAGAATTATTCCTAACAGGTACGCCGCCCCAGGGTTCGCACCGGGCGTCACGAGCCACAATGGGTGGAATTGCTGTCTTACTAGTTAAATGGAGTTCATGAAGACCTGTCCATAACACTGAATACGTCGCTGTCGTCTCTCCAACTGGAGGCTGTTCGCAGGGTATACAAGGGGGCCAAGGTAAGAGGGTCAAGTACCTTCTCCAAAAAGAACCGAGTAAAATGGACCAAAACTGACGGAGTTAGTGTGAGCTATCCGGAAGGGTCCCCAGAGTAGTCCCCGGTAGTACTGGAGACATCTCGGAAGGTTTTATGCCAATCAAGCCTACACGTGCCCCTTTGCCGTAGGCTCCTTGTAGGTTGTTCAAGGACTCTAATCGCATGAGACTTATCATGGTGAGTAGTGTGTCGGGGGTAAGGGACCATGGGTAGTGTCCACGGGTCCCGCCACCACCGCAGCTCTCGACGGGAGCGCCGTAGACCCTCTAAGTTTACACTCAAGAAAGATATAACTTAGCCTGGAGGTAGGTGATATCTACGGGTGCTTGCATAGGTCATAGCACATGGGAAGAGAGTCATTTAGCTAGCTTTACTAGGCGTCTCCAGACTTGGCCACTGACGAGCCACCGATGGGCAGAGGTTTTCACTCCGCCAGATGTATTGGTAAACACCTGGCAGGAACTGATGTGCATATAGGAGAATTCTACTAAAGTGAGCTGACACCTTAGGCCCTTCGGGGACACAGTAATGGTGCCCGCAACTCTTACGGAGAATGGTATGCTCTTGATGGTCGGAGTCACCTGATGGGGCAGTTTCTGGTACAAGTCTAACTACTTAAGGATTATATGAGAACTCTCCTACCCCGACAGAATCAACATCCTCTTGAGAGACTTTAACTCAGATAAGCCTGAGCTTAACGATATTAACTTTTACCCTTTTCTTTTATTCTTTACACTTTTTGCAAGAGCTGTGTTCGAGAGATTCGAAGTTTGGTGTGGTCGCATCCCTAGAAAGCATCTACCTGAGGGAGCCCCCATTATACTTTTAACGCTTTCTCATATTTGTCTTCGATGTCTATCAGATTGTCACGTGGTGGGAATCGAGTATTTGGTCTGGGGTTCCTAAAGTCCCTTTCTTGAGTTGCATTTGTATTGGCTGGTTATTTGTTGTCCTTGATTATGTCTCCCGATATGCCACATTTCAGATATAAGTTATTCTTCTGTCGACGAAGATATTTGTCCTTTGAGTGGTTGAGTGACAGTCTCCCTCTAGTCACATCTAGGTCCATCTACATCAGTGAAAAGGAATCCTACATCTGAGGCATGGGTAGTGCCTTGTGACGGGAGCAGGGAGGATTCTGTGTCCACTACATCCTATGCATCTGAGAACTGGGTACCAAGTCTGGTTGTGTTATGTGAATCTAACTACTTATGCTAGGAGGTGCCACTACCAGCTTGCATTCTAAGTAAGCGATGCCATACAGTTACCATCCTGAGATTCTGAGTAATAAGCCCAGCTGCCAGCTGGTTCCCCTTTACCACCCCCCTACCAGCCTACCCACTAACAGCCCACCCCCTACAAGCTCCCCCCCTTACCAGTGTCCGGCATACCTCCTCCCCTGCATTCCGGACATATTATTATTATATCTTATAATCTCCCTTATGGAGCCAAAGGCTATGAAACGGTACTACATACATTAGGGTACTCGTAAGTACAAGGGCTATTCATTTGTGTCTTACTCCATGATAGTGTAATTGTTTTGTTAGGCACCCAGGCTGAAGCGGAAACAACAAAATAAAGCCTCCTCCCTGCCTAAAGCCTAACAAATAAAGGAAATACATGTAAAGAAACCTAAGCAGTCCTATTACTCCTCTCTGTAGCTGCCTGGTATGTATGTAGGTAGGTGGGACACTCCTTGGAAGTGGCAAGATGATTGTTGCCACAGTTGAGACACAGGATGGTTGTTTGGAGGCAATGCTTGCCCTTGGTAGGGCGGTCTGATCTGCCGCAAGTGTGGAGGTGGGTGGGGTGTTTCTGAGAACAGATAGCACAGTGGGGGGTTTTGCTGCATTGGGTAGGGTAGTGTCCGAATTCCAAGGATCTAGAGCATTATGTGTCACAGCAAAAGCAAGGTAGTGTTGCAGCTTAACCTTCCTGCCAAAGAGTGAGAGGCCTCTGCTGAGCGCTTTGTCTGTGGGGTCTTTGCCTGCAATTGTGAGAACCATAGCTGATGCAGCTTTATTCTGGCACTGGGCTTCAGTGGTGAGCCATCTAGGAGGGCAGGAGAGGTGGGTGCCAGGGTTGAATGCTTCAATCTCTGCCTGGACTGTGGAGAAGGTAGTGGTAGTTGGGGTGCCGTGAATGATGACCGTGTACCAGACTTCATCTTTTCTGAGGCCAGAGATGGGGGGAATACTAGCTCTGATAGCTTCCTCAATAACTAGGTGGTGGTTTTTGAGGACACTGGAGGCAGGAGGATTATCATTGATAATAAGGAGGACATGGTGGTTAGGCATGAACTCAATGGCGGAGATAAGTTGCTTCTTGATAGCTGTATTGACAGCGTCGTGAATGTGGCGGTGGTTGATGTCATCTAGGAGGGTAGTACCATCTCTCTCAATGACAATTGTACGCTCGCATTTGGTCAAAACAGAAGATTCTGGCTGTCTGTTTGGTGGAAAGGTAGGGGGGCAGGCAGGAAGACTTTGGGTAACCCTTTAGGCCCAGGTTTGTTGTTGAGGTGGTGGTTGTAGTGGGGCCGTGGTAGTGGTCCCAGTGGCTGTTTGCTGTACCAGCTGTTGTTGAAGTTGTAAAACTTGGGTGTTGAGCTGGGAGAATTGATCCTTCAAGCTGACAGTATCTTGGATATGACACTTTTGGACAATCTCCAGGTGTGTGATGAGGTCCTGGAATGAGTTCTTAAGATGTAGAACCCTCTCATTGATGGCATAGTAGGAGTTTCTGGCTGGCTCATCAGGGCCCCATGGGGACCACTGAGTAGAGCCATGAGAAGGTATAGGCTGAGCGGGTAAGGCGGGGGGGGCTGGACTGTATCCATCGGAGAAGGAGTATCTTCTTCCATCTGGTAGTCTCCAGGTAAGGAGGACGATGGTGGGGCTTGGGTGGGGTGGAAAGGGGGTACAAGAGGGTTTGTAGACCCCCTTCCTCTGCCCTTGCCTTTGGGTGGCATCAGAGGCGTCAGGAGTGTGACTCAGTTGATAGAGGTGATGGAAAACAAATAATAATGGACAATTTATTGATGAAAAGTCTGTAAGAGGGGTTGGGGAAGCAGTGAGAATTGGCTGTTGGCCAATCAGGTGCAAGGTTGGCAAAGAATTTGGTGTGGTTTTTTCTTTCACTATGGTTGTAACGGCAATAGAGTCTGCATTCTGGACTTGGTTGTTTTCATTACTGGTGCCGGCTGTGTAAAGTAGCAAGGTTCTACTGAACTGCTAGCTTTGATAGGAGATTCTTCCGGTCCCCTTTGGACGCAGCATCCAAGACTCTGCACCCTGGTTCTGCTTGACGCCAGCTTTCGAACAGTGCATTTAACGTCTACCCGGCACCAATATTGGAGGAGCCATAGCCTATTATGCAAGTTGTCTTAATCCCCCCTAGTGGCCCTATGATGAAGTACTGACTTTAACACCAGATCTCTTGGCCATCCTATGGTTACATTGGCCGATACCCGGCGCCCTTATTCTACCTGATGCCAGAGTTCCAATGGTGTATTTAATATCTACCTGGTGCCAATATTGGTGGAGTTACACCCTGGTATGGAAGTCATGTTTACTTTGGCGGAGTTCTGAGTTTGACGCCAAATTCCATGGCCATCCTACCAGCACAGCCCCCAACACTGGGCGCCCTGCTTCCACCTGATGCCAGCCTCCCAACGGTGTATTTAATGTCTGCCCGGCACCAATATTGGTGGAGTTACAGCCTGTTATAGAATTGGTCTTACACTGGTCAATTTCTGGCAGAGTGCTGAGTTTGATGCCAGATTCCTCGGCCATCCTATTGACACAGCGGCTGATACCCAGCACCCTAATTCTACCTGACGTCAGCTTTCCAACAGTGTATTCAATGTCTACCTGACACCAATATGGAGGGAGCTACAACCTGTTATGGAAGTCATGTTTACTTTGCTAGAGTTCTGAATTTGACCGCAGATTCCATGGCCATGCTATAAGCGCAGTAGTTGATACTCGGCGCCATGAATCTACCTGACGCCAGCTTTCCAACAGGGTATGTAACCTCCACCCAGCGCCAATATTAGTGGAGTTACAGACTGTTATAGAAGTGGTCTTATCCTGGTAGACGTTTGGTAGAGTGCCGAGTTTAACACCAGATTCCTCGGCCATCATCTAGGTGCAGTGGCCGATACTCAGCACCCTAATTCTGCCCACTGCCAGATTAACACTGGTATATTCAACATCAACCCTGTACCAATATCAGGGGAGTTACAGCCTGTTATAGAAGTCATGTTTTCTTTGGCAGAGCTCTGAACTTGATGTCAGATTGCACAGCCATCCTCTGCGCGCAGCAGCCGATACTCTGTGCCCTGATCCTACCTGACACTACCCTTCCAATGGCATATTTAACATCTACCCGACGCTCATATTGGTGGAGTTGCAGCCTGTTATAGAGGTAGTCTTCTCCTGGTGGACCTTTGGTGCAGTGCTGATTTTGATGCCAGATTCCACGGCCACCATATGGTTGTAGTAGTTAATACCCACCGCTCCGATTCCCCTCGATGCCAGCTCTCCAACGATGTATTCAACAGCCACCTGGCCCTAATATTGGGGGAGCTACAGCCCATTATAGAAGTGGTCTTAACCCCCTCCTGGGGCACCTTTAGTAAAGTGCTAACTTTGATGCCAGATTCCTCAGCCATCCTATAGGAGCAGCAGCCAACCCTCGGTACCCTGCTTGTACTCAATGCTGGCTTTCCAATGGTCTATCAAACATTTATCCAGCCCCGACACCCATGGTGTTATTATCTGGGATGTAGGGTATAAGGTGTACTTACTCGGGCGGGAGTTTAGAGCTTTTCTTTTTCTACACTGTATTATAGAACCCATATGAATACAAATGATCTTTTTTTGACACTATCACAATATGCATAATGTGTCCCTTAGGTCACAAGGTCCAGTCCTTGCATTGTATCTGGAAAGTTTAGTAGTGCTTGCTTGCATCCTGCAAAGAGCAGCTGCATCTGGTTGCGTCTGTAGAATTCAGAGAGTTCTCAGTCACGTTCCAACTTCTGGTGCCAAGAACCATTACATCCTGGGTCGCAGTTTGAACCCTGTTCCTCCTGTGCATCTTACATACACAATACACAGGATGCAACTTTTTATTATTGCTGATGGAATTGCCTCCTTGCATGGTAGTTCGGAAAGTCCCATTCTTGTTTTTGGGTAAACCTTGGCTCCTCTTATTCGAGTTGTTGGCCTGGGTCGTGGTTTACTAGCTACTCTGAATCTAGTCTAGTTGTCCTAATTGTATTTCTTTTTGAATGGCCCAGTAGGCCATGCCTTCAGTAGTTGCAAATATCTCCTCGCCATCTCTCCATACATATCTTAATAGTCTTTCTTGAAACCTTTCATGAACCACCTCATGGCTGATGCTTCATTTCATTCTGCATTATAATTGAGGAGCCTGAATTCATACCAGTCGTTAGTAACATTTCTTCGTTCTTGATAAACATTTTCCAATTTGTTTCAACCCACTTGGTTCCGTTCTATGTCTGCAAACTGGGCCTCAAATATCTTCTTAAAACTGTTCTAATCAGTCAATAGTACTGGTGTTTAACTAACTAGGATGGGTGTTATCCATTGTAGTACTTCTCCATCGAGTAGGGTCAAAGTATGGTATATCTTATCATTGTAGTTTCATTTTGTCCAACATGCTGCATTGAAGTTGGTAAGAAGTTGGACCATAAATCCAAATCGTTTGCTTCTTTCACTATCATATCATGGAGGTGTCTTGACTTTTGGTCTTTGCCCTCCTTCTCGAATTACTTCTTGTATCATTTGTTCTACTTGTTCATGGGTAATCATTGCCAGAAGTTCCAGACTAGATGGCGGTGGGCCTACTGCTGGTACTGGTCCAGACATTCTTTCTGGACTTAGCATGTCTGGTACTTCTTCTGTGTGTGGGGAAGTAACTGGATCTGGGGTAACTGGGCTTGCAGTTCTTACTGATTGTTGACCTGCTTCACTTAATGTTTCGTCAAATCCTCCTAGTCCTAGACCATTATCTCCGAGGTCCCAATCCCCTTCACTGGTTCTTATGAAGGGATCTGTGATGTAATCATTACGTCTCACATCGTAGACAGGTTCTAATATCAAGAATCCTACCAGGTGTAGGGGAGGTGTAAGATGTAATGATCCTGACTTCGTAATAAAATCATAGTTCTCAGGGTGTTGCCTGCACAATCCTTGATCATCAACTCCTTTGACTCCTACCTTATCGCGTCTGTTACTCAGGGTTTAAGTTTCTTTATGTCCTCATTTAGGACTTAATCCTTTAGCATGGCAGAAAAGACAAGTCATGGGTTTCTTAAGATAAATCTTAAAGAGCATCAGGGTTGGTTTTATTCGTAAAAATATAAGTGTAGGAAATAAACTCAAAGAACCTGTGAAGAGTTCATACTCGAAGCTCTAGTGACCCTTTATATAGTCTCTCTTCACCTGATATGACTCATACCTTGCGTCACACGCACCTTGTAACTCATAACTATGAGTCGTGTGAAATCCATCAGCTGACTTCTATGAGTCGCGGTGTAACGTGCCTCAAACCAATCAAAACTCAATCACCCATTCAGCTGCGTAACTCATGTCGCCTGAGTGAAACCCATGACTCATAGTTTGAGTCATATGCGAAAACCATAACATTATGTAACTGACAACTGTCAGTCACGACTAGGTAAATATAATATCCCACAGTGCACTAGTGTGTGTGATATGAAATCCCAACATACCTATATCTTGGAATTGGGAGCTATGTGAAATCTGCCTTCCTTAGTTACAGTTTGTGACAAGAAGCCAGTACCTACCAGAGAGGTGTAACTTGCCAGATCTTGGATGAGCACAGCATTGAACCAGAAAAAGGACCTAGGATCCATATTGATGACATCCCGTAGGTAGGTATTACATTGGGAGGACTTAGCGGAGCAGAAACCAATAGCATACTCGAAGGTCTCATCTCTCTCCTTACAGAAGGTGCAGAGGATGCGCTTGTAATGTGAGAACTAGGAGCTATGGGTAGCAAGGTATGACTTGCCACATCTTATCCAATGTATCTGACTGGCTACGAATCTGGGAAGACCCATGAATGTATATGGCACAGTAGTAGGAGTGTGGCGGTACGAGCTTGGTGACAAAATTGGTTGACCCCCCTCATTTTACATCCAAAATAGGTGTTTTTGCTTTGCAAAATCACCGCTTTGTCTCTCTGCAAAAAATCGGAAAATTTACTAGCATTCTCAGTGACATCTAGATATTACTGCCCTCGAGTATCAAGCTGTGTTAATAATCGCTCATGGCACAATTCTCTAAAGCATGAGAGTGGTCCAAAGGTACATCTAATTTTATTTGAGGTTCCCATACAAAACGTACATTGTAACCATGTTCAATTCGGACACTAAGCTCCCAGCCATTATTGTGCGGGGCGAAAATTCTGATAAATCTTTCCCCAAGAGCCTCGGAAATATCCGACATTATGGTATTAATTTCATCAGTTCTTTATTGCTTTTGGATGAGCTGTGGTTGCATGAAATCAGCCACTTTTGATGAAAAATGGGGGGGGGTCAGCGAATTTTGTCACTAAGATCGTCCAAGGGAGGTGTGGGAGTTGTAAGGTTCCAGTCAAGGATGAGCATGGACCTTATACATAGCTTAAGTAAGGTGTAGGTTAGTAACCCAGTAAGACAGTACTAGGCTGGGCCTGCTAGGTATAGGTATACAAGTGGGAGCCTGGGTAGAAATAGGAGCCTGATAGACAAGTAGGGTGCATCAAGTTGTAGATACCTTGGGGATGCCACTATAAGAGTGGTCCAGAGAGCAGGCAATATTGAGCCCTGTATCCTACTGAGCAGGATGAAGTGTGAAGTAACATGCCAGGGGTCCTAAGTGAGAACCACCGGTAAGATGCGAGTAGTGGTAGAGTTGACGTGTGGAGGAAGCAGATCAAGTGCAGAGCTAGTGTCCTTCTCTTTACAGTCAAACAAGGATATAGGGCTAGCAATTTGGCCTTGTAGTACAGTATGCTGAGGTCTATTGAGGAAAAGCAATTGGTACACCAGCAGAGAACCCGGCACCTGAAGAGATTTATTTCATATAATATTGTAGCATTTGGGGCAAAAAGGTCTACCCCATACATAAGGAGAGGACGGATGAGGCTGGCTACGAGCTCGTTCTAGTACCAGGAGGAAACATGCTATCTCACACTGGAGAGTCTTCTGACTATAACAAATGCAACTTGAGCAAGGCCCAGGCAGTGCGTAAAGTAAGGGGTTTTATTAAGTGTAGGGGTAGCCTATAGCCCAGACAATGAACGTATGCAAAGGGGGAAAACACCTGTCTCAGAAGTGATACAGGCAAAATACAAAGGAGGAGACAGTCCCTTGAGGTGCACAAGTAGAGAAGCTCTATCACAGGAACTGAGAAGCCAATGCCGGGAGGGTGCTCCTCATTCTGCAACCAGGAAAAATTAGATTGAAGAACACGAAGATAAGTGTAGTAAGAAAAGCTAGATGCTCTAATAGAAAAATCCTGGACATAGCAAGCGATAGGCCCCTGTGGGATATTCAAATGAATCTGCGACACATAAATTACAACCAGCAAAGGAAATATCGGAGACGCCTAAGTGGTACAAACTAAAACCAAAGACAAAACTTCAGGTGTACTCTAGAAAATCAGGTGGTACTTGCCCAGTGTAAGGAAGGATAGGACTCAGGATACCAGGTATAGGGCTCTGTACGTTGTGCAAAATATGATAGAAGTACAAAGATATGGTACTAGGACAAAGGTAGATGTATTAAAAGAGTGTGATTGGAATTGGTGGATGGAACTACAAGGAAGGCAGTCACAAATGATATTAGGGTTGGCAGAGATGAGGGCACACAAGGTGCAGAGAAACTGTATATAGGGAGTTCTCCTCATGTAACCAACCATCACGTTTTCCTTCACCTTCATCCTGTTTTCCAAGTTGCTATCAAAATAGAGGTTCTCTGGATGGCATCTACCATATAGAAGGCTTCTTTGAGGTCCAGGAAAAGAGGTAAATCCATACATCGAGAGGCCTAGAGGAGTGTAATGACCCTACGTTAGAGAGCTATGGTAACCTACGTCGATGGCCATACATAAGACCGAGAGGTTAGATGGTAGACAAGGAGGGTATGCTGGCGCATATTCGAGGGATATCTGATGGTCAAGATATCTCTAAGAACAGAAGGTACTTAAGGAAATAGGGTACCTGAGTAGTCGTAGTAATGTGACAATGTGCGCTCTGGCCTAAGGATAGGACAGAAGGCCGGGTGAGTTTACCCTGTCTAAGGAAGTCACGTTACCCTACCATGGAGACCGGTTTCGTGTCACCATGGACATACTTACCCTACTTTTGGGACACTATTCCCCTACCTTCCATCAGAAATGTTCTCGGAGGAATTTCGGGAAATGTTAGGATTGTTTATTACGCAATGACAATCAACGGGCACTTGGTTGCACTTTGATCGGAAGACTACAGGAGGAGCTATAGTGCTCCGAACAAGCTCTAACTTGGTAGAATTACTCCTAACAGGTACCTGCGGCCTCAGGGTTTGCCCTGGGCGTCATGGGCCAAAATGGGTGGAGTTGCCGTCTTACTAGTTAAAATGGAGTTCATGAAAACATGTCCATAACACTATATAAGTTGCTGCCATCTGTCTGACCAGAAGCTGTTCGCAGGATATATAAGGTGGTGAAGGTGAGAAGGTCAGGTACCTTCTCCAAAAAAGAACATAGTAAAGCGGACCAAACCTGAGGGAGTTAGCATGAGCTATCCGGAAGGGTCCCCAGAGTAGTCCTGAGTAGTACCGGAGACATCTGGGAAGGTTTTACGCCAATCAAGCCTACACGTGCCCCTTTGCCATAGGCTGTTTGTGGGTTGTTTGAAGACTCTAATAGCATGATACTTATCACGCTGAGTGGTGTGCCAGGAGTAAGGGACCATGGGTAGCGCCCACGGGTCCCGCGACTGACACAGCTCGATGTGGGAGCGCCGCAGACCCTCTAAGTTCGTATTCAAGAAAGATAGAGCTTAGCCTGAAGACAGCTGATGTCTACGGGAGCTTGCATAGCGCATAGCACATGAGAAGAGAGTCATTTAGTTAGCTTTCCTAGGGGTCTCAACAGTTAGCCACTGACGAGACACCGATGTGCAGAGGTTTTCACTCCGCCAGGTGTATTGGTAAACACCTCGTAGGAACTAATGTGCATATAGGAGAATTCTACTAGAGTGCGCTGACACCTTAGCACTTCGTGGACATGGTAATGGTGCTGGGGCAACCCTTACGGAGAAGGGGCATACTCACGATGGTGGGGGTAACCTGATGGGGGAGTTTTTGGTATAAGTCTGACTACTTAAAGATTATACGAGAACTCTCCTACCTCGACAGAATCAACATCCTCTCGAGAGACTTTAATTGAGATAAGCCTGACCTTAACGATATTAAATTCTACTGTTTACTTTTATTCTTTGCACTATTGCAAGAGCTGTGTTCAAGAGATTTGAAGTTTGGTGCGGTCGCATCCTTAGGAACCATCTACCTGAGGGAGCCCCCATTACAGTGTATCGTTAAGCGATCTCCTCGATTAACTCTGTGCCTGATTTTCCTTGGAACCGACGTTGACAGACCACGATGGTTACGGAACCTTTGCCAGCCCAGGTCGAGATAGGAACGTCGCGTTCAGACAGCAGCTTGGATCTCAACAAGAATCCTCTAGAAGCTCCCCTTTTTAGTGCCTCTATTATCGCTGACACTGGCGGCCTAGGAGAAGCATCGCGTTTTTTGATTGATGCAGCTCCTATCGAACTCCAAAACGAATGTGGAGATTTGGTCCTCCCAGACCCCGGCACCGCCGCTCTGTCTTTCCTAAGCGATATCCTTTTGGCGCAAGGTGTCCTGAAGGACAACCCCGAAGCCGAAAGGTTTACCATCACGCAATTTACACGCAACTTCGTGGAGCCCTATATCCTACGGGACGTGATGCAAGAAATCAAAGGGGCAAAGGGGGAACTACATAATTGGAACAAGAAGACACAGAAGGTCTTCCGGAAGCAGATAATAGATTCGTGGGTAGGATGGATGAAGAGGCAACAAGACCCATTTTTGCTTTCGTTGGGGAACCAAGATGCAATGAAGATTCGGATGGAGGCATTGGAAAAGCCTGCGAAGGATGGGTATCAAATAGATGAGGACAATGATGTCCTGATGATTGAGGCTGTCCCTGTGGTACCCCTGTTGAAAGAAAAGCCTGAGGATTATACTCGGCAACTGACTCTCTATGCGAGAAACGAGAACTATCGACCTCAGTTGAGCCCCTTAGGTTTGAGAATCGTGGAAAGCTTAAAGGATCAAGGATCCGAAGCCGCTCATTCCTTCGCTCATGCCTGCTCTCGATCGCTTTCTGCATCAGTGGCATGCAGTCACACAGTCAGTCCAATAGGGACCTCGAGACCACAAGGCTCCCGAAGAGTGTCGCGTTCTCCCTCGAGAGCTATACGAGAACCCTCTCCGTCGATCACTGTAACTCCCGTACCGTCACCAGTCACCCAGCCCCTTCTCCCTCCTCCATTTTCAGCCTTTGAGCATAAACCAGTCCACCACCTTCCTCCAGTATTCTTCGAACATCGTCCAACTCCTGCAGCTACGCCTATATCGTTACCGATTTCGGCTCCTTGGCCAGCCACGAGACAGGGGTATCCGGGGCTCGCTGATCGAATCCAAAGGATGTTGAACATTTTGGAGAACCCTAGACGCCGACCCCTTTGTCCCATGACTGCCTCACAAGGTACCCCAGTGCCTGTCGCAGCAATGCCCCGTCAACCCAACTGGCCACAGGTCCATGTACCAACCGCACCTGTTAAACCTTCGGGTAATGCTGGGTTTTCTGGGTTCGGGCCAGCACTGCCAGAGCGGGGACCTTTCTGTCACCCAGCATGCCCGGCATGCGGTGGGCGACATGACTTCTTTTGTCATCCACCACTGCCAGCGGTACCGGGTGGCCCACCATGAGAGGCCAGACAAGATAAGGGAAAGGGCAAGGAGGAACCCCTATGTGGCTATTGCAATAAGAGGGGTCACGAAGGACCTCCAATACACCCAAAGACCTGTCCAGCTTTTGTCGAATGGTTAAAGGTGTCGCAGCCTGCGCCAAACCCGATACCATCGGGGAGTAACCAGCCAGCAGGCTCAGTACGGCCACAAGCACTGTCAGGAGGGGGTCCTCCGGATGACGGGAACCGTGGTGGTCAAGACGAGGGAGATGATAGTTATGAAAGACCAAGGCAAACCTTCAGTGGCAACGCCGGGGGCAGTGGGGGTGGAAATCTACCTCCCGGAGGCGGATTCTTTATGGCTGGCGGAGGGGACCCGGGGGATTCCGACCCGTAAGACAGCTCTGATGATGATGCCGATTCCCTGCCCGATGTCACACCCTTTTTGGGACCACGCCGTAATGGCTGCAATGACAAGAAGACAGATATGACCATCGGGCAGAAGCAGTCCGAGAACGGTTACGAAACCAATCTCGGTCCTCGTCACATTCGAGACGCAGGAAGCCCGAGAAGCTAAGCGGCATTCCCACATTTAAGGGAGTTGTTGCCGATCTGGCTAGTTTTCTGACCTTGGTCGAAGTCAAGTTTAAGTACTTTTCCGATTGCCATCTGACGGACATGGATGAGATCAACTTGGTCATACCTCTTCTCGAAGACCAAGCCCAAAACTGGTACATAGGCATACACGCACACATCAACCGTGAAGCTGCTAAGCGCGCTGGTATGCCGGTCAACAAGAATGGTCTGCTCTGGACATGGAAGGGTTTCCGTGAACGGTTAGAGCAGAGCCACGGAGGTGACAACGTGAATTGGGATAAGAATCTTCTCACGTGGAACAACTTGGTGATGTCTCCCCACCAGAGCAGTCCCTACCTGGACAAAGTTATCGATCTGATGTACAAGCTGAACTACACAGACCACCAGCAGGTAAAGGATAAGGTTAGGGCGGGGATAACGTGCGAGCTTCGGAAGTCGTGGGTGTTAATAACACCTCGCCCCGAAAGTCTAAACGATTACGTGGATTTACTTCAGCAAGTTGGTCATAATCTCGAAGACGATAAATGTTTCGGACATCTCAACAATGATAAACCTGCGAAGCCACGTGAGAAAAGAGAGAAGGAAACTTCTAAACCGTCGAGAAGATTTAAGAAGAGGGAGAAAGGTTCAGGTTGGAAGGACAACAAGGCGCGGAAGACCACTAATGTTGGCGCCGGAAAGCAGGCAGGGACCTCTGAGTACGCAATTGCTCATCGTGACATCCCTCAGACCCTGACTGATGAAGGACGCAACAACAAGCAATGTACCAAGTGCGGGAGAGAAGGACACTTCTGGAGACGGTGTTCGGTAACCTACCCGGTCGTTCATGCTATGAGGAATACCGTGGGAGTGAAACGGTCACGACCCAAGGCGGAATCCTCTACGAGTGGCAATAAACAATTAAAGCGGATTGAAGCGTCTTGTCCACCTCCTTCTGGTCCCAAGCTCTTGGAAGCTCGCAAACCTTCTGCTACTATTATGAAGGTTGATACAGACCTCAGTGAAGGTAAGAACCTAATCCTAAGAAGGAGATAATATAGGCTGACCTATCTAGATGTATGAAGATTTCGAAGAAAGGATGGCCACTCAAGTAGAACGAATTAAGGTAAGAACCAATTCGCGTTGACTAGCTTTCAAGTTCTGACAAAGTTGCCAATACAGGATTATTGAGGGACTACCTGCTCAGGTAGATGTTACGGTCGCACGCGTTGTTTGGTCTTTTCTTTTAGTTCTTGGGTTCTGTTATTTCTTATGTTTTTCACATTTAGACATTTTGGGGAATTACTTTTAGGTTTTTCTTTGGATAAGCATTCTGCCCCGAGGGGTCGCTCGGGAAAATGGGAACCGCACGACATTGGGATGGGGCACAAAGATGCCCTGTTTGGCACCAGTTGACTGGACGTCTCCGGAGAGCAAATGTATTTCTTGTCTTATATGGGTCGTTTGTCTTGTACAGTTGAATTGGTTGGGTTATTAGTCTTGAATAAAAAGTTATCTTTCAAGTTTACCTGAGGAGGGTTTAGTACATGAAATCATGCTCGCATGATAGTAAACAGCACTCCAATTCATCTTATTGATTAAACTATTCTTAAAACATTTACCGACCCGTTGTGGCTGCTCTTGTGTCGAAAGGCGAGAGACTACCAAGAATGAGTACCCTGAGACAAACCAAGAAAGTACGGCACTCAAGCCGACCCAAACATAGCAAGTCCATTTACTTGCGAGTGACACTAGACTGGCGCATAGAGTGTAGGCATGTAAGTGCCGAAGGATTATTACGATTGGATAGTGGAGCTACTGGCCCCGTGCTAAGTAGTCAATGGGTTAAGAGTACCCAAACTCCTTGTGTACGAAGAAGGATCCATACTCCAATAAAGGATGCAAGCGGTAACCACATACCAGGGTCGGGTCTTCATTATACGAAATCATTGGACTTGAAGATAGGTGATCACATGAATGGTATGCGCTTCGAGGTAGCCAATCTTGCTGATACCAGAGTTGATGGTTATCTCCCAATGTTGTGGTTAAATGATCATAGCCCCGACATAGATTGGAATGTAGGATCACTGACCTGGCGCTCAGAATTCTGTAAGGCTAACTGCCCGACAGCGCAGAGGCGGTTAGTATACATGACTGATGAAGAATTGTTGGCCGGGCCAAGATCCCGAAAATGTATATTTTCTAGGGACGGTACAGTTCTCAGATAAGAGTGGTGAAGATGTAACAGTCCAACTCCTACCGGAGTACAAGGACTTTGGAGACATCTTGAGTCAAGAGAGGATAGAAACACTACCGGAACATACGAAGTATTCTCATAGAATTGATTTAATTTCCCGAAGTACACCTCCCTTCGGGCCTATCTATCCGATATCGGTAAAAGAGCGACAAGCTCTTAAGGAGTTTATAAACGATATGTTACGAACAGGGAAGATAGAAAGGTCTACTTCCTTGTCCTCGGCTCCTATACTTTTTGTACCAAAACCAGATTGTACTCTAAGATTGATAATAGATTACTGAGGACTTAACAAAATCACAGTGAAGAATAGATATCCTCTCCCGTTGATGAACCAGTTGCGTGGCAGGATGTCTAAAGCTACGGTATATAGCTTGATGGACCTGAAGAATGGGTATTGGGAAATCCGAATGGTAAAGAAAGCCATAGGAGATAGTTACTCGTATGAGGAACTCACAGCCTTTCACAGGGAATTGGCACTACATCAATTTAAAGTGATGCCCTTTGGGCTATGTAACGCCCCCGCCACCTTCCAGAGCATGACAAATGACATATTTAGAGAGATGCTGGGTGAAGGAGTCGTCGCTTATATGGACAATATCCTAATTTACTCTGAGACAATTGAAGAACATGTCTCTCTAGTAAGGGGAGTCATGGAGAGGTTGAGGAAGCATCGACTATGTGTAAACATAAAGAAGTTGTTCTTCCACAAGAGTGAGATTGAGTTTCTAAGTTATCGGATATCCTAGAAGGGAATATCCATGACCACCAAGAAGGTGGATTCTATCCTAGTATGGAAACTACCAACTAGCGTCGTCGGAGTCTAAAGTTTTATGGGCTTTGCTAACTTCTATAGAAGGTTCATAGACGGGTTTAGTAAGATAGCGAAACCTTTGACTGACCTCACTAAGAAGGATATCAAATTTGATTGGACTACTGCTTGTGATAAGGCATTCTATGATTTGAAGAAAGCCTTTACCACAGGACCAATCCTAGCACACTTTGATCCTGCCCACCAGACCAAACTGGAGACAGACGCAAGTGACTTTGCATTAGGTGCCGTATGTTCTCAGTTCTGTGAAGATGAGAAGTGGCACCCGGTGGCCTTTCATAGTAGGAACTTCCACCCAGCTGAGAGAAATTATGATGTACATGACAAGGAAATGACTGCCATCGTGGCAGCTATCAAGGAATGGGAACATCTGTTTAGGTCGCTAGAGGGCGAGATCTCGGTTTACACCGATCACAAGAATCTGGAGTACTTTAATAGTACAAGGACCCTCAACCGCTGACAATATCACTGGGCAGAATTCCTACAGCCGTTCAATTTCAAGGTAGTTTACCATGAAGGAAGGCTGAATAAAAAGGCAGATGCACCGTCGAGGCGTGGAGACCACCGCCCTGAAGGGGGGAGTAATTCTCTGTCAGTGCCACTAAAGCCATTTTTTCGCCCCGGACCATGGGTTGTGGGACAAGAGCGAGATCTCTTACGTCCTCATACATTGGCAGCCTGTCAAGGCTATTGGTTGCAATCGACAGATTTAGATGCATTGCGTACGGCTGCCAAACAGGATCCCATCTACATGAGGGACTTCAAGGCTGTGTTAGCGGGAGACAAAGATGTTGACCGTAACTTGACAATAGAAAGAACTACGCTTCTATACAACAATCTTACTATAGAGAAAGATCTTCTCCTATGCAAGAGTAGGTGGTATATGCCGGACTCACAAGAGCTGAAGGAGAGGATCATGGAAGCCGAACATGACTACCATATTGCGGGACACTTTTGGACGTACAAGACGGCAGGCAGGGTTAGGGCTAACTTCTTTTGGCCTAAGATGGATGAGACCATTATGGACTATGTTCGTATGTGATACCTGTCAATGGAACAAATCCATTAAGCATAAGCAGTTTGGCTGGTTGGAACCTGTCGGAGTGCCATTGAGGGCGTGGACGGACATCTCAATAGACTTCATAGTAGCACTACCGGAATCAGAAGAGTATACCAAAATTTGGGTAATCATGGATAGATTCTCAAAGATGGTACACTTTATGCCTTTAGCCACAGAAGTTCCAATAAAGGATCTGGCCTTGATGTTCCTGAAGGAGATTTGGCGGCTTCATGGGCTCCCAGAATCTATAATCTCCAATCGAGATAGCCGATTCACATCCAGGTTTTGGATGAGCCTGATGCAACAGTTGCCACTGAAACTACAGTTATCGACCACTTTCCCCCCTGAGACTCATGGGCAGACTAAGAGGGGGAACCAGACCTTGGAACAATACTTAAGAAATTATTGTTCCTATCAGCAAGATGATTGGGCATCGCTGCTACCTTTAGCGGAATATGCATACAATACATCTACCTCTGAGTCAACCAAGTTATCTCCGTTTGAGACTAACTATGGCTTTAACTCACGGACCAACTGGTCGGGTACAGTCTCGGAACAACAAGGTGTTCATCCCAGTAGTGAGCTATTGGTAAAGAATTGGGAAGGTGTCTGGCAAGAAGTCTGAGATACACTTAAGCGAGCTCAAGAGAGACAACGGAAGTGGTGTGACCAGAAATGGTTACCATTGCCCCAATATGTTATGATGGAAGATGTCACAAATGGCAGGGCAAAGAAGGTTGATGGCGTGATGCTAAATCGAAAGAACATCCGCGCTAAGCGACCTATGGAGAAGCTCGACCACCATATGTTTAGACCCTTTGTAGTCAAGCATAAAGTTGGGAACCGAACTTATGAACTCCAATTGCCTGCTCGTTGGTCAATGCATTTGGTATTCAATGTCGGACTCTTAGAACCCTATCGGGAAGACGCAAGTGGTAAAAGGACTAAGGAAGACCCAGTCCCCGAGATAGTAGACAATGAGCCCAGCTATGTTATTGAGGCAGTCGTAGACAGTCGATGGTACAGAAATATGAAAGCCAAATTTCCAAATCACTTCGTACAGTACCTAGTTTCATAGGAAGGCGCTGGCACAGAGGAGAACCCTTGGGAGCCATATGAGATGCTAGAATGCACTGGCTGCAAAGCCATGACAGATTTCCACCATCGGTACCCCCATAAACCCAGAGACCATGGGGTTGCAGGTGAACAGAATCGGGGAAATAAAAGACGACGTTAGCGGACCGGGTCGGTCCTTAGAGAAGAGGGGAGTGATGTGATAACCCTAAGTTATAGAGCTATGGTAACCTATGTCTCTGCCAATACATAAGACCAAGAGGTTAGATGGTAGACGAGGAGGATATGCTGGCGGATATTCGAGGGATATCTGATGGTCAAGATATCTCTAAGAACAGAAGATACTTAAGGAAATAGTCTACCTAAGTAGTCCTAGTAACGTGACAATGTCCGCTCTGGCCTAAGGACAGGACAGAAGGGTGGGTGAGTTTGTCCTGTCTACGGAAGTCACGTTACCCTACCATGGAGACCGGTTTCGTGTCACCATGGACATACTTACCCTACCTTTGGGACAATATTACCCTACCTTCCGTCGGAAATGTTGTCGGCGGAATTTTGAGAAATGTTAGGATTGTTTGTTGTGCAATGACGATCAACGGGCACTCAGCTGCACTTTGATTGGAAGACTACGGGAGGAGCTATAGTGTTCTGAACAAGCTGTAACTTGGTAGAATTACTCCTAACAGGTACCTGCGGCCCCAGGGTTTACCCCGGGCATCATGGGCCAAAATGGGTGGAGTTGCCGTCTTACCAGTTAAAATGGAGTTCATGAAGACAGGTCCATAATACTGCATAAGTCGCTGCCGTCCGTCCAACCGGAAGCTGTTCGCAGGATATATAAGGAGGTGAAGGTGAGAAGCTCAGGTACCTTCTCCAAAAAAGGACGGAGTAAAACGGGCCAAAACTAACGGAGTTAGCGTGAGCTATCCGCAAGGGTCCCCAGAGCAGTCCCGGATAGTACCCCAGACATCGGGTAATGTTTTACGCCAATCAAGCCTACACGTGCTCCTTTGCCGTAGGCTCTTTGTGGGTTGTTTGAAGACTCTAATAGCATGATACTTATCACGCTGAGTGGTGTGCTAGGGGTAAGGGACCATGGGTAGCGCCCACGGGTCCCGCCACTGACAGAGCTGGACGTGGGAGCGCTGTAGACCCTCTAAGTGCGTATTCAAGAAAGATAGAGCTTAGCCGGAAGACAGCTGATGTCTACGGGAGCTTGCATAGGTCATAGCACATGGGAAGAGAGTCATTTAGTTAGCTTTCCTAGGGGTCTCGACAGTTAGCCAGTGACGAGACACCGATGCGCAGAGGTTTTCACTCAGGCAGGTGTATTGGTAAACACCTCGCAGGTACTGATGTGCATATAGGAGAATTCTCCTAGAGTGCGCTGACACCTTAGCCCTTCGGTGACACGGTAATGGTGCCGGGGCAACCCTTACGGAGCAGGGGCATACTCATGATGGTCGGGGTACCCTGATGGGGGAGTTTTTTGTATAAGTCTGACTACTTAAAGATTATACGAGAACTCTCCTACCCCGACAGAATCAACATCCTCTCGAGACACTTTAATTGAGATAAGCCTGAGCTTAACGATATTCAGTTTTACCGTTTACTTTTATTCTTTACACTTTTGCAAGATCTGTGTTCGTGAGATTCGACGTTTGGTACTGTCGCATCCTTAGGAACCATCTACCTGAGGAAGGCCCCGTTACAAGGAGTCAAATCTTGTAGGAGAGTGTACAGATAGCATCAAAACAGCTGAAGCCTGCAATTCTCCCACAGTGGTGCAGGTTTGGTAGCCTGGAACCCTGAGTCACATTGGTTAGCCTTATAGCCACTAATCTCTCAAGGACCTTGGAGGTGGTTTCAAGAAAGACTATCATGTGAAAAGCTGAGGGAGAGCTGTAGTCTGCCTTACCAGGTTTATTTAGTATAATACCATTAGCCTTTTTCATAGAAGTTAGGTGCAAGCCATGAACTGGTAGGAGTATGAGCAGTGTAGGAAGAAGAAATAGGTTGATGGAGTAGAAGTTTTTCCAAACCCCATAGGCGATCTGATCAGGACCAGGTACCGATGCTGCAGTGGATCAGCCCAGGCCTAGTAACACCTCCTCTGGTGGAACTGGAGGAATAAGCCTAAGATGTGGAACAAGTCATGAGGGTAAAGTAGGAAGCAGGAGTGAAGGGGAAAAATGTGAGGGTAGGATGTAATTTATGTCATCTAAGATAGTAGCTCCTAGGAGTACAGGAAAGCAGGATACAGCACAACTGTAAGAAAGCTGCTTGGCAGTCCAAATGGATTGTGGACCAGGACAGGTGAGAAAGCTGTTCTGGTAGGTTTTTTTTGGCAGTGGCTATGTATAGCCTTGAAGTAGGAATTACAGGGTGTTTTGCATTCGAGGGACCAGGACAAGGGATTCCAGGCCATCCAAGTGATGTGGTAAAAGTGAGCATGGAGACAGACCGTGTCAAGGGACTACCATGGCTTGGCATGAGGCAAGGGGTGAGTAGACCAAGGGAGCCACAGACAGTGGCCAAGCCATAATAGTAGAAAGTACAGAGTGAAAACCACCAGGACAGGGACACTGAAGCAGGCCAAGAGAAGAGAAGAGCGAAAGAGAGACACACCAGCTCAAGGGCAAGGGGTACCTACTCTATGACCCCATTCCACAGATAACAGGCTTATTTATTTAGCTTTTTTGTCATATGTTTATTGATTGTAGCTTAAACAGGTATATGTACCTTAGAGTATTATTAGTATTATTATTATAATTATGTCCTTATCTCGCTTATGGAGCCAAAGGCTATGAAGTAGCACTACATACATCTGGGTACTTTCAAGTACCTGGGCTATGGATCTGTCTCTTACTACATGATAGTGTCATCTTTTCATTGGGCACCCCGGCCAGAGCGCAAACAACAAAATAAAGTCCTCCTCCCCACCTGAAGCCTAACAAATTAAGGAAATACAAAGCAATGAAACCTAAACAGGCTTATTCCTCCTATCAGTTGCTGCCTGGTGTGCATGTAGGTAGGTAGGACACTCCGGAGAGGTAGCCAGGTGATTGTTGTCACAGTTGAGGCAGAGGATGGTGATGTGAAGGCAGGGTTTACCCTTGGTAGGGCAGTCTGACCTTCCACCAGTGTGGAGGTGGGCAGGGTGTTCCTGGGAACATATTGGGCAATGTGGGGTTTTGGTGCATTTGGTTGGGTGGTGGCCAAACTCCAAGCATCTGGAGTAGTTAGTGTCAGGACCAAAGGTAAGGTAATGTTGCACCTTAAACTTGCTGCCAAAGAGGGAGGGGCCTCTGCTGAGGACTTTATCTGTAGGATCTTTGCCTGCAATCGTGAGAACCATAGCTGAAGCAGCTTTATTCTGGCATTGGGCTTCAGTAGTAAGCCATCTAGGAGGGTGGGGGAGGTGGGTTCCAGGGTTGAAAGCTTCAATCTCTGCCAGGACTGTGGAAAAGGTAGTGGTAGTTGGGATGCCGTGAATGGTGACCCTGTGCCAGACTTCGTCTTTTCTGAGGCCAGAGGCGGCAGGAATGGTAGCTCTGATAGCTTCCTCAATAACAAAGTGGTGGTTCTTGAAGACAGTGGAGGCAGGAGTGTTATCCTTGGTAATGAGGAGGACATGGTAGTTAGGCGTGAACTCAATGGTATAGATAAGATGCTTTTGAATTGCTGTGTTGACAGCATCACGAATGTGGAGGTGGTTGGTGTCATCTGGGAGGGCAGTGCTATCTCTTTCAATGACAAAGGTGCCGTCGCGTTTGGTTAAAACTTCAGTTGGTGAAGTTTTGTTTGGTATAGTAGTGGAGGGGCGAGCAGGGAGTGTTTTGGATGTCCTCTGGGCCCAGGCTTGTTGAGGTGGGGGGTTTGGTAGCATTGGGGGTGGGGGAGCGGGGGTGGAGGCTTGCTGTTGAAGCTTTTCTTATAGGAGTGAAACTTGTTAGTTGAGCTCGTCAATTTGCCCTTTTAAGACAGTAGTATCACTGATGTGCCTTTGCTGGACAATGCTGAGGTGGTTGATAAGTGATTGAAAGCAGTCCTCAAGGTAGCTGACTTGCAGTTTGGTCCAGAGGTTGGTGTCTCTGTCAGGGGTGTTTGGTGCCCATGGGGACCACTGATCAGTGCCAGGTGTGGGTTGGCTTGGAGTAGTGGCAGGTTGGACTGTATCCACCAGGGAAGGAATGTCTTCATCCATGTGAGTGTCTCCTGGTGTGAGTGGAGATGGGGCGCTCTGGTGCAGTTGCAATAGGGGTACCTTGGAGTTGGCAGCACTCCTGCCTCTGCCTCTAGCCTGTGGAGGTATCAGAGGTGATGGGAGAAGGACTCAGTTGATAAAAGGTGATGAAAAACCAATAATAGAGGATGATTTGTTGATAAAAAGTCTGTAAGGTGAGGGGGGAAGTGTGAAGATTTGGTTGTTGACCAATGAGGTGGGTGCTCGGCGAAATGCTTGGCCTGGTTGTTTCTTTCGCTGTGGTTGTAATGGCAAAGCAGTCTCCCTTAGAGTATTGTATATATCTAGGATGGGTCTAACTCCAGGTCCTCCTCCGTAAAGGAAACAAGTATCCTCCACAGAAAAGGCAGCAAAGTGAAGAAAACTCTTTAGCATCATCATTGACAAGGAAAAGAACAGACAGGTTACCTTGCGAAAATGCTTCCACAGGTGTCATCAGATAAATGTATCTAACTGGCTGCCGTCAGCCCTCAGCGACAAGTAGTAATATGGCCAGTCAGCTCAGCCTAGGAGACAGTGCAACACCATGGCAGGCCAGCCAGCTATGAAGCTGAGGGGTGAGCCACAGCCAGTGAAGTAGGAAAGATGGGAGGAGTGCCTCCAATCCCTTAAGAGGAGGAAGGCAACCAAATCACCAGAGAGCAAGGTGCCTGGTACAGAGCCACAGTGAGTAACTCCCAGAGGGTTTACACCATGATGAAGGAAGTCAGAACCATGTGAGCAAGCAGCTACAACTGTGTAACAGGCAGGGTCTGGGGGTCAGGCAGCCCAAGGCACACCATGATCGGAGCACATAGGAGTTCGGAGATGAAGAGGTCTAGGTATTGGTGTGTAACTGAGATTAGTCGTATGAGGTTTGGGGTTCTAGGGTTCAACGTCAGGGTTCTCAGGTTCAAGAGGACGTGAAGTAGAAGAGACATGTAATGCCTAGGTATATGTGTCCGAAGGAGATTACCAGATTGCATAACGAAAGTAAAATGTAAAGGGACAAAGACTTTTCTATACAAAGGAAATCCTCCTTGATCAGTAATAGAAAAGAAAGTTCTTGTTGTCGGGTGCAGCCATGGTATTTCCATCTGGTTCTATCAAATTCCATTGTAGGGCAACACACTCCAATCATGATACAAAGGAAATCCTACTATGCAACCAAAAAGACCATACCCAATATATTCAACCAAAAACCAAATGCCTAGTCCTCCATCATGGCTGGGTGGCCATGACCGACGACCAAGCAGAGGGGATACAAGCCCAGCAGAGAGAATACTAGCCTAGGAGTAGGGAAGATACCCATAGAGATATCAGAGCTGGAAGTGAGTAGTGGCCAGCCTCTGACTGGCTGGAAGAAGGCAGAAAGAAGAGCTGCTTTATGATAAAGGAGGAGGGTCTCAAGAATCCAAGTAATAGGGTACCAGCAGACTCGAAGAAGGGGAGGAGCAAGAAGGCAAATCCGGGTAAGGCAGGGAAGATGATACATACAGCTACTAGTTACGATAGATAGGGTTACAGGAGCCACTCCTTACCTGACTACCGACCTGAGGTATTACCACTTCTGTCATATAGTCCATTATTCTTAGAGAGAAAGTATCACTTTGTAGATGGGATACCACCACTATGAAATGAAAGGAGGCAGGCCACATGACTCCTGATAGTCCAGAGGACATTAGCAAAAATTTACTCTTACGTCCTGTGCGTCCTGTGCGTCTGATAAACAGGACACACAGGATGCAAAGCGTTAATGAGGACATTGGCTGTATCAGTTGTGGCATCCTGACATTCGCATCCGCACCTTCCTGCATCCTGACACTAACAGGACAGGCGGCACTCCAACCCCCATGGATTGTGACGCTTGTTAGCTCGGTTCTGAGCATTATAACAATGCATGCCCTTTCCCCCCTAGGGTCCCAACACCCCTACTATTCCTGCCGGGCGTCCTGACCCCCCTGAAAGTCCCGCCTGGCGTCCCGGCCATCTGGCCACGCTTGCTCTGTGTTTGGAGAATCTCGGCTGCTTCTCCCTCTCGCCGTGACGCTCTTCAACCCTGCGCCCGTGTTGCAATCCTGTCCGTGTAAAGCCAGTTGTGTTTGAATGACTTCATCTATATCGCTAGGCTCCCAGCGCATGACTCATCTGCTCTCCTTGTCCTAACTTCCTGTCTTGGCTCCTGTGTCTCATGAGTTCGAAGAACTACTCCCCTGTGCCCCAAGTCCAGTATTACCCACCTGTTCCATCCTGATTTCACGGTTTCAATTGACATCTTCGGGATTTTCTCGCCATAATTGGAAGGTACTCCATTTGTTCTGGGACTTTTGGTAATGACATCTGATTACAATTTGGTCTCAATATGTGCTGAAAATACTCTATTTACTATCGTACAGCATCACATTGCTCCACCATTTCAATCTATGGAGTACTGTAGGCGCTATTGAAGCTTGTGATCCCACCCGTACTGCCCATCCCCATATGTGCCCTGTTGAGCCCACTCTCAATCCTAGTCCCACTGAGCTGTTGCCTCCTCTCTCTCAATCAAAATTCCCTTCCTGCTGTCCATCTATAGCCATCACCTGCCCCGACTGTGAATCATCCAGACTAAGTAAGATGTCCAATGGAATACATGTGTAATGGGGGTTCCCTCAGGTAAATGGTTCCTAAGGATGCGACTACACCAAACTTGGAATCTCTCGGACACAGCTCTTGCAAAAGTGTAAAGAATAAAAGTAAACAGTAAAAGTTAATGTGATTAAGCTCAGGCTTATCTCAATTAAAGTCTATCAAGAGGATGTTGATTCTGTCGGGGTAGGAGAGTTCTCGTAAAATCTTTAAGTGGTTAGACTTATACCAAAAGATCCCCCAGGAGGTTACCCCCACCACCATGATTATGTCCTTCTCCGTAAGGGTTGCCCCGGCACTATTACCGCGTCCCCGAAGGCCTTAAGGTGTCAGCGCACTGTAGCAGAATTCTCCTATGTGCACCTGAGTTCATGCGAGGTGTTTACCAATAGACCTGCTAGAGTCAAAACCTTTGCGCATTGGTGTCTTGTCAGTGGCTAACTGTCGAGAGGCCTAGGATAGCTCAGTGAATGACTCTCTTCCCATGTGCTATGACCTATGCAAGATCTTGTAGACATCAGTAATCTTGCAGTTAAGTTCTATCTATCCTGATTGCGAACTTTAGAAGGTCTATGAGGCTCCGACGGAGAGCTGTGGCGGTGGCGAGACCCGTGGGCGCTACCCATGGTCTCTTACCTCCGGCATACCACTCACCGTGATAAGTATCATCCTATTAGAGTCCTCAAACAACCCACGAAGAGCCTACAGCAAAAGGGGCACGTGTAGGCTTGATTGGCGTAAAACATTCCTAGATGTCTCTGGCACTAGCCGGCACTACTCGGGGGATGCTTCCGGATAGCTCACGCTAACTCTGTCAGTTTTGGTCCATTTTACTCTGTTCTTTTTTGGAGAAGGTACCTGACCTTCTCACCTTGGCCCCCTTATATATCCTGCGAACATCTCCTGGTTGGACGGACAGCAGTGACGTATACAGTGTTATGGACATGTCTTCATAGACTCCATTTAACTAGTAAGATGGCAACTCGACCCATTTTGGCCTATGATGCCTGGGGCGAACCCTGGGGCCGCAGGTACCTGTTAGAAATAATCCTGTCAAGTTACAGCATGTTCGGAGCACTATAGCTCCTCCTGTAGCTTTGTGATCAATGTGCAAGCAAGTGCCTGTCGATTGTCATTGTGTAACAAACAATCCTAACATTTCCCAGAATTCCTCTGAGAATATTTCCGACGAAAGGCAGGGTAATAGTGTTCCAAAGGTAGGGTAAGTATATCCAGGGTGACACGAAAATGGTCTCCATGATAGGGTAACATGACTTCTTTAGACAGGGTAAACTCACCTGGCCCTCTGCCCTATCCTTGGGCCAGAGCGGAGATAGTCACATTACTTCCACTACTTCGGTACACCTATTCCTTATGTACCTTCTGTTCTTAGGGATATCCGGGCTATCAGATATCTCTCGGATCTGCATCTGCATACCCCCCTAGTCTACCATCTAATCTCCTACCCGTATGTATGGGCATAAACATATGTTACCATAGCTCTAGAAAGTAGGGTGCTTACATCACTCCCCTCTTTTCTAACGACTGACCTGGTCCGCTAACCTCATCTTGTGTTTTCCTGGTTTGGTTCACTCTTAACCCTATGGCCTCTTGCTTTATGGGCTTACCAATGGTGGAAATCCTTCATGGCTTCCAAGCCAGTGCCTTCTAGCATCTTGTATGGCTCCAAAGAGTTCTCTACTGTGCTATAGCCTTCCCATGAAACTAGGTACTGCACCAAGCCATTTGGAAATTTTGTTTTCATATTGCGGTACCATCGACTGTCTACGACTGCCTCAATAACAGAACTGGGCTCATTGTCTACTATATCTGGGACTGGGACTTCCTTGGTCCTTTTACCACTTGAGTCTTCATGATAGGGTTCTAAGAGTCCAACATTGAATACAGGATGGAGCGACCAACAAGTAGGTAATTGCAGTTTGTAACCCCGGTTACCAACCATACCCTTGACCACAAAGGGCCCAAACATTCGGTGGTCCAGTCTCTTTACAGGTTGGTTAGCGTGGACGTTCTTTCGATTTAGCATCACGTGATCAGCCTTCTTTGCGCTGCCATTTCTGACATCTTCCGACCAAGGTATTCCGGCGATGGCAACCGTTTCTGGTCATGCCACTTCCGTTGCCTCTCTTGAGCTTGCTTAAGTGTATCTCGGACCTCTTGCCAGACACCCTCCCAATTCTTTACCAATAGCTAGATACTGGGATGAACTCCTTCTTGTTCCAAGACCGTACCCGACCAGTTGGTCCGTGGGTTACAGCCATAGTTGATCTCAAACGGAAATAACTTGGTCTACTCAGAAGCGGCTGGATTGTACGGATACTTCGCCAAAGGTAGTAGCGCTGCCCAATCATCCTGCCATCCTGCTGGTATGAACAATAATTCCTTAAGTATTGTTCCAAGCTCTGGTTCACCCGCTCAGTCTGCCCATTACTTTCAGGATGAAAAGCGGTTGACAATCGTAGTTTCAACTGTAATTGTTGCAGCAGGCTCATCCAAAACATGGATGTAAACCTGCTGTCTCGATTAGAGATAATAGATTCAGGGTGGCCATGGAGCCGCCGCACTGCCTGCAGAAATATCCAGGCCACATCCTTTATTGGGATTTCAGTGGCCAAAGCTATAAAATGTACCATCTTCGAGAATCTATCTATAATTACCCAAATTTTGATATACCCTTCTGATTCCGGTAGTGCTAGTATGAAGTCCATTGAGATCTCTGTCCACTACCTCAATGGTACTCCGCCAAGTTCTAGCAAGTCAAACCTCTTATGCTTGATGGATTTGTTTCCTTGACAAGCATCACATATACGAACATAGTCCGAAAAGCTCTCATCCATCTTTGGCCAAAAGAAGTTAGCCCTAACCCTGCCTACCATCTTGTATGTCCCAAAGTGTCCCGCAATATGGGAGTCATGTTCGGCTTCCATGATCTGATCCTTCAGCATCTGGGAGTCTAGAATATACCACCTATTCTTATATAGAAGAAGGTCTCTCTCTATGGTAAGATTCTTGTATAGCAGGGTATCTCTTTCCATCGGCAGATTGCGGTTGACACCTTTGTCTCCTGCTAACACAGCCTTTAAGTCTCTCATACAGATGGGATCCTGTTTTGCTGCAGTAGGCAACGCATCCAAACACGCTGATTGCAACCGATAGCCTTGACAGGCTGCCAATGAATGAGGATATAAGAGATCTCGGTCCTGTCTCATAACCCATTGTCCAGGGCGAAGAAAATGCCTTTGGTGTCTCTGACAGAGAATTACTCCCCCCTTCAGGCCGGTGGTCTCCACACCTTGATAGTGAATCAGCCTTCGTATTCAGCCTTCCTTCACGGTAAACTACCTTGAAATTGAATAGCTGCAGGAATTCTGCCTAGAGATGTTGTTGGTAGATGAGGGTCTTAGTACTATTAAAGTACTTCAAATTCTTGTGATTGGTGTAAACCAAGATCTCTCCCTCCACCAACCTAAACAGATGTTCCCATTCCTTAAAAGCTGCCACTATGGCAGTCATTTCTTTGGCAGGTATATTCTAATTTATCCCAGCTGGGTGGAACTTCCTACTATGAAAGGCCACTGGGTGCCATTTCTCATCCTCACAAAATTGAGAGAGTATGGCACCTAATGTGAAGTCACTTGCATCGGTCTCCAGTTTAGTCTGGTGAGTAGAATCAAAGTGTGCTAGGATTGGTCCCAAGGTAAAGGCTTTCTACAGTTCGTTGAATGCCTTTTCACAAGCGGGGGTCTAATCAAATTTGACATCCTTCTTCATGAGGTCAGTCAAAGGTTTTGCTATCTTGCTAAAACCTTCTATGAATCTTCTATCGAAGTTGGTGAAGCCCATAAAACTTTGGACTCCTACGACACTAGTCAGTGGTTTCCATTTCAGGATAGAATCCACCTTCTTGGTGGTCATGGATATTCACTTCTCGGATATCCGATAACCTACGAACTCAATCTCACTCTTATGAAAGAACGACTTCTTTATGTTTGCACGTAGTCGATGCTTCCTCAACCTCTCCATGACACGTCTTACCAGGGAGACCTGTTCTTCAATTGTCTCAGACTAAATCAGGATATCATCCATGTAAGCGACAACTCCTTCACCCAGCATATCACGAAATATATCATTTAGCATGCTCTGGAAGGTGGCGGGAGCATTACGTAGCCCAAAGGGCATCACTTTAAATTGATGTAATCCTAATTCACTGCAAAAGGCTATGAGTTCCTCATGCGAGTGAGTATCTCCTATAGCTCTGTCGGCGATTCGGATTCCCCAATACCCGTTTTTCAGGTCCATCACGCTATACACAGTAGCGTTTGACATCCTGCCTCGTAACTCGTTCATCAGCGGGAGAGGATATCTATTCTTCACCGTGATTTCTTTTAGTCCTCGATAATCTATCATCAATCTCAGAGTACCATCTGGTTTTGGTACAAAAAGTATAGGAGGCAAGGACAAGGAAATAGACCTTTCTATCTTCCCTGTTCGTAACATCTCGTTTATGAACTCCTTAAGACCTTGTCGCTCCTTTACCGATATCGGATAGATAGGGCCAAAGGGAGGGGTACTTCCATGAATTAAATCAATTCTACGATCATACTTTGTATGTTCTGGTAGTGCTTCTATCCTCTCTTGACTGAAAATATGTCCAAAGTCCTCATACTCCGGTAAGAGTTGGACCGTCACATCTTTACCATCCTCATCCGAGAACTGTACCATCCCTAGAAAATCTACATTCTCTGGATCCTCGTCCTACAGTTCTTCATAGGTCATGTATACCAACCGCCTCTCCTCTTTCAGGTAGTTTGCGTTAAAGATATCTGAGCGCCAGGTCAGTGATCCTACTTTCCAATCTATGTCGGGGTTATGATCTTTCAACCATGACATCGGGAGATAACCATGGACTCTAGGGTTGGTGATATTGTCTACCTCGAAGCGCATACCATTCACCTGATCACCTATCTTCAAGTCCAATGATTTTGTATAATGAAGACCTGATCCTGGTATGTGGTTACCACTTGCATCCTTTATTGTAGTATTAATCCTTCTTCATACACAGGGGGCTTGGGTACTTTTAACCCATTGACTACTTAGCACTGGGCCAGTAGCTCCACTATCTAGTAGTAGCAGCCCTTTGGCATTTAAATGCCTACACCCTATGCGCCAATCTAGTGTTACTCGTAAGTGAATAGACTTGCTCTGTTTGGGTGGACTGGAGTGCCGTGCCTTCTTAGTTTGTCTCAGGGTACTCATGCTTACTACTCTCTTACCTTTCGACACAAGAGTGGCCACAACGGGTCGGTAACCGTTTCAAGAATAGTTTTAATCAATAAGAGGAATTGGACTGCTGTTTACTATCACGCCAGCATGATTTCGGGTACTAAACCCTCCTCAGGAAAACTTGAAAGATAACTTTTATTCAAGACTAATAACCCAACCAATTCAACCATACAAGACAGACGACCCAAATAGGACAAAAAAATTGCACCTGCTCTTACAAGACGTCCAGTCAACCAGTGCCAAAGAGGGCATCTTTGTGCCCCATCTGGATGTCGTGCGGTTCCCATTTCGCAGAGCGACTCCTCAAAGCAGAATACTCATCCAAAGAAAAACCGGAAAGTAATTTCCCCAAAATGTCCATCATGAAATACATTATAACATAAGAAATAACAATACCCAAGAACTAAAACAAAAACCAAACAGGACGTATGACCATAACATCTACCTGACCAGCTAGTCCCTCAATACTCCTGTATTGACAACTTTGTCAGAACTGAAGAGCTAGTCAACATGGATTGGTTCTTTCCTTAATCCATTTCACTTGAGTGGCCATCCTTCCTTCGAGATCTTCATTGATCTAGATAGGTCAGCCTATGTTATCTGCTTCATAGGATTAGGTTCTTACCTTCACCGAGGTCCATATCAACCCTTATAATAGGAGGAGAAGGTTTGTGAGCTTCCAAGACTTTGGGACCAGAGGGCGGCAGACAAGACAATTCAATGCGCTTGAATCGTTCATTGCCACTCGTAGAGGAGTCCACCGTTGGTCGTGACCATTTCACTCCCAAGGTATTCCTCACAGTATGAACAACAGGGGAGGTTATCGAACACTGTCTCCAGAAGTGTCCTTCTTTGCATACTTTGTGCATTGCTTATTGTTGCGTCGCTTATTGGTCAGGTTTTGAGGAATATCTCTATGAGCAATTGCATACTCAGATGTCCCTGCCTGCTTTCTGGCGCCAACATTAGCGGTCTTCCACATTTTGTTGTCCTTCCAACCCGAACCTTTCTCCTTCTTCTTAAACATTCAGATAGGACTAGAAACTTCCTTTTCTCGCTTTTTCGCATAGTTTTGAGGGCTTCTCGTCATCAAGATATCCGAAATGCTTATTATCGGCGAGATTGTGACCCACTTGCCGTAGCAAATCAGCGTAATCGTTGAGACTTTCGGGGTGAGGCGTTTCCAATACCCATGATTTCCGAAGCTCAGATATTCTTCCCACCCTAACCTTATCCTTAACCTGCTGGTGGTCTGTGTAGTTCAGCTTGTACATCAGATCGATAACCTTATCCAGGTAGGGACTGCTCTGGTTTGAAGACATCACCAAGTTATTCCACATGAGAAGATTGTTATCCCGATTCACGTTGTCACCGCTGTGACTCTGCTCCAACCATTTACGGAAACCCTTCCATGTCTGGAGCGGACCATTCTTGTTGCATGGCATGCCGGCTGGCTTCGAAGCTTCACTGTTGATGTGTGCGTGTATCTCTAGGTACCAGTTACAGGTTTGGTCTTTGAGAAGAGTTATGACCAAGTTGATCTTATCCAGGTCCGTCAGATGGCAATCGGAAAAGTATGCAAACTTGACTTCAACCAAGGTCACAAAGCTAGCTAGATCGGCAATCACTCCCTTAAACGTGGGAATGCCCCTCACCTTCTCCGGCTTCCTGCATGTCGAATGCGGCCAGGAATGAGGTGGTTTTGCAACCATTCTCGTAGCGCTTCTGCCCGACGGTCATATCGGTCTTTCTTCTCGTCATTGTAGCTATTACGGTATGGTCCCAAAAAGGGGATAACTTTGGGCAGGGAATCGGCATCATAATCAGACCTGTCATCAGGGTCGGAATCACCTGGGTCTCCTCCACCAGCACCAAAGAATCCATTACCAGGAGGTTGGTTACCACCTCCACGGCCTCCGCGGTTGCCACCAATGGTTTCCCTTGGCCTCTCATTACCATCAAAGTGTTCCCTCTGACTACCGCGATTCCCATCATCTGGAGGACCTCTACCTGACGGTACTTGTGGTGGCACTAAGCCTGCTGGCTGGTTACTCCCTGACAGTATCGGGTTTGGCCCAGCCTGCGACACCGCTAACGATTCCCTCAAAGCGGGACAGGTCTCTGGGTGTTCTGAAGGTCCTTCATGATCCTGCTTCAAGCAATACCCACAGAGGGGTTCCCTGTCCTTTCCTTTGTTGTTCCATTGTTCGAACCCCGGTGGGTGACAAAAACGATCTTGTCTCCCCATGCATCCAGGACATGTGAGATGACACCATGGTCCTCGTTTGATAGGATTTGGCGGCGGCCCGAACCTAAAAAATCCAGCATTACCCGAAGGTTTAACCAGTACCATGGGTACTTGAACTGGTGGCTGGGTGGTGGGGTGCGGTGTCGCAGCAACCTGGACAGGTGTGCCTTGGGAGGCCACAGGGGGTCAAGGAGGTGGCCAATTAGGTTGAAATCATGCCACCCTATCTTCAAGCCGTTGCCCAAGCCATAAACCTGGGTTCATTCCCGGCGATGTGGTCGGGATCGGGGTTGCTGCTGATGTGGGGGCTGTGCCCTTCAAAGTAGCATGAGGACTGGGGGTGTTATGCTTGGGTGATGGCTGAGGTGCTGGCGTTACTGTAATATAGGGAGTTGGTAACGGCAAAGGTCTATTGACAGTTTGACAAGGTACCCTTGGAGATGCTCAACGTCACGTTCCAGCAATTGGACTTGCCAGGTGACTTCATGCCACAGATGTGGAACGTGATGGCAAGGTGGCTAAGATGAAAGACGAAGGTATTTCACTGTCTTCCCTCGTTTTCAGGCTTTCTAAGATCCGTAATCCCAGTGGACTTAGTTCTGGTCGCCATCGCTCATCTCTGGCATATAGTATCAGTTGCTGAGAAACATTATCAGACTTATCTGTCAGTATGGGTAATGCAAGGGGCACCTCTATCATCAAGACATCATTGTCTTCATCAATCTGGTATCCCTCCTGCCACCCCTTTTCCAACGCGTCCATCCTAATCTTCATAGCAAATTGATTGTTCTATATTGCCACAAATGCCTCTGGCAGTCTTTTCATCCATGCCACCGAGCTCTCGACCATTTGTTTCCTAACTTGTCTCTCTGTCTTCTTATTCCAGTGCAACAACTCCTTTTTTGTACTAGTAACCTCGTGGGTTACTTCTCTGAGGATATAAGGTTGAATGGGATGGCTGGAAAATTCCGCGACCCAGATCGTGGGAGGTCCCAGAATCTCTTTTCGCTTTTTGTCTTTATGAGTGAAGCCATCAGGGACTCCATTCGTGAAGGGAATGTCATTCGTAAATGACAGTGCCGCTAGGCCGGCTTTAAGAAAGATTAACTCGCGACAATGTTCGGAGACGTTTATCGGGGCTGCTTTGAGAAGCAATTTTGCACTTTGTCCCCCGATGCCGCAGCTGTAAGCTATGACCGAGGCCCTGAACAGAGCAGCTTCTAACAGGTTATCATCAAGCCCGAAAGTGCTGTCGGAACTCAAGGTTTCCTGTTCAATCGTGTGTGCTAATGCAGATATGAGGGATTAACCTGGGTTCAAATTCAAATAAATCAGGACAAGAGTTAAGCGAGAAGTTCGCTTAACGATATCCTATAACAGGGGCTCCGTCAGGTAGATGGTTGATAAGGATGCGACCACACCAAACTTGGAATCTCTCGGACACAGCTCTTGCAAAAGTGTAAAGAATAAAGGTAAACAATAAAACTTAATATCATTAAGCTTTGGCTTATCTCAATTAAAGTCTCTCCAGAGGATGTTGATTCTGTCGGGGTAGGAGAGTTCTCGTAAAATCTTTGAATAGTGAGACTTATACCAAAAACTCTGCCATCACGTTACCCTGACCAACATGAGTATGCCCTTCTCCGTAAGGGTTGCCCCGGCACTATTACTGTGTCTCTGAAGGGCTTAAGGTGTCAGGACACTCTAGCAGAAGTCTTCTATATGTACCTCAGGTCACACGAGGTGTTTACCAATACACCTGCCGGACTGAAAACCTCTGCGCATTGGTGTCTCATCAGTGGCTAACTATCGAGAGGCCTAGGAAAGCTAACTAAATGACTCTCTTCCCATGTGCTATGACCTATGCAAGCTCTTGTAGACATCAGTTAGCTTCCAGTTAAGTTCTATCTATCTTGATTGCGAACCCTCAAATGTCTACGATGCTCCAGCAGAGAACTGTGGTGGCGGCGAGACCCGTGGGTGCTACCCATGGTCTCTTACCTCCAGCACAGCACTCACTATGATAAGTATCATGCTATTAGAGTCCTCAAACAACCCACAAAAAGCCTATCGCAAAATGGGAATGTGTAGGCTTGATTGCCGTAAAACCTTCCCAGATGTCTCGGGCATTAACCGGGACTACTCCGGAGATCCGTCCGGATAACTGACGCTAACTCCATCAGCTTTGGTCTGCTTTACTACGTTCTTTTTTGGAGAAGGTACCTGAGCTTCTCGCCTTAGCCCCCTTATATATCCTGCGAACATCTTCTGGTTGGACGGAGGGCTGCATCGTATACAGTCTTATGGACATGTCTTCATAGACTCGATTCAACTACTAAGATGGCAACTCGACCCATTTTGGCCTATGACGCCCGGGGCGACCCCTGGGGCCGCAGGTCCCTGCTAGAAATAATCCGGCCAAGTTACAGTATGTGCGGAGGACTGTAGCTCCTCCCGCAGCCTTCCGATCGATGTGCAAGCAAGTACCTGTCGATCGTCATTGTGTAACAAACAATCCTAACACTTCTCTGAATTCCTCCGACCACATTTCCGATGAGAGGTAGAGTAATAGTGTCCCAACGGTAGGATAAGTATATCAAGGGTGACAAGAAACTGGTCTTCATGATAGGGTAACATGACTTCTTCAGACATGATAAACTCACCCGACCCTCTGACCTATCCTTAGGCCAGAGCAGACATAGTCACGTTACTGCCACTTCATAGGTACACCTATTCCTTAAGTACCTTCTGTTCTTAGGGATATGTGGACCATCAGATGTCCCTCGGATATGCGTCTGCATACCCGCCTAATGTATCACCTGACCTCTTGGCCATATGTATGAGCATAGAGATAGGTTACCATAGCTCTATAATGTAGGATTGTTACCACACGGACTGCCCATACTCCTAGATGTCTGATGTCCTTTCTGTTCTGGTGTATCATCCAGACTATCCTGTTCAAATACATCAAAGCTAACAGACCATCGAATTGCCGTCTGGCTAAAATCGGAAACAATATTGTGATGGGGCAACTGTTCACACCTGCCCTCGTACCCCAAATTGGCCTCTAGAGGGTGGTAGGTTATTGTCTGTCTACCCCGCGAGGATTGGCTTGAAGCCTGGTTGGATATCCTGTGCTCGAGCTCAGCGCTTACACCGTCAATGTCATCATCATACCCTTCACCTCAATTATTCTGCACCCTGTATTCTTGCTGGAGCTTTTCAGTGATGATTTAGCGGATGTTGTAGACCAACACCTCCTCAATCTGTGTGGGAAATCTTTACCATCTTTACCTCTGGCGTGCCAAGAGGTCTTCAGTGGGTGACAGGTTAGCCAGACTCCTTCACTATGGCCACTAGAATATTCTGAGATTCTTACCCATGAGAATATCAGGCTTGAAGTTCTTTGGATCTTCGTACTTACACGTTTGCCATGCCTGCGTAGTGTGGCATAGTATAATGCCAGTCAGGGAGATCATAGTTCCGTTGATTCAAGATAGGAACTCAGGATCTATCCTGCCTTGCATTTTCTTTCCAGCAAAGTACTTGCCATATATGGCCTCAGGGATCTGGGGCGCAAGGAATCCCAGGATCAGACGCTGTCGAAATTCATACATAGTTTGTTATATTACGCAATAGCCATTGCTAGTCTTTGTGGTAACAAACCTTATACCCTTTTGGGTCGCATATGAACCAGTATTCTTCTAGAGGCCAATCACCTCTACATGTGATACCGGCTGAACCTTATGGCAGTATCAGTTCATATAACTTTACTATGCGATGCTTCATATGATAACCGAATTCTGACAGTATGCCTGAGTGCTTTTGGCATATCTATCAAGCTTATTATAATTTACCATGTGTCCTGACGTCTGGCTGGGATCAGTTACTATTGTTATACTATCCTTGGATGGTTCAATATGCCCGCAACAGGCACTGATATTCAACGCATCCTCCCAAATGCGGTGCACTTTGGCAGTCAGAACAACTACATTAGGTAGTGGGTTATGAAAAAGAGTGTATTGGAGACTCAGATCCCTGGCCAGCCGTAATATAGAACTTTCAGGTCCTGTAACATTATTCTTCCGGCTGCTACTTGTGTGCTAGTTAACGTCGCGTTGGGCTCCATTTGGATAATCTGCTGGGATAGAGCTTCCAATATCTGCAGAAAGCCTACTCAGGTGCTCCGGTGGAGACGAATTTCTTGAGGAGCTTGACGACATGACACTAGGAGTGGAGGCTGTACCACGAATGATACGGGCAGGGACAGTGGGCATCAGCAGAGAAGGGCCTGATCGCTGTAATTGGGCAGTAGTCGAAATCCAAAATGTTTTCCCTCAGTTGTATCCTCTCTGTTGGCTGTCTGTGACCCCTGACGGCATGTCGTTGCTTGCCCGTTACTGTGATCAATGTCTTCCGCATCAGCGTCGGTTTCTGATTCTGATTCGGAGGTGCCCAGCGAGATTTGGGACTGATCACTGCTATCCTCCGATATATGTACAGCTTCTACATACACTTAGTCTTCGGCATCGGTTTCGGGGTCCAGACGCACAGCTACCTGCATTGTGCTTTGCCATAAGCACTTCGGTGGTCTTGTTACTTGACTTGTTGCTTGCATGGGAGAAGAGGGGGCACATGATGCCTGGTCATTCCTAGGCACGCTCTGGGAGCTGTGTGAATTGTTTTGTTGAGATTTGGATCCCGTTCCCTGAGGTTACACAGGGCCAGGTGAGGTGTCTCATTTACGTCTATACATATTAATAATGCGGGGGGTTGGTTGACAGTTGAGGTGGGACTGTTGCTCTATTGGCATGATGGAAAAGATACAACGATAGAAGAGAGAGAAAGCAGTAGTTAGAGAAGTGTACATAGCATATCTCCCATAAAATGTGAAAATTGTGTAGGTTTCTTGTGTTCATTAGGGTGTGGGAGGTGTTATATGCTAGAGGTATATGTACATCCAGATTCATCAAGTATCACTCAGTATTGATCTCTGGGATTCGAATATCAAAATGGTGATTTACCAATGTTCAATGCAATGTCCATGATCAAACGCCAATGTCTCCAACTATCATAGGACGTGAAGTCTGTCGTGAATAAAAGAGTAAATAAAGGATACAGCAGAGGAGAGTGGCGTCCAAAATCTAGCAATAATGGGTACTGTCTACCCATATAACTTTATACTAGATATAGTCTACGCCTAAATAGGATTAGCAGCAGAGAACGTCTTGCCTAGGCGACCTAGAGTTGACGCAGCTGAACGTCCCATATACAGGATTGGGAGTAAACAATCGTAGAAAGATTTGCAAGATGCACACAGGACACCTAGTGAGGTACGGAGTTGGTACACGGGGGTCGGGGAGTGAAGACATGGTTCAGGGTGTGGCAGGACAGTGGCTAACTTGAAGAATACTACATATTGACACAAGGGGATTGAAAACCCAGGCTGCCCCCCTTGGGAGATGAAAATTCCAAGAATACAAGTCCGTACATTATGCCTGATTCTGCAAAAAACTATGGTATACCATGAGAGGCTGAAGCAATGGGGATTCAGTATGCCAGGCAACAGAGAGACAACAAGGAGGTGATGGACAAGTGAGGAATCTAAGCCTAATAAAAGCAAGACGCCCAAGCTTGGCCAAGGAAAGAATCCAGCAGGTAGCGCTCCAGTGAGATAGGAAAAACTAAGAGAGAGAAAGCAACCTACGAGACACTAAATCGCGTACGAGAAAACCCTAGAAAAGAGAACAGGAAAACCAGATGCCTAAATGGGTAAGAAACAAGACAAAAAAACAAAGAGTGAGAGAAACCCCTACAAACTGAAGACGGTGTAGGCGCCCGGGCAGGGAAGGAGACAAGAACCCAGGCAAAGGAAAGAACAAAGAAAAAGGCCATCTAGGAGTAAAAACTGCTCCAAATACTGATCTGGCAGCGGTGTGTAGAACAAAAAACCGAGGGCCCAGGGCCCTTCAGGCTTGAGAAGGCGTGATGCTCCCCTTCGGGGCCAGGGGGGACGGCATTTTCTGGACAGCATTCTTTCTCAGTGCGGGTGCCACTTTGCCTATTTTTCCTCCAAGAATTGGGGGCAGCTGTAGCAACAGACGCCAAGTGATAGTCAACCAGAGGACGATGGGCAACCGGGGAAGGACAGTCTAAGAATCCAAGACGCTTAAGTGGCTGAGAAGGAAGAAATCTAGTATATAGCCCCCAAGCAAGATAGAAAAACCTAAGAAAAAGAAACAGGGTAACAGGACACTAAAGGGCGCATGAGAAACCCCAGGAAAAGATGAGAGGAGATCACGACGCCTTAAGGGGTAGGAGAAACTACTGCAAAAAAAAACCAAAGAACTAGTGTAACGGACAGGGTCTGAGGGTCGGGTAACCCAAGGCACACAGGGGATAGG
>LN891017.1:14926-33164 GCA_900010015.1 Tuber aestivum | reverse complement strand
CCGAGAGGTCCATGGGGCCAGCGGCGGTGCCCGTAGCGGTGGAAGCTGGGGGTGGAGCAGGAGCAGGGGTGCGAGGAGTAGCGGGCGCGGAAGTCCTCCAGGAGGACGAAGAGGAGCCTTTCTTTTCGGCAGCGCGGGCACGGACATTGTTGTCTAGCTGCTTGAGGAGGGAGAGGTAATCATTGAAGGACTCAGGGACGGGGAAGACGTGTACCAGAGCGTCTTTCAGCTCTGTGCTGAGGCCTTGGTAAAGAGAAGTACGTTTGGCGGCGTCGTTCCAGAGGGTGTCGACGGCGAGGCGTTGGAAGTCGGCAAGGTATTCCACGAAGGGACGGTTCTTTTGCTGGAGGCTCCTCAGAGCACGTTCGGCTGTCTGGACCCTGTTGGGGTCACGAAAGGCTTGCTCCAGCTCGGAGTAGAGGGCGTTCATGTTCTCGAGGTTGATACGATCGGGCAAGACCAGGTGTTGGATCTGGACGAAGGCACGTCCACGGAGGAGACCGATGGCGTAACCGAGGCGGTGTTGTTCACTGGTGAACCGGTGGCTGTCACCCTGGAGTTTCATCCGCAACTGGGTGAGGAAGGGGCGAAGTTTCTCGGTGGTGCCGTCAAAATGTTCCGGGTCGGGGATTGACACTTGTTTGCTGCCACCAGCGGGGGCTGCGGCACCAGGGGCGGGCATGAGGGCAAAGGCGGTGTTCAAGGACGTGATGGTAGCATTGGCCTGTGTAAGGCTGGCTTCGACGATAACGAGGCGGGCCTCGAGGCCTTGGCCTTCGTTACGGGCTTCGTCTCGTTCTTGGAGGAGGAGGTTGCATTGTTGTTGCAATTGTTGGTACTGGGGGGTCTGTTCTGGGGGGACAGGGGTGGCTTGACGAGGAGGAGGGGCAGGTGCATTCAGGATCTGACGAGCCAGGTTTCTGGCTAGGTTGAACTGGGCCTGGCGTTGACCATGGTCTAGGCTTTGTGCGTGGTCGTCCCCCAGATTCGCGAGGGTATGAAGGGGACCGTTGATGTCATCAGGGAGGTGGGACGTGGCCATGGTGTGGTGTGGGTTGGGTCCTGGTAGACGCAATCTTGTGTAACGGACAGGGTGTGAGGGTCGGGTAGCCCAAGGCATACCACGATCAGGATGGGCAGGAATCTGGAGACGAGGTCTAGGTGCGGGGGTACAACCGAAGCGAGTTGTACGAGGTTCGGGGTTCAGGGGTTCAGGGTCAGGGTTCAGGGGTTCAAGAGGACGCCAGAGAGTAGAGAGTGTAATTCCTAGGTACAGGTGTCCGAAGGAGATTACCAGATTGCGTAAAGAACATAAAGTATAAGGGGGCACACCGCCTTATATAGATAGGAAATCCTCCATGATCACTAATACAAAAGAAAGTCCTTGGCGTCGCGCGCAGCCGCGATCTTTCTGTCATGTTCCGCCAGGTTCCGTCGCGTGGCAACCTATCCCAATCATAACACAAAGGAAATCCTACGACGCAACCAAAGGAACCACAGCCGATATATGCAACCAAAAGTCTAATGTTCCTCCACGTCCAGCACGCCGGGTGGCCGTGACAACTAGATAGCCAAGAGTGAGAGAAAGAAAACGACAAAGACGGAAAATGAACCCAAGCAACGGAGTGAAAACAAGGACCAAACAAGAAGAAAATCAAAGCCGGTGAAAAAATAGCTAATAAAAGAAAAAACAAGGACACCAGATAACGATGATTCGGCGGCAGTGGGACGTGCCAAGTGGGGAGGCAGCGGGGCGCGGGGCTACAGAAGGCCTGACGCTGCCACTGGCTACTAAGCATATCGATCCTCCGCAGTCACCCCAACGGGGCAGACGGCGGGGTAAACAACGGGGCAAACAGCGGGGCCTAGGACGCTTGACTGATTCCCAGGCATGTTGTGGTTGACTCGCCAGACGTCTGACAAACATAGACTGGTCAATATTCATCAGATAGAACTACATTTATGGAAGATACTTAATTTTCCCGCCTAATGGCGGTTTGCACAGTTCTGGCTGGCATTTGTGAATGCCAGGGGAGGGGACACGGAAGAAGTTTGCATGTTTGAAGCAAACAAAAAAAGACTTAGAGAATTAAAGGTGGGGGACAGGACAGGGTGGACACAGAATGGACCTGACATAGGAGATGTTCATGGCTGTCACGGTGTCGCAGTGGCACCCAGGGCACTTCGGGCTTGACAAGGCCTGATGCTAGACCTTGGGGCCAGGCTGCAACACTCTGGGGCAAACCATGGGGCAAACAGAGGGGCGGGCAGCGGGGCCCACGGTGCTTTGGGCTTGGGAAGGCCCAATGCTGCCCATCCGGGCCAGGCGGGACAGCATTTGCTGGACAACGTGGTTTCCCTGTGCCTGTGTGACTCTTTTGGCCTTTACGCACAGGTTCCTGAGGGGCGGAGGTTGGTTCGCAGGGCTGTGAGACGCGATGGTGGAGGGACAAAGGTTCTGGGGGGGGAGGGGTTTGTTCTGGTGGCTGGGGGGGGCTACAGCCCTGAGACACAGGCTCCAGTGGCGGAGGTATCGGTTCTAATACTGGGGAGCCATGGCAGTGCCGGGATAGAGGTTCTGGGGGGGGAAGGGTTGGTTCTGGCGTTGGGGTGGGGCAACTGTCCCAGGATGCATATTCGCTGGGGGAAGAGGCATCATTGTTCAATGGTGGAATTTTTGCTAGAGAAGTGCCGACCGACTGCATACTGGATGAGGGGGAATGCTGGCTCTCGGAGGGTGCTGCCATCCGAGATTGACTAGCACAATTTTCTTCAGCCTGTATTTGCAATTAGCCATAATGTTCATATCTGCAAGTATGTCAACTTTTAAATCATACCAGAGTCCGGTCATAGAGAGCAACCACGTCTCTTATGGCTGGTGGCGTCCGATCGTCGTCCTCATCCGAGTTGATTGCTGGGATTGGAGGGGCATGGCCATCCCAATGTCACAGTTAGACTCATGGCCCTTTGGGCTTGAGAAGGCCTAATGCTGCCCCTTGGACTAGGCATCTCGAGCACCCAGGGGCGGCATGACGGGACAAACAGAGGAGCAAAGAGCGGGTCAAACAGCGGGGCAACCAGCGGGGCCCAGGGTGCTTGATTGATTCCCTGGCATGTTCTGATTGACTCGCCGAATGGCTGACAAACATAGAGTGGTCAATATTCGTAGGATAGAATGAGCTTTATAGAAGATACTTACCTTTCCCACCTAATGGTTGTTTACGCAGTGCTGGCTAGCATTTTCGAATGCTGGAAGAGGGGACATGGGGAGTTTGCATGTTTGGAGCAAAGAAAGACAACCTGGAGAATTGATGCTGGGGAATGCGCGGGGCTGGCCACCGGACAGACCGGACGCAGGTGATGTTGGTGCCTGTCCGGGTATTCGAGTGGGGCCCAGGGCACTTCGGGTTTGAGAAGACCGGATCCTGGCCCTTGGGGCCATGCATCTTCATTACCTAGCGGCGGCAGGACAGTGCAAACAGCGGGGCAAACAGCGGGGAAAACAGCGCGGGCCAGGGTGCTTCAGGCTAAGGCATGTGAGTTTCTAGTCTCCCACTATGTAGATCAGCTGGATCGGAGTGCTTTTGCTTACTTTGAATCTTTAATGTCTGGTTCAAATTCCAGATTTTTGTAGGGTCCTGCACAACTCGCACGGGTGACTGCAGCAGCCCGCAGAAGAGCTTTTCTCTGTTTGACTGATCCCTTGGCGTATTCTAATCAACTCGCTGGACATCTGACAAACATAGAGAGATCAATATTAGATAGATTTAACTTGTTTGATAGGAGATACATACTTCCCCTGCCCAATAGTAGTTTGGGTAGTTTTGGATGGCATTTTTGAATGCCAGGTGTAGGGATACCAGAGAGGTTTCTATGTTTGGAGCAAAGAAGAAAAAAGAACAGGGACAATTGACACCGGGCGCCAGGAGCCGAAAATGAAAAAAACATCCTTCATGTAGGCCATATGTTCTAGATGGGGGAGGTTAGGTAGGACAGCAGAGGGTTGCATGTCAATGGACGAAGAAGGAAGCTTGAGTGTGGTATGGAGGTCAGAGGAAATGAGGTAAGAAGCCAGGGGGTGAAGAGGGCGTTCTTATAACCCTACCATCTCTTCCTGTCGTCGTCACCCCCGTAATCACTGTTTCCTATTTAGCCTTACTGTATAAGTGCAGAGTATATGCAGGCCTCACTAAGACGTCCACCTACGTCAGACAGGTTTTTGTCCTGACATATACTTTAGGCAAATTCATGCAAATTCCTATAAATCAACTGATGGTAGACTAGCTAAATTGACCCTTATCATCGTGAAGACATTAAATTAACCTTTTAAGCCGCAACATGAGCTAAGACGTCCTCGACTTGAGTACTCGTACTTGTAGATGCGGGCCGTGATATGACTCTGAATACAACCACTAACCTACATGACGTCCTGCGTCAGTGTGTGCCTGTAGTTGCCCTTATTGTATCCTATTACCACAAGCAGACCCTTTGCGCCTTTGGCAAATCTAGGTTCTCATCCTTAACTGATGCGCTGTCTTTCCTTTCGTTTTTGCCAGCTTGCGGAGGAAGAAACCTGATCAATGCCCGGTTTTCACTGCTATAGCCAATTATGAAATAGCCCAGACTTGACAGCTCTAAAGGCTGAAGCCGACAAAAAAAGTGAGCTGTTACAAAACCCAACGTGCTTCTTATGAGTCAGATGGTGAGAATTGGAATCTTGGAAACCACACAAGAGTTTACAGCGACAAGTGCTTGTCTTCCCTTGGTACCAAGCCATGGGCGTTCAGAATATCATATTACAGGCGGTTAGGAGGAGCAAGAATAAAACGTCAAATTGATAATCAGCTATGTGTGCATTGCCATCCTGGCTGCAGTTGAGTGCCGTCTTTTCGGCAGGTCAAAGGATCATGTAGGATCAGTTGGTATTGATGTTAATAGTTCGACTATGAAAAAGGCGACTTCTAAATGACCTATACTGTGCCCACAATCATTGCCTGGAGCCTTCAGGTATTATAGGACGTGATCCCAGACGTAAACAAAAGTGGAAATTAAGAACGCGGCAGGGGAGAGTGGCGTCCAAAATCTATCTATTACGGGTAGTGTTTAGTAGTATAACTTCGGGCTAGATTTCAACTAGGGCTAAATGGGATTGGAGGCAACCAAAGTCTAACGTGGACCAGGACTCGACTCAGGCAAACGTCGGACACGAGTCATTCGCAGTCAACAATCGCTGGGAAATTTCTGAGACACCCAAAGCCGGCCTGCTAGATTGAGATTGGGAATGCAGGGGTCACCCAGTAGGGGCATGGTTCGGGATGTACTCAAGGACATCAGCCAAAGAAAACTCTGTGTCTGTTATGTAGGCTACGCATCCTGAGGCTGGGTTCCCTGTTTTTCGCGTCCCCTGCGTCCTGTGCGTCCTGATTCTGGTTGCAACGACCGACTGCATCCCATGCGTCTGGGCTTCCTGCCCCGACGCCATCCTACGTCCCCTGCATCCCATCACTACTCCCTCGCATGCTGACCTCTGGTACCCTCTGGCCTCTCGGTTGAACGTCTGGATCACATCCCTACAGTGCCACTACACAACCGTTCCTCTGATCACAGCCCTCACGCCCTTGTGTCTGCCTTACCACCTGACACTCAGCCCTGGCCTCCATTCTCGGGATTCCTGCCAGGCACCCCCCTTTGTTACCGTGACATTCAGACCACGCCCTACGGCAGCCAACCCTCCTTTCTAACCCCTACAATGAGCTCCTGGTGTCACCCCCTCCTGACGCTCTGCTCCTGGCTTCTTTCTCCATATTGCCTCATGGCGTTACACGACAATTCTACAATCTGTCCAGTTCCTCCTGCCTGCTCTCACCACGTTGGGATAACGTCAGACTTGAAATGCATTACTCGCTACACTCCCGACTGCCCTGTGCTGTGTTGTCTGCTGGTGGCGATCCATATGAGCGCCTCCCTATGTTGCCACGACGTTCATACAAGCTGATAGACATCGGAGCCTGACTCCCCTCTCCTATCTATGATATTGACGACCCCTTGCGCGCAAGAATGTCCTGGTTCCCCCCAGCAGGTTTGCAGATCCTCCAGCGGACACTAGATTTCTACCACTTTGTCTTAATCATATTCTATTATTTCGACCCACAGCTTTCTATCATGAGAGCTTTATCATTTTATGCCCATGTCCCCTGTTTGTTGAAGGAGGATTCGCATCTGGTGCTAGAAGTGCTGCGTGTCATATGATCAATGCATCTGCACAACGTTCGTCAATATATTTCATTAAACATCCTTAAATCGATGCAACTGGTAATCAGCCATTGCCCATCTGCCTCCGGAACCAGGTAGGCTTGCTCAAGTATCGTGCCTATCTCCTCAATAGGAAACCTTCTCACATTGGGTCTAAGCTTAATGGTGACAAGATCATGTAATTCTGGCGGACTCCCAGAGTTAACTGTACTCAAAATGTGAACACAAGCGAGTCGATGTATTTTGTTCTGGTGCCTACAATCTCAGAGTTTGAAGAGTGCCATGAGCTTTCCTGGAAGACGGCAGCGGCCTGCACCATACATTTGCTCCCCCCCTGCCTAGACCTAAACACCATCATTCCGACTAGCCTGGTTTCGAAGAAGCCCGGATCCCGTAGATCTTGCCCAGTGGATGTCATAAATATCAGTCTCCTGAAACGCAGGAACTGCGATTTCAAGTTGCATCCGTAGTTCAACGGGAAGGAGGCGAAGTATGGCAGGATCGTCGGGGTGGCGACGCTCTACGGGCAGTATCTGGCAGCTATATCGGATCAATTCCGTACTCATGTTTTTGGTGGTGCTACTCAGGGCATTTCAAAATTCGACCAGACATGCAACATCACCATGGTGCCCCTTCAGGACTCAAAGACTGGACTCCACCCCTGGTGCAGGTCTGATACCGGTTTTGTCCAAAAGGTCGACAACATCTGCGGGAACATGAGCTCCTTGACATAGTGAATCTAGGTTCAAAAGCCTCATTTGGATCGCCCATTGTGGGCTATAGCTGCTCAGAACCTGGCTGTAGGCATCGTTTTGATTCGATCGTTGGCATCTGTCCTTAATCTGATGCTCATCCGCCTGCTCTCCAAATTCTGTTGAATACATAGGAATATTTTCAAACTGGTATATGTGATCACGGAAGTGAGATAGCAGATACATCGTGATGAAGTTGAAATGACATCTTAACTGAATCAATCCTATTCGTTGGTCGTCCTCCCTCCCCCGATACTGCTCGCTTATTTTTCTTACCTTTGACCTGGGGGGTGATTTATTCAACTGGGCTGGCTTATGCTGTATCACCCAGACACGATCCTTAAGTTCAGCTCGTGTCTGCTTCCACATTCAAAATTCTAGGAAGATATCCTTCATGGTGTGAAACTTGTAGAGATATTATTCCATACAACCTATAGTCTGTGCTGCATGACTTTTATATTGCGCCATCAAACTGAAATCGAGAAATGACCCGACGCAAGCAAGTGCATGTTTGAAAGGTAGCTGTTGAACACCGTCCGGCAGCCTTAACGCCACAGCTAAAACTGCTAAAAGACATCGCTCCAAATTCCTCATCTCCTTCCCTTGCCACTGTGTAATCTCAAGGTAAGGCCTTTTTGGGAACAAAGAACTTGGGATACGGTGGCAAAAACATCCAAGCATTATCAAATCCTTGTAGTCACCAATGTTTCTTGAGAAATCCTTGAACCCAATCCCTTATATGCTCAAACAGTTCCAGGTAAATTGTATGAAGGAGATCGGGCTGGTACAAGTCTGGCGCAGACACCCGTTGGAGCTCGTAGAAAACCTTCCGCCCGATCTTGAGACCCAGACCGTCGAGTCTGGGGTGGGTCACATCTGAATCTGACCTTTCGGACTCATGGGGCAGTTGCTGCACGAGTTCCTCGCATGTCGTGTAATCTCAGGCCTGATCTACCATGTTCATGTTAGCACCTAGCTGGTGTGGACGAACCTCACATTTAGGACAGGCGTTGTACTTTATGTCATGAAGGGCGACGTTTGCCATATGGTCTGCAATCTGCGCAGCCAATATCGGCAAGCAGCTCCGGACATTCCCATCTGCAGAGTCAATTGGAACAACATTGCGCATAGCATCTTACAAGGACTCAAATAAGAGTGCGAATATGCCATTAAGGGTGGCGGCATTCATTTCTCTCTGGGATCTGTTTGCTCAAACCGACTGGGGCAACTTAGGAGGCACAGGTAGGAGCGGAAGAAAGAAGATGGCCATCGATCCAGGCCTGTTATGCCTCGTCGACGCAATATTTCCCATAGTAACGTCCGCCGGCCAGGCCTTCTTGTCACCGGAGATGTTGGTGAGATGGGTCTGACCAGACCTCGTGATAAGTGGAACAACCATGGCGCCGTGTGGAACGGTTTCCTGTCCTAGGTTAGCCAGATCTTGCGTCAAAAGGTGATAAGAAATTGCTATAGTACTTGAACTTCCCACCACCAGTCCGCGGTATGTATTTCGGCATATACTCTGTGTCCCTTATGATCATATTCATGTCGGGGTGGGTAAATAAGAAGTTCTCTATAGGTCATCTGACGAAGAAGATATCGGACATAGTCTAGAAGGTTACCGTGGATGAAAGGTAACGTTCTCATGCCATAATCCAGTTTCGCTTCGTACCATCGCAGATACGGCCCATATGGATCCACTATACCAAGGTGGTTCTCGAGTATATGCAATAAACAGTAGCTGACAGATGCCGAAATACCAAGGAGACTTGAAAAGAACTCCTCGATACGCAACTTGGGGACTTTGCTGTGAACAAACCAAGATGTAAGTTTGAAATTGGGCGGACACGCGAATGGAGCCCATGGCTCCTCCGCTACATTGCTGTTGTCTTGTTCAAATCCCTTCACCTCTCCAATGGATTGCACCGTGCCAGGAAAAATACCCAATTTGCTGGACGTTGAGGACACGTCGAACACAGCCCGTGATTCCATACAGGACTCCTCTGCAACCTCCGGATTCAAGGAGTCAGATAAGTAATCTATAGGACCACTCTCTGACTCATTGTCGGAATCCTGCTGATCCATCTGGTGGAAAGCGTCATGGTACCATAGTGGGTCAGATTTACTCTATCGAAACGGACCGTGCGGGGTGGTCGGATGCGTAGTTGACGTGAGAAGAATGGGTAGTCTGGCATGGGTGCTGCGCAGGTGTTTTTAGTAAGGGCCTGCCCGGGCGTATTTGCGGCGACAATAAGAACATTTGATAGCCAGTACGGGAGCGAGTGCTGTTGAATTTTTGAATTGTAATACAAGTATTCAGATGTGAGCAGAATGCTTAAGTTTTGTTAGGTAGTTCGGGGGAGCTAGGTCATGGCATCCCACAAAGGGAGCTACAGTCGAAGTCGTTTAATGCATGCCCTGCGTATCTCACGAGAACATGGGTTCGAGTCTGTTTTTATTTATCCAGTTCTGGTAGTACTAAAAATTTGTTTCCAATTTGAATGAGTCGCTGGCCATACTAAGTTAATAATCTTGAAAGAGAGGCTGGCTCTGACATTGGCATCGTGTGAAGTTTGTATTGCTGTATTGATGATAATGAAAATTGTTCTTGATGACTAGGATGTCAGGAACCCCGATGTATAAATGGAGGATCAAGAATGCAGCAGTGTCATCCCAGAAAGATTTTCCACAAGATATACTATCTGCAACGCCCATCATATTCATAGCCCGAAAAGTTCAGATGAAGATGAAATGGCGCAAAACAAGAACCTACAATATGTCTATATGGTCAATGTGGCCAAGGAAAAGAAAGCTCCAGCCGTACCTACACAGGCCTACCAGCTTCCTGCTGTAGTTCTCGCTGTTGTGATTTCAGCTCAGCACCCGGAGAATAGCAAAATCTCGCAATATAAGGCATCTCTTAACTTCATACCCCATCTGAATAGCAGAATGCAGTATGGCGTGTGGCAGAAAATGGTCAAAGATGAGATGTCAGCTAGTCACTTTGCGAATATTCTTACTTTCCCGAATGCTGATTTTCGTAATATCTTCCATGGTATGAGGAGGCTGTGCCCAGCCTGCGATTGCCGTGTAACCGTACAGGTGAATAGTAACATACCTGGGATTTGGGAGATCGATGAGGCCATTATTCAACTTGTTAGGGCCTGAGGAAAGAAGTTTACAACTACTCTTCTGGACAAAGCTGGGGGTCCAGAGGCTCCGGCTGGTCTAGTAATTGTTCCTGGGCATATCATTGTTGATGCAATCTTACTGCCTCCTGGGCCCCCTAGTGTTGGGATCCTGCATTGCCTCTACCTCACGCTAATCCAGCTCCCCAGGGGGGGGGGCAAATGCACCTCAGGTTTCGGCCCCCAAAGGACGCCCAGATGAAGACAATGACCTGAATCTGAGCCAGGCTGGTGATGATGGCCAGGCCACTGACCCCAGCAGCGACAATGGCGAGAATCAGGGTCCAGCAGACGATGATCACGACCCCCATGCCGTAGACACAGGTGCCGGAATGGGTCAGAATCTCGGCCCTGCTGCCATGCATGGTCTGAATGAGGGCCCAGCCGCCAAGGATGGTTAGGACCCAAGAGAGGCTGCCAAGCGTGGGCAAAATCCCAGCCCAGGAGAAGAGGATAATGAGAATGCAGCCCAGGCTCATGGTGTTGGACAGGTCTGACCAGCACGTCCTGCCAATGCCGTTTCATCTTACAAGTAGCATACAGCTTAGTTGATTTCTAAAGATTCATGTATATTGGTGTTTCCACTTACCGACTGCAAAAACCTAGACTGGAGTGTGCTGCTGGGCAGCTTCATGCGGTACGTATTGTTCGGGTCCGGCCATCAAGACCGGGTCAGGATATGCATGGGAAGGAAGGGAGGGAAGTGCAAGCTGCTCCATACTACCTCTCTCTTTTCTGGCGTCCTCCCTACATCTGTGGAAGCAAATTTGGAGAGTTCCATTTCTATGATATCCAAGGTTTGTGCGTAAAAATTATGAGACGGGTGCCTCAGCGACCCTTTTGCTACATCCTTGACTCAACTGGCCTAGAGCGCAGGAAGCCAAGAGCGTTTATAAAGCAACCGCTATCTTCAGTAGAGGTTGTCTGCATCAACTATGATGAAATGGTGTATCCCTGGCTGCTATCAAATGCAGTTCTGGAGGACCATCTAGATCTATTGGTATATTGTTATCATAACGCAGGCGACGTGAGATCCCAAATACCACCATTGAGGGGAGAAACTTACCATCCCGAAAACGCACCATTGAACTGGGGCAGGGATGTAGGGGCACACATTGGTCAGATGCATTTCAGGAATTCCCGAAGGGATGCCGGAGCGGAAGCACATCATGGTAATAACCCAGCAAAGGTGCCCAATCAGCACATCTCACCCGGAGTCCAGCAGTTTGGATTTAGTCCAGACGTCGAGAGATCATGCTATTAGCGCAGCAGTGAAACTGTGCAAAATCCTGACTCAGATCTGGAATCATGCTCGCCGGGTCGGACACAATCCTTCAATAAACATCTGCCATTGTAACTCAAAAGATGGAGTCTTGTGAACAGTGAACAATCGCGGGGTTTCCTGCCTCTTCCGCTAGCTGACGAAAACCAATGGAAACCGGGCGCTACGGTTGAGGTCAAGAATCTGGAGTTGCTGATGACCAAAAAGCTCTCCTTGTAGTGATAGGATGCAATAAGGTAGTGGTAACTCCAGGCGCACACTGACCCATGGTGTCGCGTGGGTTACGGTTTGAACTCATCATGACGTTGCGGCCCACATCTACGAGTATGCCAGTAGAGGACATCTTAGCTTATGTCGCGACTTAAAAGGTTAATTTAGTGTCTTCAAGATGACAAGGGTCAATTTAGCTAGTCTACCATCATTTGGTTTAGAGGAATTTGTAAGAATTTACATGCAATGAATGTTAGGAGAAAAAACTGGCTGATGTAGGTGGACATCTTAGTGAGGCCTATGTATACACTCACGTGTACGCTTTGACTTATGGGAGTCAGGAGGACATGGAGAGATCGTGGGGTTATAAGAACCTCTTCAACCCCAGGCTTCTTCCCCCGTTTCCTCTCGCCTCCATACCACGCTCAAGCTTCCTTATTCTCCTATCAACCCACCACCCTCTACTGTCCTACTGAAACCTCCCCCATCCACAATGTATCCTCCACACATCAATGTTGCTTTTTTTCATTTACGGCCCCTCGCACCCAGCTTCAATTGTCTAGCTTTTTTTTCTTCTTTGCTCCAAACATACAAACCTCTCCGGTGTCCCCTCCCCTGGCATTCGAAAATGCCACCCAAAACTGCGCAAACTGCCATTGGGCGCGGGAAGTATGTATCTCTTATCAAACTAGTTATATCCGACCAATATTGATCTCTCTTTATTTGTCAGATGTCCAGCAAGTCAACCAGAATATGCTGAGGGATCAGCTGAATGGAGAAAGGGTCTCCCCCAGGCTGCTGCCATCCCTGGTATGAGTCATACAGGACCCCACAGAAAACGCAAATGCGAACGGGACGTTGAAGGTTCACAGTAAGGCCAAGAACTCTGATTCACGTATTGGGAGACTTGAAACTCACATGTCTTAACTAGGGGACGCTATAGGGATATTTTGTACGCAAAAGGTTGGTGTGGCTTCACCCACCCCTGCCCCCTGAACAAGCTGTACAAGTCCTGGCAGGAGCATATAAAAGGCTATGTCACGACTCGGGGTTGGGATCTGACAATCATGAGCAAGGCCCAGCTGGACTCGGTGACTTCTTTCCCCTGCTCGCTTCCCCCGGTGGCCGGCCGCATCAAGGAGATTGAGGCCAGGTACTGCCCCGATGGCCTTGCGGAACTCGTTCGTCAGAGGAAGATCTTGGTCACTGACACGGCCAAGAAAATCCAGATGATGAAGAAGCGTCGCAACATGGGGGCTCAGGGTGGTGGCGACCTCATTGGACGTATGAGTAAGTATTATGCACTAGGTGTCTTGAACTATCACAGTACTAACAAATATTCTTAGTGGCCAAACCTGACTGGTGCTCTCCTTACTACCCACAGGTGGTAAGGATCCACATCATTCGCCGAACAGGTCCTCCACCTGACGAGCATCAGTTCTTGGTCGTCGCGTGCCAGTCTCCTGATAGCGATTAGGGAGTGGCATGAGGGGTCCTAGAATCTCCGGGCATAATGGAGGTGCTCCGGGTGATCAAGGAGCAAGGTGTAGATAAGGAGGTTGGGTCCCCAAGGTACCTGATCAGTACAGCAGGTCCAGGGGCCCGGTCAGTGCGCCTGGAACTCCGAAACCCTCTCTCTCTCTGACCTCATCTTATTATATGGAGATGAGGACGTCCATGTTTGGTTCCTTGCAAACCAGCAGGACCACAAGAACCCCTTGACCTCATGGTCCTGGAGTCAGGTCAGGGGGAGGGAGAGGAGGAGGGCGACCAGGCGCCTGAGCCAGCTGATGGTCGATATCCCTTTTTTGACAGAAATGTCTGGGATCGCGATGTGCGGCACAAGGTACCTGGGGGGCCATGCAAGAGGAGGAGGCTGATAGCAAAAACGACAGGCTGGAGGACGAGGACGAGGACGCGGATATGACCCTACCAGGCATAAGAGATGCGGTCCTTGTCTTTGACCAGACTGTGGTATGATTTAAAGGTTGATGTACTTGCAAATATGAAGGCTATGGTTCATTACAAACACAGGATGAACCAAGTGGTGCTAGTCAATCTCGGATGGCAGCACCCTCCAGGAACCAGTTTTCCCCCTCATCAGGTATGGGGTCGATTAGCCCTTCGGTAGCGAAAGCTCCGCCACTGAACATGGATGCGGATCCCCCCTGTGAACCTGCATCCCTGTACCGTCGCCCTACTCCAATGCCTGAACCAACCCCTCCCCCACCAGAACGTGTATCCTGGCACCGTGATGTCTCCCCAGTACAAGAACCAATACCTCCGCCAGTGGAATCCGTGTCCTGGGACCGCCTCCCCCCCGTCCGCCAGACCAAACCCCTCCCGCTCCAGAACCTGTGTCCCGGCACCGCGACATATCCCCAGTACGAGAACCAACACCTACACCACTGGAACCTGTGTCCTGCGGGCGTCGCCCTCTCCCAGCTGCCAGAACAAACCCCTCAGCCCCGGGAACCTGTGTCCCACCAGCATCGCGTGTCCCAGCCCCGAGAACCAACCCCGGCCCCTTCAGAACCTGTGTGCCGGGGCCATCGCCCCCCTACATCGTGTGAACCAACCTCTACCTTCCCGGAACCTGTGTCCTACCAGCATCGCGTCTCCCAGCGCCGAGAACCAACCCCTGCCCCTCCGGAACCTGTGTCCCAGGGGCGTCACCCCTGGCGGCCACAAGAACAAACTGCTCCCCGCCGGAACCTGTGTCTGGCCTACATCGCGTCTGCCAGCCCCAAGACCCAACCCCTGCCCCTCCAGAACCTGTGTCTAGGGGCCATCGCCCCCCTGTGCCGTAAGAACCAAGCCCTACCCTCCCTGAACTTGTGTCCCGTCAGCATTGCTGCTCTCAGTACCAAGAAAGAACCCTGGCCCCCACCGAACCAACCGAGGTGGAGAAGATGATGGTGGTCAAGGACATGCTAAAAGAAAACCCAGGGATGTCAGAGTTTATACAGGGCCCAAGGTCAGCTCTGGACTCTCGGAGTTCATGCCCTAGCCAGTTCAGATCTGCACGGCCCAGTGGTCCTGGGCATGACAGCACAATTGACACCGCATCCGCTGACCCAGCTGTGAGCAAGGTTCGCATTTTACGTCAACTTGGTGATGGAACTACAAAGATATGGTACTAAGACAAAGGTGGATGTATTAGGAGAGTGTGATTGGAATTGGTGGATGGGGCTGCAAGGAAGGCAGTCACAAATGATATTAGGGTTGGCAGAGATGGGGGCACACAAGGTGCAGGGAAACTGTATATAGGGAGTTCTCCTCATGTAACCAACCATTACGTTTTCCTCTACCACCATCATCTTTTCGAAGTTTCTATCAGTTGGGTCGACACCCGCGGTGCCTGACACTTTTCCTCCAACTCGCCTGGCCACTCCAGCTCCTATAACCCTCCGCCTATCTCCTCTTCCCGCTTGGGCCACTCAAAGCACGGCTAGCCAACCCCCCCCCATGACCCCCGATGCGCCTAGGACTGCTTCATGTCCTGGCTCCTGAGCTGCCCCAAATTCTTGGAGGAAAAGCCAAGAGAGTGGCACCAGTGCAGGGAAAGCACGTCATCCCGAAAACACCCTCCTGCCTGGCCGTGATGGGTAACATTGGGCCTTCTCAGGCCCCATGCGCTCTCCGCCTCGCTACGCAGCACATCGCACTGCCGCCGAATAATCATTAACTCGTGCCCGGTTTTCTTCTTTTCTTTGCTCTTTTTTTGGCAGCTTTCAATTTCTTCTTGTTTTCTCCTTGTTTTCGCTCCGTTGCTTGGTTTCGTTTTCCACCTCTGTGGTTTTCTCTCTCTCTCACTTGGGTATCTAGTTCCTTGATTCCTTTTGCGAGGGTTTCTCTTACCCCTTTGGGTGTCTGGATCTTCTATTATCATTTCCAGGGTTTCTCATCCGCACTTTAGTGCCCTGTTACCCTGTTCTTTTTTTATTCTTAGGTTTCGCTACCTTGATTGGGTGCTATGTAGGGGATTTGTTCCTTCGCCACTACTTGGACATCTTGTATTCTTTGACTTTCCTTCCCCGGTTGTCTGTCGTCCTGTGGTTGTCTGTCACATGGGGTTTTGAACCCCCGTTGCTTCAACATCTTTTACTCTACCACCTTTTTGTTGCATGATTGGGTGTGCTGGATGGACTTGTATTCTTAGAAATTTCTCCTCCCAAGGTGGGCCACCTGGGTTTTCAATCCCCTTGCTTCAATATCTTATATTCTCCAAGTTAGCCCCTATGCCAGTACTCGAGTATACCCCGAACCACTCCCCTACTTGGTGACCCCTGCGTTCCTAACGCCTATCGAGCAGGCCTGCTTTGGGCATCTCAGAAATTTTTCAGTGATTGTTGACTGCGAATCATTTGTATCCGACGCTTGCCTGAGTCAAGTTCAGGTCCGCATTAGACTTTGGTTTCCTCCAATCGCATTTAGGCATAGTCTATATCAAGCGCAAAGTTATACCGCTAAACACTAGCTATAATAGCTAGATTTTGGAGGCCACTCTCCACGGCCATGTCCTTAATTGCCACTTTTGTTTACGCTGGAGATTACGCCCTATGACACCCGAAGGCTGAAGGGAATGATTGTGGACCTAGAACTGATCATTCAGAAGTCGGCTTTTTCATAGTCGAACCATTGAGATCAATCCCAATTGATACTACATGATCCTGTAACATGCCGAAAAGACCGCACTCATCTGCAGCCAGGATGGCAACGCACACAGAGCTGTTCATCTATCTGACGTTATACTCTTGCTCCTCCTAACCGCTGGTAAAACGACGTTGTGAACCCCTACCTCTTGGTACCCACAGAAGACAAGTACTCGTTGCTGTAAACTCTAGTATCGTTTGCAAGATTCCAATTCTCGCCATCTACTAGTAAGAAGGACGTTGGGTTTTGTATCAGCTCACTTGTTTTGAGTTTTACCCTTTGGAGGTGTTAAGTCTGGGCTATTTCACAATTGGCTATAGGAGTGAAAAGTGGGCATTGATCAGGTTTCCTCCTCCCCTAGCTGGCAAAAAGGAAAGGAAAGACAGCGTATCAGTTGAGGTTGAGAACCTAGATTTGCCAAAGGTGAAAAGGGTGCGCTTCTGGTGATAGGATACAAGAATGACAACTCCAGGCGCACACTGGCCCATGGCGTCGCGTAGGTTACAGTTTGTATTCACAGTAACATCGCGGCCCCCGCTCCCCCTGTATCTACAAGTATGGTACTTGTGCTCGCGTAGAGAACCAGTTACTTCATGTTGCGTCTTAAAAAGGTTAATTTAGTGTTATCATGATAAGGGTTGATTTGGCAGGTCTACCATCGGTTGATTTAGAGGAATTTGCGTGAATTTACATGAAGTGTAGGTTCAGAGAAAAATGTTGTCTGGCGTAGGTGGATGTCTTAGGGAGGCCTGCATATACAATGCACTTACACAGTAATCCTAAAGAGGAAAGACCAATTATGGGGGTGACGACGACGGGAAGAGACGGTGCGGTTATAAGAATGGCCTCTTCCACCCCCGGCTTCTTCCCTCATTTCCTCTGGCCTCTACACCACGCTCAAGCTTCCTTATTCGCCTGTCAACACACCACCCTCTGCTGTCCTACCTAATCTCCCCCATGCGGAACGTATCCACCCCACACATCAAAGTTCTTTTTTTCATTTACGGTCCCTCGCCCCCAGCGTCAATTGTCCAGCTTTTTTTTCTTCTTTGCTCCAAACATACAAACCTCTCCGGTGTCCCCTCTACTGGAATTCGAAAATGCTACCCAAAACCGCACAAACTGCCATTGGGCACAAGAAGTAAGTATCTTCTATTAAACAAGTTATATCAGACCAATATTGATTTCTCTATGTTTGTTCGACGTCCAGTCAATCAACCAGCGTATGCCGAGGGATCACCCAAACAGAGAAAAGCTCTCCCGCGGGCTGTGGCGGTCGCCGGCGCAAGTTGTACGGGACCCTACAAAAAACTAGAATTTGAACCAGAGGTTGAAGATTCAAAGTAAGCCAAAGAACCCTGATCGATGTACCAGGAAACTAGAAACTCACATGCCTTAGCCTGAAGCACCCTGGACCCCACTCTTTGCTCCGCCCTTTGCACCATCGTGCCGCTGCTGGGGAATCAACATGACTAGCCCAAGGTGCAGCATCGAGCCTTCTCAAGCCAGAAGCGCCGTGGGCCCCGCTGCGACACCGGCACGGCCGCGAACATCTCCTGTGTCCAGTCCATTCTGCGTGTGCCCCCTCACCTCCCCCGGCCTCAATTGTTTAGGTTTTCTTTTTCTTTGCTCCAAACATGCAAAGCTCTCCTGGGTCCCCTCCCACGGCATTCGACAATGCTAGCCAGAACTGCACAAACCGCCATTAGGCGCGAAAAGTAAGTATCTTCGATCAAATGCCTCATATCCAACGAATGTTGACCTCTTTATGTTAGTCACATGTCTGGCGGGTCAGCCAGAACCTCCTGGGGAATCAGTCAAGCACCCTGGGCCCCACAGTTCGCCATGTCGTTCGCCCCATCGTGCTACTACCTGGCCCCAATGGGCAGCATTGGGCC
>LN891016.1:486148-520153 GCA_900010015.1 Tuber aestivum | reverse complement strand
TCATACTTGGGCTTTTCTGGGAATTCCAGGTACCAGTATGATTTAGATATGTCTAATGATGACTTTGCCAAAAGTGATGCCCTAAGCTCTGCTCCTTCTGATCTTCTTACCCCTACAATAGGTAGTAACATATCGAATTCAATGAATCCACCATTGAATAGTGTAAGCAATCGACAGAGTCATGAGATCTCACCTATTCCTGGATCCTTTGAAGGCAATAGTTCTCACATGCACCTCGGAGTCCCCACATCTTACCTTCCACCAAAGAAGGCACGCAAAGGACACTGCTGGTTTCCTGGGAATGGCAGTGAAGTCTTTGACAAAGGCAAATGGCGCTGGAAATGCGCCCGCTGTATGTATTTTCCTCCAAATAATTTATTCTAGTAAACTTGTCAAAAGCCAGGAAGAGGATAGAAGAATCTATATATGTTAATAGCTTTGAATGAATTACACCTAGGTCCATCACACCGCACTCCTATATATAGTGACTCATCAACTAAGAACATGAATTACCATCTAGCTCAGCAACATGGGGTCAGTAAGGAGTTTCCCGATGGTGGGCTTGAACGCAGCCAGGCTGCTAGTAACTCTAGGATTGAAGCTGCCTTTAGTCGGACTCCGGTTCCTGGAATACGATTTAATGGCGATATTTTTAAGGACATGCTCATACGATGGATATATGTAACCAATACCTCCTTTACTGCTGTTGAGGATGAAACCTTACGGATCCTTTTATCATACTTGCTTACTTGTGTTAGTATTTCTATAATTGTTTTATCATCTCTGTTTCCTTAGGTTATTTATTATATAGAGCATAACTTACCTGTATATATAGATTTCACAACCAAATGGTCTACGGACTATTCTCCCAAAATCGAGTTCAACTATTACCAATTGGGTTGTATCACTCTATCATAAATCCACATCAGCAATCAAAGCCTATTTGCAAATATTACCCTTTCGTATTCACCTGAGCTTCGATTTATGGAGCTCACCGAATCATCTGTAACAGGGGCTCCCTCAGGAAGATGGATCCCAAGGATGCGACCGCACCAAACTTCGAATCTCTCAAACAAAAGCTCTTGCAAAATTGTAAAGAATAAAAGTAACGGTAAAACTTAATATCGTTAAGCTCAGGCTTATCTCAATTAATGTCTCTCGAGAGGATGTCGATTGTGTCGGGGCAGGAGAGTTCTCGTATAAGCTTCAAGTAGTCAGACTTATACCAAAAACTCCCCCATCAGGTTGCCCCAACCAACATGAGCATGCCCTTCTCCGTAACGGTTGCTGGCACCATTACCGCATCCCCTAAGGGCTTAAGGTGTCAGCGCACTCTAGCAGAAATCTCCCTTATGCGCATCAGTTCCTGCGGGGTGTTTACCAATACACCTGCCGGAGTAAAAACTCTGCGCATCGGTGTCTCGCCAGTGGCTAACTGTCGAGACTCCTTGGAAGCCTAACTAAATGACTCTCTTCCCATGTGCTATGATCCATGCAAGCACCTGTAGACATCAGGTGTTCTCCGGTTAAGCTCTATCTTTCCTGATTGCGAACTTACGGGGTCTACGACGCTCCCACGTAGAGCTGTGTCGGTGGCGGGACCCGTGGGCGCTACCCATGGTCCCTTACCTCCGGCACACCACTCAGCGTGATAAGTATCATGCTATTAGAGTCTTCTAACAACCCAGAAAGAATCTATGGCAAAGGGGCATGTGTAGGCTTGATTGGCGTAAAACCTTTCTTGATGTCTCCGGCACTACCCAGGACTGCTCGAGGGACCCTTCCGGATAGCTCACGCTAACTCCGTCAGTTATGGTCCGTTTTACTCTGTTCCTTTTGGAGAAGGTACCTGACCTTCTCACCTTGCCCCCTTATATATCCTGCGAACAGCTTCCGGTCGGACGGACGGCAGCGACGTATATAGTGTTATGGACATGTCTTCATTGATTCCATTTAACTAGTAATACGGCAACTCCACCTATTTAGGCCCATGACGCCCGGGGCGAACCCTGGGGCCGCAGGTACCTGTTAGGAATAATCCTGCCAAGTTACAGCATGTTCGGAGCACTCTAGCTCCTCCCGTAGTCTTCTGATCAATGTGCAAGCGAGTGCCCGTCGATCGTCATCGCGTAACAAACAATCCTAACATTACACGGAATCTTTCCGAGAACGTTTCCGACGGAAGGTAGGGTAATAGTGTCCCAAAGGTAGGGTAAGTGTGTCCATGGTGACACGAAACTGGTCCCCATGGTAGGGTAACGTGACTTACCTAGACAGGGTAAACTCACCCGGCCTTCCGACCTATCCTTAGGACGAAGCCGATGTGGTCATGTTACTTCCACTACTTAGATGCACCTATTTCTCAAGTACCTTCTGTTCTTCGGGATACCCGGACCATCGAGTATCTCCCGGACATGCTCAGACACGCCCGCCTAGTCTACCATATAACCTCTAGGTCTTATGTATGGGCATAGACTTAGGTTGCCATAGCTCTGTAACGTAGGGTCGTTACATCATCGATCCTTCCTTGGTATCGTAGGCCATTGGGCAACTGAAACTGGAGAACTACAATCAGCCACCTTGGGGTTTCGTTGCTTTTATGGGTCCCATAGTGGGGCTAACATTGCTGAAACTGTACTAAAAGTATTAGATCAGTACCAGATTGCAGCGAAGTTGGGTTACATAACAACGGACAACACAACCAATAACGACTCAGCTCTTGCGGAGTTAGCGAAACTACTTGCCCTTCAGAATGTCGAGTTTAAGCCAGAAATTTGTCGTGTACGCTGTTTCGGTCACATTATCAACCTTGTTGTTTAATCCTTTCTCTGGGGGTCGGATTGGGAGGCTTTCGAAGTAGAGGTTAGTCAAGATATGAAGCGGAATGAAGAATGTGAGTGAAGGTCGCTAGGAGAATGGCGGAAAAAAGGTGCAATAGGTAAACTACATAATATAGCTACTTGGATCTTAAGGACACCACAGCGCAGGGATAGATTCACACAAAAGGTTCATCAGATTCGTGGAGACTCTTACCGGGGCCCCCTATTGCCTCTGATTGGTAATTTAACCTGCTGGTCTAGTGATGCAGATGCTATTGATCATGCTTTTGAGCTGCGCGATATACTAGATGAGTTTGTTGGTATTGTGATCTTGGAGGAACGTCAAGCAAAACGCCGAAGGAATTTAGCAAATCCCACGTCACAGGGTATTGGACACCCCCCTCAGAGAGAAGGACTCATACTAGATCAAATCACTCTGGATAAACTCACACTGGACGATTGGATAGACTTGACAGCTATTCTCTTTACTAGTATATTAAAACCGTTTCGTGTTCTTACTCTTCAGCTTCAAGGAACAGGAACTGGTAGAAATCACTCCAATGGATACTTAGCTAGAGTTCTGCCAGCGATGGATGACCTCCTGTCACAAACTGTGACTAAGCAAGGCAGATTTCACATAGCTCGGAATTCCGAGCTATAGGTATGCGAGAATTTTACATGACGCACATTAGTATGCCATAGGTTATTATGTTTACCTGTTCATGACTCACGTTTGTGAGTCACATGATATTATGATTTTCGCACATGACTCAGATTATGAGTCATGGGTTTCACTCAGGTGACGCGAGTTGCGCACCGGACTTGGTTATTATGTTTTGATTGGTTAGGTATGTTGCGCAGCGACTCATAGGAGTGAGCTAAGGGATTTCGCATGACTCATAGTTATGAGTCACAAGGTTCGCGTGACTCATAGTTATGAGTCACAAGGTTCGCGTGACGCATAAGTATGAGTCACGCTAGGTGAAGAGCTACTATATAAAGGGTCACTAGGACCCCTAGTATTAGCTCTTCACACGTTCTTCTTGTTTATTTCCTACATATAAGTTATCAATAAAACCTACCTTTACGCTCTTTAAGATTTATCTTACGAAACCCGAGAATTGTCTTTCCTCCCACGAGAAAAAACTATTTCTCCTCCCAAGCCGAGTAATTAAGTCCTAGGCGAGGACTTAAGAAGATTAGAGGAATAGGCGCGATAAGATAGAAGTCATAAGGACTTAGCTATCAATATCGCGTAGGCAAAGGCCTGAGAACTATCTCCTCACTACCAGTTAAGAACCGTTACCTGTCGCACCCCACCCAGGTAGGATTCTTAACATTAGAACGTGTCTAAAACGCGACACTTAACGATTACACAACGGATCCATTCAACAGAGATCACGAGGGAGACATCGACGTCCAAGACGACAGTCTAGGATTAGGAGGATTGGAAGAAGCATTAAGCGAAGCAAGTCGACAATCAGCAAGAACGACCAGTCCGGTAACGCCTGAACGAACTACCCCTCCGAACGAAGAAGACCCACCTGAGACACCCAGACCTGAGAGAATGTCAGGACCAGCACCACTCCCAGGTCCGCCTCCGGCAGGACCAGCACCTCCTCAGATGATTCCACGGGATGAAGTGGAACAAATGATACGAGAGGCTATAAGAGGAGCCGGGCAACAACCCAAAGTTAAGACCACACCATGATACGATGGAGAAAGAAGCAAACTACGAGGATTCATGGTCCAACTCTTGACCTACTTCGATGCCGTCGGATGGACACTGGGATATGACCAAGACAAAATACGATACACCCTTACACTACTAGAGGGACAGGCACTAAAATGGATAACCCCCATCGTGGTTAGCAACGCTGCACCCTGGAAGGACTGGGCCAGCTTCAAAGAAATATTCGAAGCCCAATTCACAGACCTAGAATTGAGCCAATCGGCAAGGAACAAATTGGAAGATATTCACCAAGGGACAAAAGAATGTCACCGATTATTGGTACGAGTTCCGACTACTCCAGTACGACGCGGCTTGCGACGAGGCCTCTGCTATGAGGTGGTTCATGAAAGGCTTGAGAAAGACCTATCAAGACGCATGGAGATTTAGTGAAGAAAGATTTATTACAACTGAAGCAATGGCCCACTGGGCCATCCGGAAAAAAATCCAGTTCGGACAACTAGACTGGATTCAAAAGAGCTAGTCCAATACAAGCCAAGGCAACAATACGAACACAAGAAACCAAGGTGCATCCAGGAACCAGAATGGAACCTATCGAACCACCACCCAAGGAGGAGATGCCATGGACCTGGATGCCACTAGAAGGAGGCCCTCACTCAACCTTTCGAGAGATGAGTACCTTCGACGACGAAACAACAATCTATGCCTAAGATGTGGCATAAAAGGACATATGATCAAAGATTGCAGACGACCAACCAATCCAACCCCAGATCAAGGAAGGAATCAGCAGAACAGGAGGATAAACCCTAGGTTCCAACCACGCAGTAACCTAAGGGAAATCGGAATCGAAGAAGAATATGAAACGGTGGCAAAAGACGAAGGTCCCCAGCAATAGATGGTCTGAGGGACCCTCCGAAAGACAAACCCATCGCAACGACCAACTATTACACTCTTTTAAGCGCAAACACGGGAGAAAACGACCATGATCATATCATGATCGAAACAAAGATATATAATGACAAAAAACAAGAAATCACGATACACGCAATGATCGACTCGGGAGCCTCGGAGGACTTCATAGACGAAGAAGTCTGCAAGAGACATCAGCTAAGAACCAAGAAAGCAAAAAACGAAAGACAGATTTACCTCACCAATGGAAAACCAAGCGCCATGGGACCTATAACCCATACCGCGCAAGTACCTATGGAAATTGGAAACCATAGGGAAGTGGCTACCTTCCAGGTGGCAAATCTACAACACCATGAGATAATTCTTGGAATGCCATGATTAAGACAACATAATCCCAGCCTAAATTGGGAAGAAGGGAAAATTACGTTTACCAGCGAACGATGTACGACATCGTGTCTCAACAGTTCGCCGGTAATATATGCCACTCCAGAAGAAGAAGCAAATCAAAGGAACCTAGACGCAAAATACAGTCAGATTCAAACAAAGGATCAAAGGATCAAAGTTCAAAGATTAAGCCATGAGGCTAAGATACCCACAAGAGGATCGGAAAAGGTAGCAGGACATAACTTGTATGCCAATGAAGAAGTCACGATACCCGCCAGAGGACAGGTAATCATTCCCACGGGAGTAGCCATAGAGCTACCTCAAGGCACCTATGGGCGCATAGCACCACGCAGCGGTCTCGCAGTCAAACATCGACTCACTACCAACGCAGGAGTAATAGACGCCGACTACACAGGTGAATTGAAAGCTGTTATGGTCAACCAAGGGAACCAGGACCATAAGGTGGAAAAAGGCGACAAGATTGCACAGCTGATCATCGAAAAGATCAACGAACAAGAATTCCAAGAGGTGACGAGCATAAGAGAAACCACCAGAGGAAGCAAAGGGTTCGGAAGTACGGACAACCAAGGTTCAAGCAAGAAGAAACAATCAAAGGTCGAAATCAATCGGATATCGGCACAAGCGTTCAACAAGTTCTACCGCAGAGGAGAAACGGCAAGAATCCTTAAGTGGGACATCCAAGAAGAAGGAATAAGTCTGGCCAAAATCAACATCAGCACAGAGCTAGCCATAAGGAATCGAACTCAAGCTAAAGAAGAAAGATTGGATCAAACGATACCAAAAGAATATCACCAACACCTGGACTTATTCCAAGAAAAAGAATCGACCAAGCTACCCCCTCACAGACTCGAGGTGGACCTCGCAATCGACCTGGAAGGAAGCACTGCAGAGTTACCTAAGAAAAGGATATACCCACTAGGAGAGACCGAACTCGAAGAACTAAGGAAATACATTCAGCAAAATCTGGAAAGAGGATGGATCAAACAATCCTATGCCAATGGAGGATCACCCATCCTATTCATCAAGAAAAAGGATGGGAAGTTAAGGTTATGCATCGACTACCGAGCACTCAACGGCATAACCAAAAAAGATAGATACCCCCTACCTCTAATCGGCGAAGCATTGGACCGACTAGCGTCAGCCAAATACTTCACCAAGTTAGACATACGGGATGCCTACCATAATGTCAGGATTAGAAAAGGAGATGAATGGAAAACAACTTTTACCACGAAATATGGGAATTATCAATACCTCGTCATGCCCTTTGGACTAACCAATGCACCAGCCTCTTTCCAACGATGGATCAATAACGTGCTCCATAAGTACCTGGATATATGCTGCATCGTCTACCTGGACGATGTACTAATATACTCCAAAGATATGGAACAACACAAAAAGGATGTCAGCAACATTATGGCAGACATCAAAGCATCGGGAATGAGATACAAACCCAGCAAATACGAATTCCACAAAAAGGAGACGGAATACCTAGGATTCATCATCAACGGAGAAGGAGTACAAATGGACCCAGTTAAAACCAAAGCGATATGGGAATGGGAATACCCAAAAAACAAGACGGATATCCAATGTTTTATGGGATTCTGCAATTTCTACCGAAGGTTTATGGAAGGATTTAGCCGAACGGCTAAACCATTATACAACCTGACCAAAAAAGACGTCAAATGGGATTGGGGACTTAAGGAAAAAGAGGCCTTTGACGAATTAAGGACCAGGATCACCCAAGGACCAATTGTGGTGCATTTCAATCCAGAAAGAGAGACCATGATCGAAACGGACGCCTCCAAATATGTATGCTCAGGCATATTATCTCAGAAATGTGAAGATGGCAAATGGAGGCCAGTAGCATTCCGATCCAAGACAATGACCCCGGCGGAATGCAACTATGATGTTCACGATAAGGAACTATTGGCAATAGTTCAGGCCTTGAAGGAATGCAGAAGATACGCTCAAAACAACAATGCATCAGTTAAAATCCTAACCGACCACAAAAACTTAGTACCCTTCATGACCACGAAGGAACTAAACGGACGACAAATAAGATGGATGGAAAAACTAAGCACTTACAACTTCAAAATCGAATACCGTCCAGGAAAAGAAGGAGGAAAACCAGATGCATTAACCCAAAGGTCGAACGACAAACCAACTACCCCAGAGGATGAAAGAATCAAACAAAGACAACAAATACTGTTACCAAAGGAAAAATATTTCCAAATGGAAGAAGAAGACAGTGGATACGAGTCGCTGAACGAAATCAATACAAGAACGACATTAGAAGAAGATATCAGGAAGGAAAGCCAGCAAGATGAAGAATGTCAGAAGATAAGAAAGGAACTGGAGACCGGCACGAAGGAAATCAGAGGCATAGCCCTAGGACTATGCGAATGGAAGGATGAATACTTGTGGTATGACGGGAAAATCTGGATACCGGATAAAGAAAAACTACGCACAGAGATCATACGACACCACCACGACCCCCCATACGCAGGACATGGAGGAACAGCCAAAACTACTGAGTTCATCAACTGACGATACTATTGGCCCAAGATAATAGAAGACATTAAGCGATATGTCAAAAACTGCGACACATGTCAACGGACTAAAGTGGTCTGACATGCACCTTATGGATTACTCAAATCAAACGAAGCCCCAGGAAAACCATGGAAATCAATATCACTTGACTTCATTACGGATTTACCAAAGTCAAACAATCAAAACGCCATTTTGGTAGTAGTTGATTGTCTGACCAAAATGAGTCACTTCATACCTTGCAGGAAGGATATGACGGCAATACAATTTGCGGAAATGTTTCTAAAAGAGGTATATCGACTGCACGGATTACCAAAAGACATCATCAGTGATAGAGAATCACTATTCATGTCGGAAATATGGAAAGAGATAACAAAGAAACTTGGAATCGAACGGCGCATGAGCACGGCGTTCCACCCGCAGACAGACGGACAAACAGAACGAATCAACAGCATACTGGAACAATACCTACGGGCCTACGTCAATTGCCAACAAGATGATTGGTGTAATTGGCTACCAATGGCCGAATTCGCCTACAACAACGGAAAACAAGAAACGATCAAGACAACCCCCTTCTTTGCAAATTACGGACTGCACCCAGAACACGAAACCATAGGTCATATGCTCCAAGGAAAGACACCGGACAAAAGAGATATGAGTCAACTAGATGACATATTACCAACAGAAATGGCCACGGCGCAACTAGGTCAGAAGGAAGAATACGATCGTCACCGAAAACCCGATCCAAACCTGAAATCAGGAGACATAGTTTGGTTACTACCACGGAACATCAAAACCACGCGACCAACGAAAAAACTGGATTACAAGAAAATAGGACCATTCAAAATCTTGGCGAAGATAGGAAGCCGCGCTTATAAGATCGACCTTCCACCCACGATGAAGATACACAACACCTTCCACGTCAGCCTCCTCGAACCCTATCAAGATAATCCTCTACCATCTCAAAAAAAAACCCCACCACCGCCTATTGAAATAGACGGTGAATCAGAATACAAACTCGAAGAAATTATCAACGCTCGGCTACACTATGGTCGCTTGCAATACCGAGCGAAGTGGACCGGGTACTCTCCTGAACACGACAAAACCTGGTACCTAGCCGAAAACTTTGAACACGCACAAAATGCAGTCCAACAATTCCACAAACGATACCCGCACAAACCAACAACCAACAGTCGAGGACATACCCGAATCAAAGCGTGTCACACCCACGTTGTACCGCACAGACTCATACCATTGGGAACATCCCAAGATGAATTACCAACAAATGCCGATACCGTCGGCTCTACAGAACACTCCAGAACGCGACGCGTTCAAACACATTATACCAACGAGCCCGGGGTATCGGACCCCAACACCGACCAAGGAAGAACCCACAGACGAAGACTGGGTAAATCTGGTGGATTTACCCCTATCGAGAACCCCCACACCGGAAAGGGAACACGCGAACCTGTCATGGACAGGATGCTACAACGACGAGTGCCAAGTGCACAAAAGCGAGAAGGAAGGCTCGGGATATTGGCCTCGGGAAGAAAACCGATGGCCACCCAAGACTTCACCCCTGGGATCACCCGCGAGATCCCCGACACCAGAGACGGTGGCTCTGGTCCAATACATCAAACCGACTCCGAGGACGGAGTCGAAGAGGAGGGGGGCAAAAAAACAGAAATGGGCAAAACCCAGGAGGACAAAGCACGTCTCCTGGGAGGAAGAGATGGAAGAAGCTACGCCGAGGTTGCCTCAGGCAGAGGACCAACAGGCGGTGATAGCAGAATTGGAAAAAGACCTCAGGCTAACACAAGTATTGCTGGAGGCAATGAAGAGAGGAACCAAGTTGAGGGTACGTCAACTCGAGAACGAGCTGGTGAAGGAGAGGGGAGCAAGGGAAGCCCTGGAAAGGGAGTTGGAGAGCCAGGCAGAAGAGGCTCGGAGACACTCGGACAGGACTGCAAGAGCGGTCCGAAGGATCAATCGCAGCTACTACCACGGGGAGAAGAGCTGGAGGGACCACCATGAAGGATGGAGACGCGAATAAAGCCCGATGGGACTCGGGCTGAGGGAGAGGGAAGCTAATGTCACAAACTGTGACTAAGCAAGGCAGATTTTACATAGCTCGGAATTCCGAGCTATAGGTATGCGGGGATTTTACATGACGCATATTAGTACGCCATAGGTTATTATGTTTACCTGTTTGTGACTCACGTTTGTGAGTCACACGATGTTATGATTTTCGCACATGACTCAGATTATGAGTCATGGGTTTCACTCAGGTGACGCGAGTTGCGCACCTGACTTGGTTATTATGTTTTGATTGGTTAGGTATGTTGCGCAGCGACTCATAGGAGTCAGCTGAGGGATTTCGCATGACTCATAGTTATGAGTCACAAGGTTCGCGTGACGCATAAGTATGAGTCACGCTAGGTGAAGAGCTACTATATAAAGGGTCACTAGGACCCCTAGTATTAGCTCTTCACACGTTCTTCTTGTTTATTTCCTACATATAAGTTATCAATAAAACCTACCTTTACACTCTTTAAGATTTATCTTACGAAACCCGAGAATTGTCTTTCCTCCCACGAGAGAAAACTATTTCTCCTCCCAAGCCGAGTAATTAAGTCCTAGGTGAGGACTTAAGAAGATTAGAGGAATAGGCGCGATAAGATAGAAGTCATAAGGACTTAGCTATCAATATCGTGTAGGCAAAGGCCTGAGAACTATCTCCTCGCTACCAGTTAAGAACCGTTACCTGTCGCACCCCACCCAGGTAGGATTCTTAACACCTCCTGGCGTATTTGGAAAATGCCAAAGTTCTTTATTCGGATAACTCAGTTTATAGTATTCATTTATTAACATTGATCAATCACGCCTGGTCGGTCCTTGATAAGTATACTATCCAATCTCTTTTACAAACTCCTTTCTATTAATTAATTTTGAATTAGAAGAAGTCTCTTACTTTCATAGATACTACTGTTTAGCAGATCGATTGCCAGCCCTCTACGCCGCTGTTGCCCTTGATCCAGACACCAAACTCAAGTACTTTGAGCTTGAATGGACTGATCATCCTGACTGGATTGAATTAGCTAAAATCAAAAGCTTAAACCTCTGGAAGTCTAAATACCAATCTCTCCCACAATACATAGAAACTCCTACCCCATCCAGTTCCTTGATTGGACCACCTTCGTCAGTCCACTCGGAAATTTATACAAGTAGTATTTTAGCGCCCGATGACACACTCCCAAAATGGAAGCAAAAAAAGTGGGCTCGGCTCACCCATGATGACATGGATCAATTCGATCGGTTTCAGATTGCGGAGGAGGCAGAAGAAGTCTCAGACATCTTAGTCTACTGGGCTGCGCGGTTAAAGAATCCCCGATGGGCTCAGTTGTCACATATGGCCCTTGAGATTCATAGTATAGCAGCGATGTCGGCAGAGGTTAAGCGAGTGTTTAGTAGGTCAGTGGTACCTGAAATGATTTACATTACACCTTGTCCAAGTTATTCTAGCTAACAGTATACAAATATAATATAGTGGAAAGAATTTAATTACAGACCGTCGAGGACGCTTACGCGATGAGGTTATCGAAGCTATAGAATGTATGAAATCGTGGAGGAAGGCAGGGCTAATTCCTGAGGCGAGATTAGTGGAGGTGGAAACGATGGTTCACGATCTTGAGACCCGTGAAATTGGGATTTCACAGGGAGAGCATGAAGGATTTGGTGTACCCTCAGGTGATTCTGATACCGGCATGCAGTCTGATATTGGAATAAGTATGTCGGGTAGTTAGTAGCCTCAGTTCATGCCTATTGATTAAGTGTTTATATAGTACAGGACACAAATGAGATCAGAAAATGCGGGCTATATTATGGGCTCTCAGTTGTTATTGATTATACATACTCCAATACTTATTAGTATCTAAGCGGGTGACCAATTTCTCAGTTACACTAGATTCGTTCTTGTACGCCTCCCTGGCTTACAGGCCCTACCCGTCACCATTATGGCATGCCCATCTCCCTCAGGGTCTTCCATTCACCTGTAGAGCCCGCCCATTACTTACAGGGCCCGCCAGTCACCTATAGGGCCCACCAGTCACCTATAGGGCCCTCCCGCCACCTGCAGGGCCCGCCCGTCACCTATAGGGCCCTCCCGTCACCTGCAGGGCCCGCCCGTCACCTATAGGGCCCGCCAGTCACCTATAGGGCCCGCCAGTCACCTGCAGGGCCCGCCCGTCTTCTCATGTTGTACAACGCATTTCGCCACCTGAGACACCTGTAGTCCCCGCCAGTCCGTCCCGGGCTGTCTTCCGGACGGACGCCAAGATAGCCGTCCGTCCCGGGCATCCTCTCAGGTACTGCCGTCCGTCCCGTCCACCCCCGAAGACGGACGGACTGGACGCTTGGGTTCACTGGGAACACTGAGTTTATCCAGTGATTCATCCACACTTGGTAACGCTGGTTCCCGGCTCGATGTCTCCCGACCTTGTAATTTGCTCATCGGCAGTCACCACTAGTGAGAAAATTCCAATACCCTTTATGATACATTAGTCTTTTTCTAACTAACAGAAAAAGCAGACTACTTACCACGACTCACTGCTTTTGAATATTGCCCAGTCTAGGCGAGATTGTGGAATTTCACTTGCCAGACAAGTGAAATTTTCTCCGGTTGTGGCTATGTATCCTTTGATTATGATGCTCAAGGATCGAGGTATTGTGCTCTTGCTTCACAACCAAGACACCCCAATTTGGGTCCACCAGCTTTATCTTTGAGGAATCGTGCAACTCCACCCCATCATTGTCAGGTAATTGCGTATACTGGGCTTTCAGTAATGCAACCTCGGCCTCTCATTTCCCCGACCTGTGAAGCCTGCGAGATTGGGGACAAAGGTCGGTATATCGTACCATATTATCAAGTCGTGCTGTTATTTCAGCCGTACTCGGAGATGTCACAGTGGTGCCAACAAGGCAACTAGGAAGACAATGTGCGCAGGTTAGGCCAAATTTGGTTCCATCTTGTGTTGATAGCTAGCCGCCAGAACTACTTGCCTAGTGATGGCCATTATCAGATCATGATCGAGTTTTGCTAGACTATAGGATGCCCGATCACCTCGATCATAGGAGTCTCTCGATTACGACATGATAGAGCATGGGATCCATAATCTGCTCAACTTTATCGATCATGGATACTACTCGATCGTAGTCGACTATGCTCGACTAAACTCGATTAACTCGATCATGATCGATCACACGATCAGTGATTGGGCTATCGATCGATCATTCAATCATGTGTTCCTCTCGATCAGATCATGGTTGAGCAGAACCTGTATGACCTGCTTGATCATGCTCGTGTCCATCACTATACCTGCCTCTAGCATGTAGTCTTTTCCCCCAACCGAGATGTTGGAAACTCCTACTCGTTCACTGTGGTTGACACCTGCACGCCAGGTTTCTGGAATTGATCTAATAGGCACCGCTCGGTCTCTCACAAGTAGCACCGGTATATGAGAAATCGGGTCGGGTGGGTAAATTGTTAGTATTGATGAAATGTCCGGAAATCCCAAGGCAATCGTGTGGACGGTGGGCAGGTTGGGCTGTTTGCTATAGCACATGACTATACCATAGCTCCCCGATTTTTTGTACTGAACCAAGATGTGGTGGATGGGTTCATTTGTGGCATTCAAGGCTGGTGTTGGTAGATCTTCGGGTAGCAAGGCTTCATAGGTGGCAGCGCCAATCGACATAGGGGGGTCCATGGTACTATCGGTTCCTGTTCTCACGCTGTCGTAAGTGGTAAAGACCTCAGAGTAAGCCTCTTAAACGTTAATAAAGAGGACAAGAAATCTCATTTACCAGTTCTGCTCGTCTCCAGGGCAATTCGGGTGGCGTCGGGTTTATATACCGGTTCAAACTCAAGTTTCCCAAAATGGTGGTTGCCCCAGGTATGGTCCCTGCGAGAAATCATGATCTAGGGAGTAAGTAATACTGATATTAAAATAGGTTTGAAAGGAAAAATAGAGAGAAGAATTACACAATAGTGTTGCATGCAGGCCGACCTTTGGTGTTTTTCTCTCGTAGTTATGTAAATAGGACTCGTAGCCTTAGCCTGATGATCAACTGTATTCGTGCGGTACCAGATCGTCTGACGAGACTCGCAATGGTGTCCCATTAAGTATCACTGTTTTGTTTCAGTTCGGTTGTCAGTTGTGACTCTTAGATTGCGGCAAATAAATAAGCTAATCTGGAGCGTAGTGCACTTAAGCAGATAGTCTTCAGGATCTTTGGGATTACCAACTTCTCTCCCGGGATCGTTGCCAGTGACTGTGGTCGCCCATCTTCTTTAAGGTTAGTATCTTGAATACACATTAACGTGCTCTCCAATAGATTCAAAGGCTCTTCCCTGTCACTGTCGCTGTCGTCCTCATTATCGGAACGCACATCTCTGGTCGGAGGTTCATTGTATCTCGTACGATGGGCCCAGGCCGCGTATACAGCCAAACGCAGCGGAAAAAATGCCAGCCTGCTTGGGGAGGGGATGTAGATTCAATCTAGGAGGTTTGGCAACCTTTGCTTTAGCCTCTGGTCCACGACACAGCTCGGCATTGTCACCAATACCAAATACCTATATGTTTAGTAACTGGGTCAGGAGAGGGTCAACGATGGGTTTGATGGGTTTGATGGTACCTGTCTTATGGACCCTCCCCAATCTATGTCGAGCCTCGGCCGATGTTCGGTTGAGCATAGCCGCAGTCGCAAAACGTAGCTGCCTCCACTTACGCCTCTGTGGTATGGACTGCGAGATAGTGCCCGCCCGAGCCCGCCCGAGCCCGCCCGAGCCGTCCCGGTTGACACCCTGGGCCGGCAGTGTCCCCCGGGATAAGATTAGGGGCATACAATCTCCCATCACAGCGACTGAGTGATGTTCCCCGGCAGATATCTGAACAGCGTACCCTGCAAGGCCCTGGGCCACGGTGGGAGTGGACTTCGCCTTACAGCCTTCCCGGGGAGGGCCGTGTATCCCGTATTGGCCATGTTGGTTGAGTCCCCACATACAGACCCTCCTATCTTGGGTGATTGCGAAAGAGTAATATATACTGGCAGCAATGTGCTTAGTCTAGTGCCGAGGAGGGCCGACAGCGTGCGGGGTAAAGCCATTGAGGAGGTGTCTTTCGACAGCACGTCTCCCGAGCTGGCGTTGCTGTCCATTGTCTTACGCGTAAACGTCTCCCTCTCTTGTAAGGGCGGGGCCATGGTCAGCACCGACGCTAAGCTGAATGATGTTCTTGGGCGTCCCCAGTAGGATGGGTACACTCTGTATCTGAGTCTTTTTACTGAATCTAAGAATACAGTTGGAATACTAGACTATAAATTAACGGAACTGCGAGCCCGAATGATGAATTTATCACATACCCTAAACGTTCCCTATTCATTAACCTTGTCGAGATCAGACTGCAATCGAAATCCTGTCACCGGCAGTAATCCTTGTAATTGCAGTCCCCTCTGGGAAGTCTGTAATGAGTATTGGTGTGCTCTCCAACGGATTCAAAGGCGCTTCGGCGTCGCTGTCACTGCCGCCATCAGAACCCACACCCCCCACATTGTATACCCGTTTCGCCCCCAAGAGCGGATTGATCATTGACACCCCGCGAGCAGACCTTCCCCTCATGTGAGAGATACAAACCGTACATACCGCTCATGATCTCTCTCGCTAGGCGGAAAATATTTTGCCATGTCTTGAGACTTCTGTATTCGACCTATATGGTATATCGGGGTTGGAAAAAAAATGCTAGTGCTATACTGCAAATTATGGACTCTGAGATATAATACCGGAAAATGGTATTGAATACTATACAGTTTAGAATATTTAATTCTGGGCACTGGTGTCTTGCTGTAGGGGTTTAGGTCACGGTTGCGGAAAGTGCTAACAGTTGATTATATGTTTCCCTGCAGGTAGCAGACTTTGGTTCTCTAACCTGCATACATTCCAGGATAATCAGACAAAAGACTGATATGTCAGTTAGGAAGCGCATGAGGATTACACATGGGGGGGGCGTTAAGGAGGAGTTAAGACGGACAAACGATATCCTCATCAATGGTACTTGTGAGTTAATCGTGTGTTTAGAAACATAAATTTGGTTTTTTTACCTTCTTCTCTATATGCCTTGTATGACCCCCCCACCTGCCTCCTACATCTCTATTGAGATCTAAACTGTTTTCGCATACTGAGCCTGTTAACGGTATCAATATTTCTACCGGAATCATGCTAGAGATTTTGAATTTAGTGCTCATTCGCCAAACAGACTAATTCCTCTCCTCTGGTTTTTCTTAGTACTTTCCTCATAACACCCTGGGGGGTTAGCCACCACTTGAGTTATTCCCCCTCTCTTCTCCATTAGTTTCACAGCTTCACAACTATACCATATTCAATTATGGTATTACTTCTTTCCTTGCCAGTGCTACTCATCATTCGCGGTCCTCCCGAGCTTCTCATATGCCCTCTTTTCCTCTGAGGTCTCTTCAAATCCTTCCTTCCTTCCGAGGTTCTCATATTACCAACCTCAGCCTTCTGATATTTCTTTCCTCTGTTTTGCTTCTTAGTTTGGTATAAAAACTCATAGCTGCGTACGTGGTAGGAAAACCAAGGTTCTTTCTCTTGGTCAGTGGTCATAGCAATTCACAAGATAAACGAGTGACATGTGATGATGCCTGGATGGGAAATCCATGGAGTACCCCACGGGGGGGGGGCGTACGTGGTAATTATTGGGTGTTCGTGCTATCTGGATTATCTAATGAGGTCACTTCCCTATATCCCGGAGCACGCTCTCTTGGAAAGCGGACGGCTCGTGGGACCCCAGCGTGGTTGACACCTCGACGTGGTGCTGGGGCTTTGAAACTAAGATCAACCGTTGTAGATCCGTAGGGGCATGTCTTGCCTCTATTGCAATGTCCTTAAATAAGACGGTGGTATATCTAGGAAGTTACTATCCAAAATTGTATTCTAGAAGTTGCGAGAGATAAAGTAGGAAGCGGGAGAGATTCTATTCCTCCCTAGTGGCAAACTTTTGAACTTTCCTCATACCATATTTGGTAATCCATAAATGGATTGCTCTACGATGTAGCCACCAACTAGATGGGGTTGCAGCGTACTATCATAGGAAATCGCTAGCGTCCACATCCTTCATCTATTGCCAATAGTGTTCCTATACTCTGTTGGTAACATCCTAGTAGGGGCCGACATGAGAGTGCGCTATAACTCCCCAAACAAGTTTTTGCTAGGTAAGAGCTGTTTTGGTATTCGCATAATTCAGTGTATGGGTTTGGGATTCAATTTTGCCTGCCGATCTGACAGCACTGCTTAAGAATCTTTCATGGGGTGGGGCCTGGAATTAAACCATTTCTGGTTGCTGTATCCCTTGTTTTGATCATCCTCCTGGGAATAGGAGGGTGATGGTGGTTGGCAAGCCTGAATGTCGACCAATTTTTACGGACACGAAGCCGAAGTATGTATCATCTCTAAATACTCACTGTGGGAACCCCCCCACACCAACTCTCACTTACATGGGAATTACTAAAACCCGTCGCGCTTCTCGGCGGTTTGCTTTATCCGACCGCCGTTGGCCGTCTATCTTTGCGGCGTATGGACGCCTGAAGCCCCCCTTCACCCAGCCACAGCCTAACTAATACCCGCCCTTGCTGCATTGATACCCTTGTTACCCTGATTTTTCTAAACGCAAAACAAGCGCTTATTTATATACACAGATTTTAGTTTTCTGGGATTGTGTTTATCCTCCATCCCAGAATTGGTCTCTCGGGCTGCTACGCACCCTTTAACCATTCATCCACCGGAGGATAGATGACGCAGGGACGATCTTGAATCCTAATCTCGTTGTGCGGCTGGCAGGTGGCTTGGGAGCTTGCTATATACAGGTTCCCCTCAAGAAGTACCTGAACACAGGGATTAAAAACTTGTACGGCAGATTGTCTGTGCGTGTTTGTGCCCGTCTGAGCACCCATACTAAATTCTGACGGGATCTGACATGCATGTTTAGATGCTTTATGAGGGGGACTTGTATTAGTTCATCTTAGTCTTCTCGCCGGGAGGTAGTGTAGATGTACTGCCGGTGGCGAACACGGGCCTCCCCCGGAGCACAAGCGCTAAACTAGGGATCCCTTGAGTATACTTGTAAAGTCTTCTCCGCCCATCCTAGATACCGTTGCCCTTTCATGGATTTAGCCCCCAGTGTCACTCCTGCCTGCCTTCTTGAACCCAGACCGATACCTTAAAAAAAAATTTGAATTTTAAGATAGCCTAATATGGGGGCATTGATATTCCGGGGATCCCAGGGGAGAGATTGCGTTGCAGTCTTGGATTCTCCTCCGAAGATGTCGAACTCTCCTTTAGGTTTGCAACAACTCGCCACTTGGGGCATAGTGTGCTACCTGGACATGTTCATAGAGGCCATCGCTCGGGGGTTACAGCCAGTGCTCTGGTTTTCGGCCCGGACATTACGAATAAGGTTAGAGAGTGAGATCGAATGAAAATCGCTTCAGTGATGTGTCAACCTTTGTAAGGATGGCGTCACCCTGTGGAGGCGCCTAATTCTGTAGTCGTGTACTGTACGGTAGGGTAGCACAACTCACTGTGTAACAGAGAACTTTGTAGCGTGGTGTTACCTGCTGGGGTCCGGAGGTTATAACCTCCAGATCTATTGTAGCTTTGAAAAAAAAAAAAACTTCACGATGATACGCTAATGGTTGACACCATTTCTAATGCGTTGCTCGTGTTATAGCGGGGATTCCGGTCAGCATGAGGGGGGTTACGCCTCCAATACGGCACCTGATCCCGGAGATCCAAAGACTGATTTTCCCATTCCTGTTATCCCTGCCCCATACCCTCCATGCTTCTTTCTTCAATGGGCTGCTTGTCCTCCTTTGATCGACGTGTTTTCTCCCCAGTTGGTTCAGCACGGTGCTCTCTGAGTTTGATGAGACGTGAAAATGGCAAAAGGAGGTAAAATAACCAACACGGATAGTTGCCGCTTTCACACAGGGCTCCCTAGTGGCACATACCGTATAAGACTATAGCATTTGTTCCTATATAGCCAATGACCTCCCCAATCCACCTCCCTACTTTGATTGTGGGGGATGCTTTCCCGAGAGCTCTGGTTGTACGAGAGAGGCGACAGGCTATCAAACTACTAGTGCAGTTGATCGGAGTGCAGCACCTATATCAGGATTTTCCCCTGACCACCCCTCCACTTAGAAGAGGAGGCCCCACTACATTAACGAGATATATCACCCGGGCTTCCCTTCGCTTGAGCAAGTGAAAATCTATTCAACGTGGGGGGGTCTTCCAAATGCTTTCTATAACGGCACGATACGAATCTCGTACCACCTCATCGCCGTGAAAGGCGCGTATAGAACTGACACATGCCGTCAAGCGAGTCCGTCCGGGTACAAGTGCTAACTTACGTTTGCCCGGTCTGTAGGCCAGATCGCCAAGGGGACGGAAGGGCATATTTCTAATCCTTTGTGTGGGGCCCTATGGGGCATGGGGAGGTGTACCGGTTTTCCAAGTGCTGGAATGGTGTGGAGATGGCCGCATGAACTACCGCCCCGGGCCCCAACTGCCCCGAGCTGTTTTTCCTTTCTTCCCAGGGGATATCTGAGCTTGTGTGGCAACCACGAGTGATAAATTGTGAACAACTTGTGTGAGGGAATGGGTCCTGTCGAGTTCGTTGATTTTAGCTGATACAGGTATGACAAGCCTGCCACAATTGTTTGGAAGGGGGTATTCCTTGAGGCTTGTTGTGTAGGGAGGATAGGAGAGTCTCCACCGCCACAGTTTGGCCGTCCTTTGGTCTGGATCCGGCCGCCATCTCTGGAGATGTAAAAGCAGGACAGTATTCCCGGTAGATAGGCTAGAAATAACTTCCCAGAAAACGCTAGAGACTACCTCGGCGTTGGATTTAGCCCACGTTTTTCGGCGGGGGAGAGACTAAAAGCTTACGAGGTCGGTATTGTGAGCGGGCGTTTACGGCTGTGAAACATTGCTCCACAGGAGCGCGTAATCTGCTTGCGACCACCGGGGAAACGAGGGGTTCCCGTTGGCTAAATCCTTCAATTGTTTAGCGGCCAGGGAACGAGGCATTCAGCGGTTAAGTTACAATATTAGGTGGAACCAACCTAGGGTATTGCTATCTATATTTCCACATAGTCACTCACGAAAGAAACATTTATTTAGTTTCCTGGATATGGCAAGAAGCTAACTCAAATATCCATCCGCCAAGGTTTCTAGACAAGGTTTCTCATCTCTGGATCACCGGCAGTTGCCACCTTGCCACCGATTGTCGTTATCCGGAGCTTGTCTCTCTGGGATCCGTCCCTTGGCGGGGTGGACATTTACCCTGGTGAATAGCTTTGATATCACAGACCGGCGGCATCGGGAGATCCATGAGACCGCGATGGTTAGGCTATCTGTGCCGTGACGTTTGTGCACTTCGCTTACCGTGAGAGCTGGGATGGTTGGGGCTCGTGCTAGGACGTCGCAGTTGCCTCTCCTAGTGAAGTCTGTTCTACCGGCATTCTTCTCTTCATTTATCCTAGCGGAGAGGCGGAAGCTGATTTTTTTTTTCCGGGTGATTCCCCCTCTTATCCGGAGAGGGGAATTATTGGCCCCTCAGCGTGAGGTCCAATTGTCCCAGTCCTTGCGGTACATTAGTATACTCGAGTACATGGACGTGTCTACCGCCTCGAGGCTTGGAATATCATAATATCATAACGAGTTTGGCTGGGCAGGAACCCTAACCCTGGCGCCTGCATATCACAGATGTTGGGAATGACAGAATGGCAGTGATTAAGAACTTCATGAAATCGTGTATTAAGGAGGTCAAGCTTAAAAATCTTTTAATATATCTCTCGAATACATATGGTGGTGTGGGGCTGTATTGGAAGGCCAATTATTTAACGAAGGCCGGTGGGTCTACCTCGCTAACGATATCCTTGCGATTAATGTGACATCTCTTCCGGCAGCCTCAAGTACTGGTCGGTGGGGATTAAGGTATCTTTACAGAGCAGCTCCGAGTAAGCAGCTCAGTGGCCAAAGAGGGAGTGATGCAGTCAGAATTGGCTATGAGGGGGGCTATTTTAGAAAGAACTCAAGGAAGGTTATAAACAGCTCGAAGTCCCTGATGATTTTTGACTCCTACACTAGGAATACTGTGAGATCAGTTATAGCCACCTAACTCTCGAGGAAAATATCGTCGGGACTTTCCCAAAAGAATTACCATACCACGAACTTCACAAGGTAAAATGTCACCGGTGCATGCTAGCTGCTTGTACACTCTGGTGGTGTATATACGGGGGATTGTCACGTTATCATCCATACTGGTAGTTCAAATCCTATCCTGTGCCAAGTGGAGTTGGGCTAAGAATTACAGGGCACAGTGTTTATATTGGGGAGGGCGTTCTACAACATTTTCCTCCACCCTCTGTCTGAAATCCCCGGGCCCAAGCTCTGCGCGGCCACCGACGTGAGTTCCCCCCAACCACCCTTCTTGAAACCCGCTTGTTTTATATTACTGAGACTCGCACGCAATAGTTCATCGTAGCCTACCACTTCCTCAGCGGGCGATACCCATTCTACATAAAGTCCCTCCACGACAAATATGGAACAATAGTCCGCATCGGGCCCAACCAGCTCTCCTTCTCCTCTGCCAGCTCTTGGCGTGACATATATGGCCACTCATACAGCCGGAGGCAATTCCCGAAATCCCATTTCTACTCCTTCGGTGCGAGGCACATGATCAATGAGCGGGATCCACATAAGCACTCGGAGATGAAAAGAAAGCTTTCACATGGGTTTTCAGCGAAGGCTTTGCTGGAACAGGAGGATATTGTCCAAGGTTATGTGGATAAGTTGATCGGGCAGATTAACGTGCACGGGACGAGACCGGAGGGGGATGAAATGGTGAAGTGGTATAATTTCTTTACTTTCGACTTGATTGGGGATCTGGCTTTCGGACAGTCGTTTGGGAGTTTGAATGACGGTATGTGTGTACTTCGGGATTTTATTAGTGCTTGGTCGAGAGGTACTAACGCAGGGTAGCAAAACCACACTTTTGGGTCAGTTTGCTTCTTGGGAATGTCAGGGCTATTGCGTGGAGGAGTGTTGCCAGGTGGTTCCCTGTGTTCGAAAAGTTAGGTGTTTGGACTGTGCCGAAGAGGGTCATGGAGATGAGGATCAAGCATAGCGAATACAGCCGAAAGATGATTGTCCAGCAAGTACCCCCCTTGGAGCAGACATGGGCCGAATCAGCTAACTTGCTATCTAAGACGAATGAATTTGAAGACTACTCGCAGGGATTTGCTTTCCGGACAGTTCGGCCCCGACGGCCCGGGCATGACTATCCCAGAATTATCTGGCCAGGCCAGCACAATCATGTGCCATCACTCTTCCTTAGGGCTCTGCCGGAATGTTTGGCGTAAGCTGACTTGACGCTCCAACAGCACTGCCGGCTCCGAAACAACAGCAACCTTCCTCTCGGGTACAACCTATCACCTCCTCAAAAACCCCCGTGTATATAACCTCCTCGCCGAAGAGATCCGTTCAGCATACAACACATATGATGAAATCACGGACGCTAACGCCTCGAAACTAAAGTACCTTTCCGCCGTCATCGACGAGGGATTGCGCATTTACCCACCGGTCGGGACAGGCACATACCGCGAAAGCCCCGGGGAAACCGTCGATGGGATATACATCCCCAAAGGGGTGCGATCCCCCTCTCCTTTCCCCCACCCTCAAGTTCATCCCAGATGGTACTACATCGTACTGACATGAGTGGAAAAAAAGGTCGAACTATCGACAAGCCCCTGGTCCACTTGCCACTCGCCAGAGAACTTCCACGACCACGAGGTGTTCAAGCCAGAACGATGGCTGGATCCAGCCTGCACGGATAAGAAGCACGCCAGTCAACCGTTTTCCCTCGGAAGTCGGGTATGCATTGGTCGGAAGTACGTTGCCCCCGTCTCCTCACTCCGGCTGATCTAACAATCCCCTCGCGTGCAGTCTAGCACTGAAAGAAATCCGCCTAGCACTGTCAAAGATATTTTGGGTGTACGAGATGGAGCTGGTGAATAGGGGCGTGGACCTAAACCGGGACAGCACAAGTTTCGTTCTCTGGGATAAACCGGATTTATGGGTGAGGTTCACGCGAAGACCGGGAGTACGCGTTCCGGTTCTCGATAGCGAGTAACATTTTGCGACATTTGTATTTTCCTTTCTTTCATTTTTCCTCATCCAACCCGCGCAGCAAGCACCCCCTTCGTTCGATTGGGTCTAGAACGTATGATTTATGGTTATTTCTTCTATCGTTGTACTGTATCGCGCTATACTATGCCGTAGCATACGTGTTAAAAGTGTCAAGAATTGAGCATTTTGGTGGTGCAGCGGAAGGTTGTTTATTCTATCTGTCTAACTAGCTAAGCGGAGCAAGAACGGTATATGTATATACTATCATGATGATGCAAGTCAGGATACAGAGTACGTGCTTCCACGTACATCTCCTATACGGAATAGTGAGTAGGAAGTCCAAGCAAATGTCTCTCTGGACCTCCATCTACAGGACCATTTCTCAACACTCCCACCCTTCCTCTCACTATCTATACCTGATTGTATAAAAGAAAAAACAAACAAAGAATTCGGTCAGCCTCATTAAAAACCTATCGTGCTGCTGGTGATAGGGAAAAAGAGTACCGCCTACAAGAGTAACCACAACATAAGAAATCAAATATGAAATGGGTAAAGGAAAATCTATTTTAGAGGTCCATGAAGTCCTAAAGCCATAACGTGCTTTTGATGTAGATTTCTGGTAAGTGGCTTGGTAAGAATATCTGCAGTCATATCCGAGGACTGCAAGTATTCCAAAGTAATAAGACCATTCCGGCAGGAATCCCGCACATGGTGATACTGAATTGCAATATGTTTCGATCTCTCATTGAACCTTGGTTGCTCTACGAGCTGGAGGGCACTCTTGTTGTCACAGAGGAGTCTTTGGGGTTTGTAGTCTGTACCGATAACCTCATGGTAAAGCCGTTTCAGCCAAATAGCTTCTTGTGAAGCCTCTGAGTATCCAATATATTCTGACTCCGTGGATGAGAGAGCGACCAGACTTTGTTTCTTTGACTTCCAGGAAATAGAAGCTCCAGCCAAGGTAAAAACATAGCCAGAAGTTGACTTGGAATCCTGTGAGTCTCCAGCGAAGTCTGAATCACAGTATCCATGGATTTCGGAGTTGGAGTCAAGTCGATAGTAGAGTCCTAAATGCATTGTACCTTTGATATAACGTAGTAGTCTTTTTACAGCAGCAAGATGTATAGCACTGGGGTTAATACTAAACTTACTAAGCATGCTTACAGCATATGATATATCTGGCCTGGAGCCAATAGCGAGATACATCAAGGAACCTAAGATAAACTGATATTCTGCTTGGTTTCCTTGGTCACATTCAGGTGTTGTAGGGACAAGCCGTTTGATCTCAAGTGGAGTGGAAACGCTGTTACAGCCAGCCATTCCAAATCGATTGAGGATAGTTCGAGCGAAGCGTTGTTGGTGGAGGAATAAGTGGTCCTGACCGTTAATGATTTCCAATCCCAGGAACTGCTTTGCTGGTACAAGATCATTCAACTTATACTTTGTTTCTAGCTTCGTTTTAACTTCTACTATCAGGCCAGAGGACTTTGAGAGAAGCAGGATATCATCGATGTAAAGGACCAAGAATAGACTCCGGTCCTTAGTAAAGTAGAGGTTAGGATTATTATTGGACTTTCCAAGACCAATGGATCCAAGGAAGTTGTCGATATGTTGATACCATAGGCACGGCGCCTCCTTAAGACCATATAGTGCCTTGTTAAGCTTTAGGATACAGTCCTGAGATCCCATGTGTCCAGCTGGCTTGAGCCACTCAATACCTTCCGGCATTTCCATGAAAACAGTATCCTCGAGCTTAGGATTAAGAAATGCGGTACAGACATCAAGGTGATGAATCTCCCACCTATTGAGGGTAGCTAAAGCCAAAACTAGTCTTATGCTTGTTAGCCTAGCAACAGGGGCAAAAGTCTCACCAAATATTTGTTGCTCATATCCCTTAATTACTAGACGTGCCTTATAGCGTATTAATCTATCTAAATTTATCTTGCATCTAAACACCCATTTGCATCCAATTGGCTGCACATCATGCCCAATGCTAGATTTGTTAATAATAGACCATGTCTCATTATCTTCCAAGGACTTGAACTCATCGCGCATAGCGGTTTTCCATTCCCGGCAGTGTCCTTATCTGAGAGAATCCCAGTAGCTAGTCGGGTCCTCTATAGTATCATCAACTGCATTCAACCCCATCATCGCATGAATAGCGGAATGAGCACTGGGGTGCCCCTTTGCTGCAACTCTTTGATATCTGCGCAAATTCACAATTTGCGGGACTTGTACGGTTTCTTTAAGACTTAGACTCCCTACAGGAGATGCTTCTTCACCCCTGTCAACGGTCATCACTGGGCAGGACATGGACTGATCGAGCTCAACCTCAAGATCAGAATTAATACACTCATGGGTCCCTTTAAACCCAGAGTCCTCAACCCATATGCGTTGGGGAGTAGGTGCCCTTTGTTCCCTGATATCAGCAACCTCTTCCAGAGCTGGCAGTACCTCTGTGCTCGAGAGTACTCCAGATGGGTATAACATCATAGAGTCCTCCTCCGGAGGTAGTTCCTCAGAAATGCAAGAGCGTAGAATCTCTACTTCTTCCGTCTCATCACGAGTTCCTTGAACTCGAAGCTCATCAAATATGACATCTGAAGCCTCAATAATACGGGCACCTTGTAGATCCCACAGTCTCCAAATCTTTTGTGTATCATGTACGTACCCTAAGAACGTACACTCTTTTGACCACATGGAGAACTTGCTTTTTCTCAATTCCTTTGGAATAAACCGATAGGCAGCACATCCAAATCTTCTAAGGTGCTCCAATTGCGGTTTCTTGCCCTTTAGCTTTTCATATGGAGTTGCATTGGAAATTGATTGCGATGGAGTCCGAGCATGGAGATAGACTGCTGTGCTCACTGCCTCGGCCCAAAAGTCATCATCCAATTTAGAATCAATTAGCATTGCGCGGGCCTTGGTGACAATCGTTCTTATCATACGCTCCACAACTCCATTCTTTGATTGTGTATATGGTGGACTAGGTTCGAAGGATATGCCGCTAACTCGTAGGATTCCACGGAATAGGGAGTTGTTATACTCCCCTCTACCATTATCGCAACGGAAGCGGGTGATCGACCAACTGGGGTATTCTTTTTCAATTCGAGTTTGAAGGTTTTGGAATACTGCAACGACTTCAGTTGAGGACTTGGTTCGTAGAAAGTATACCCAAGTGACTCACGTGAAGTCATCAATGTAGAGAATAAAGTAATGGAAGCCAGACTTTGACGGAGGATTTATCGGACCACATAAATCAGAATGTAAGAGCTCGAATGGTTTGGTAGCCCTTGGTTGAGGTTTTCTTTCAAACTTTCGAGTATGCTTCACTTTAATACATACTTGGCATAGGTTACCTTGATCTTCATTATCCTTTTGATAGGCTACTGGGGGAATCAAGGTTGAAAGCAACTTGTTGCTCAAATGGCCTAGACGCTGATGCCAGAGTGTGAAACTTGGCAAAGAAGTAGCCAGAGCAGAGACTGGCTACTGAATATCATTACTGGTCTCTCCCATTGTAACGTAATAGAGTCCATTCTGTAGGACCGCAAGCTGTTGTTCCACGGTGTTCTTGTATTGAAAGAAGCAAGACCAATCGTGAAAACTTATTCGGCCTTCCATGGAAAGACAACTAACGGATAGGAGATTGTGAACCAGGTCCGGAACATAGCGAGCTTGGATAGTCAAGCTGGATTGAGAAACAGCAATCTCAATTTCCCCACAACTGGTAGCAAGGACAGAAGAATTGTCACCCAAGTAGACTGTCATTGGTTGAGTAAGCCGCTTAAGGGAATGAAAAGCGAGGCGATCACAGCAGAGGTGATGGGTAGCTCCTGAGTCAATGATCCAAGTACCCAGCTCTTTGCCATGCATACCATTTTTCTTTACCGTGAAACCAGCAAGTGCTTTGACTGATGCAAATACTGCTCCAGCCTCATCTCTATCTTTTCTCCTATTTCTCGGAGATCTCCCACCTCCTCTCTCTTTCTGGGCCTCCTGTGCTCACCTTCGTAGATTACAGTCTTCTTGCCGATGCCCAGGCCGTAGGCAGTACCAGCAAGTGAGGCTTGAAGAAGTAACCCTAGGCCTTCGACAATTGTAAGTAGGATTACGGAAAGAGGAGCAGTTGTGATAGTGGGAGCGATCGAGAGAATTCCTTAAGGCAAAGCTACTCCTTCCACGGGATCTCCGGCTTGAATATGTAGTTAATGTAGTTGTTGGAGAATTGGGCCTTATTGGTTCAGATACGGTCTTTCGTGTCTGGTTGGAAGCTTCCCATTCGATTAAAGTTGAAACTACTCGGTCGATAGTTTGTTCCTGTTTGGGGTGATGTGTTATAATGTCAATGATCGAGTTGAAGGATTTCGGAAGGGTTGTCAGTAAGTGGCTAATAAAGGTTTCTTTTGGAATTGCCTGCTCAGTTCCACTGAGTTCCTTGCTGCATTCCAATAACTGAGTAATATAGTCGGCAACAGAGGAATTGGAAGTGGACCATAGTTGGTTAAACTTTCGTAGGATCGCAGTTCTTCCGGCACGTGAGTTTGAAGTATCCAGTTTGACTCGCAACTCTTCCCACATCGCACGCGGGTCTCTCAGTCCTTGGAGATAGGCTTTAACTGAGGATTCACAGGATGCATGAATGATGGCTGCACCAATGCCAGCCCGCTTATCAAACTCATTTGAGTTTGTGTTTGGCCCTTGTGGCTGACTCGGAACTTCTTCTCCCAAAACGATCGATAAGGCTTGTTCAGCCTGTAGGAAGAACTCGATATCTCGACGCCATTGACTATAGTTAAGATGATTGAGCTTAGCTGTCTCACCATACTTACACCAATAAGTTCCTTTGTCAAGATTGCTGACTGGACTTGAAGTGAAGGACATGGTATCGGTTTGTTTGCTATGTATAGCAGGGTTTTACTATGGAGAGACGATGATGAGAGTAATGAGAAGAAGGAGAAGGAAAGAATCAAGAACTAGAAGGTATTCTTGTTTTCGTGCAGGAGTTAAGGTAGCAGACTGGGCTCATAACCTGTCAAGAATTGAGCATTTTGGTGGTGCAGTGGAAGGTTGTTTATTCTATCTGTCTAACTAGCTAAGTGGAGCAAGAACGGTATATGTATATACTATCATGATGACGCAAGTCAGGATACAGAGTACGCGCTTCCACGTACATCTCCTATACGGAATAGTGAGTAGGAAGTCCAAGCAAATGTCTCTCCGGACCTCCATCTACAGGACCATTTCTCAACAAAAAGCAAAACCTTTCCCATTAGCAGTACGGAGCTCTCCCCTCTTGAGAGCAACCAGGAACGCTGAACACTAATACCGAGTGAGATTCTATGCCTCTACTGAACTCGCTAGACGACGTGAACCGGATGAATCCTTGCGCGCCTCGTGTCTAGGGACTCGCGCCCTCGCGCCAAGAACGGTCACCTCTTTCGCAATAGCCTCCCCGAACCCAGAGAAACAAAGCATACCCTAGCCTTGGAGCTGCTTCCTGGAGGAGTGGATACATCGCCACAACGTAAAGAGCAAAAGCTACCCCTCTACCGTAGTCACAACCGCTACGTCCCCTCCCATTTGTCACAACCGCTCACGATATCATCTCTCAAATTCCGTTCCATCCTATGCATATGCAGTAAATACCTCCACCGCGGGAGAAACATCCAATTTCGCGGAACCCGCAGTACCGCTGACGGGGGAGGAGACGGTTGTCCTCCACGCAGGTAAGATATAAAATAATTACGGTATCTTGTGTCGCTGTCGCGATTATTCAAACGGCTCAAGCTTCGTGGACTACCGTACGGTGTTTTATGCCTTTTATGGGTCCGGGTGGGCTGTTCCGAGAGAGGTGAGTATTTCTTGGCGCGGAGACACGGGTACTTGTACAGTACAGTACTGTACTCGTACTCGTGCTAGTGTGGTGCTCTGCTGGTAATTGATGGGGCGGATTAGACTATCCGTTATCGCGGGAGGAACTTTCCGGGATTCTGGGGTTGCTAGTGCCGTACAAGTGCATACACTACCCGACTGGCAAATTTACCTCCTGCCTGGCGCTGTGGTAATAATTGCGGTTAACGGGGGTGGGCAATGCGAGATGTGTCCGTGTGCACGATGAGAACCGGATTCACCCCACGCGAAACAATCTACTATAAGATTCTATCTTTTGGCAGGGTCTACACTGAACTCCTGCAGCGGTAATATCACGGCGGGCTACCTTCTGATGCTTGTCCGCATATGAGATACTTGCCAGTCCATCCTAATACTTCGCGTGTAATTTTCTTTTTTCTAGAGAAAAAAAAAAGAAGGAAAAAGAGGATCTGGAAGCATCTTTTGCCCCGTGAAAGCCGAATAAAGAGTATGATAATATGGTATAAGAGGGAATCAATTCGGCTTCCCCTATGGTTTGAAGAAGACATGGAACAGCAAGCCGGTCGAACGCACAAGAGAGAAGAAACAAAACAATTCCTCGATAGAGGGGGCGGGGAGGGGAAGAGAAAAAAAGGGCCTCAAACATTTACCGACTCTCAATCGAGGCGATAGCACTCCTCAACGCCCCATCGATATCAACATGGAAAAACGGCCTGTTAATCCCTCCAACGACCACGGGGACCCTCCGCTTTCCAACACTGGTTGGAGTTCCAATCCTTGCGACATCTTCCTCATCCTCCTGCGAGGAGCGACTCCCATTAAGCGGTCTCCCACCCTCCTCATCAAAGCCCTTCTTTTCCGCGGCTTTCACGTCAACAACCACCGCTTCCTCAACGCTCGCGACCGAGAACACGGGGGCCCATCCGGCCTTCCTTTTGCTGTTGAAATCTCCCTCCCTATCGCTAGGGAACCCGAACCCGGCCGCGGTTAAGGCACGCTTCGTCCAGCGGGAGCCGATGGAGGCGAAGTGCCATTCTACAGTGTCGGGAGCAACGTACCGGTCCAATTGCGTGCGCACGTCGATGAGGTTCTGCACGGAGGTGATGTCGACGTTGTTCACCGAGGCAAAATCCAGGATTATAGCGCGGAGCGTGGGCCGCGGGTCGGCGGCGGCCATGGCCGAGGCCTTGGGCGGGGGGTCGTTCCATGCTCGGTCTCCCACCTCAATGGTTACGTTGGAGACATTTGGCCGGGTGGCGGAGAAGATGTGCTGCACGAGGTTTTCTGTGTAGTGGGAGGCGTTGGCGTAGAGGAAGCCTGGGCATTGTTAGTCTGGGGTTATAAAGAGGAAGTGGAGGGGGGGGTACCTTCGGAGAAGCGGTAAATGAAGATTCCTGGATATGGGCTTATGACCTTCAGGCTTGGATTTGAGCCATCTGCTAGGTCCAATGGTAAGTAAACATTTCTAGCATTGTGGTCCTCAAGGTTGCGTCCCAGAGTCTTTTTCGCCGCACTGCCCTTTACCAATTCCGCGGACAGGCTGTTCGGCACAACTTCACTTCCCCCGTCACTGCGGTCGTCGGAGCTATACAGACTACCGCCTGTGACTGAGCGCACCTCAACCTTACCCAGTAGATGCCCTCTCGCCTTCGCAATCCTGAACAGCATGACACCGGCAGACAGCCCAACAGTAACATAAATTCCATTCTCAATATTCGTAAACACCGTCACGATGACACCGGCGAAGAAAATGACCACTTCTAACGGGGAGATGCACCAGAATTTGTACACCGTGTTGGGAGGAGTGATCAGGTCACCGACGGCGTGGATGATGACTGCCGAGAGACTGGAGTTGGGGATGAAATAGAACACCGAGGTCAAGAGGTAGATAGCCATGAGGACGACGACACCAGTGATTACTCCAGCGAAGGGTGTGCGCACGCCGGCTTTCGACTTGATAGCTGTCCGGGAGAACGATCCAGTGGCCGGGTATCCACCGAAGAATGGACCGAAGATATTGGTGATTCCGATCGCGATGAGTTCCTGAGACGGGTTAATCTGGTAGTTGTTTATTCTGCCAAATGACTTCGAAATTGCCTGTCACCATTCCTGGTTAGAGGGTAGTTTAACAACTAGTGGTTGAGGATGGCTCGGAACATACAATATGCTCTATCAATAGCACAATGACCGTCGCCGGTAACTCGCCCACAAAAACGTTAAAGATGTCAGCATTGGCCTTTGGAACGCCCATGTGCTTGAATCCACTAGGGACGGTTTTCAGGATCGCGAAGACCGGCTTCTTGCGACGCCCCCGATTCACTATCCAGGAAATCAATGTGTACAACAGGATCGTGAACACAGTTCTCAAGGTGGACAGGAAAAACCAAGTCTTCTTATGGTTAGGGTACCTCTTTGGCAAGAAGGTACCGGTGATCCAACGAATGAGGTACAATAGGAACAAGGCGGTTAATCCCATTGCTGCATCTATCTTGGCCGAGCCAAGGTGCTTTAGGATATTGATGAAGACTTTGTATGTAGCCTCACGAGTGTTGAAGCCGGTGATGCCGAGCATGGCAGGGACTTGGCCCGTTGCTATACTAATTGCGGAGCCCGTCATGAATGCGGCGATTGCCGTGAGGGGGATGTACTCCACTACGAAACCCAGGCGGATAAGGCCCATTGCCGTCACGATTGAGCCGGCAACAAGGGCTAGTGAGGAGGCGATGTCTTCTTTTGCATAGGCGAAATTTTCCGGGGCCCTTGAGACGATGTTGCCCACTAGCGTCGACATTACAGCAACGGGACCGATGGTGATATCTTTCGAGGTGGCGAAGAACCAGTAGATCATGACTCCGACGAATGACGAATAGAGACCGAATTCGACGGGGAGGAGCGCAAGCTTGGCATATGCCACTGTAACGCGGAATTGTACATTAGCCTCGGCCCGCCAACCTATTCCAAGCTAGGTGGTGGGGGTATGTGATCGCTCCAAACCCATAAATAAAACCCTCGTAAAAATACGAGTACGGGGGGTCGGGGAGGAAAAAAATAATAAAAAAATAACAAAAAAGAGTGGAAACTTACTCCCTTGAGGAATGACGACACAACCCACCGTAATACCGGCGACTAAATCGCCATACAACCATTTTAGATTATATCTCCCGATCCACGAAACAAAGGGTACAAGACTGAGGAGGTAGGAGACAAATCCGGGTGTCGATGGTTCGAATTGCTGGAACCACTCCAGTACTGTTGGTTCCTGCTCGATATATGTTGCCCCCGGACCGCTCCCATCCTGACCCTCTATCACTCTAGGGATTGGAGCCTCCTTGGCGCGCTGGCCCGGGTTCAGGTCTATCTGCAGGACCCAGGCCAGGGCGTGGCCTACCTTTGAAGATACGGAGGCTGGCATTTGTGGAGGGTTATAACGCGTTGTAGTGGGTGAAGTGCGGAAGGGAAACCGAAGGACAGAGACGAACGGACAATTTGTGAAGTGGGGCCCCCTGGTGGATAGCGAGAGGGAGGGTGGGGAGGAAGAGGAGGAGTAAGAGGGGGGATGAGGCAGAAGAGGAAGTGGGAGTGAGAAACAGCACAGTGTGTATGATATAAGATCCTTTCCCGAGCTCGCAGGTAGCACAGTGCCGTACAGCACTAGTATGCTCTTCACTACCGTACCACCTCCGGGATCCGGATGCTGTTACTGTATTATATTCTGTAGCCACCGTATGCTCGAGAACAAAAGACCTTTCCCACAGCCCTTGGGTCAACTGACGGAGCAGTCCAACCTATCCACATACCGCACCACCGCTAAACCGAATCTCGAAAGCAGTGAATGGCGCTCTAGGAGACCCGCGCCCTGCCCCTTTCCCTTTCCTCTCTTTACCTTTACTCGAGTACGTTTTTAGCTTCTCCCTTTCCGAATCTCCCTTTCCGTCCTTCCCAAACGCTAGCGGGTTGTAAAAGACATCGGCAATCACCAATCACAGGTAAAAACCAGATATACTGCAAAGATACCAGCTTAGGCGAATCAGCGTAGTCCTTAGCCCGAAAGCACGGATCATCCTTTCACAAAGTTCTCATGCAACAGCGTCTCTTTCACGGAGCCCTGCATCCCGCGACAAAAAAAAGAAAAAAAAGAGAGAGGGAGAGGGAGAACAACCATTCTGCTAATACTTGTGCCGAACAGGTAAGAGATAATTTGGATATTATGTACTCGAGCATACGGATGGTGATAGATAGGGTAAGCAAGGAGAGTTGTTTTGCTAGCTTTGACGTCACGTCGACCAATCAAATGTTCCGGAAAAGGCGACATCGCGGGGCGCCATCACGCCAAGTCGGGCTTGACTGCTTCTCCTACTCACTCTGAAATCCGGTGACCAGATGTACGCCAGGGGCACATCGGGAGGAACTCCCAAGACATGTGGGGAGGAGAGAGGGAGGGATGCCCCTCCAATAAAATTAACGAGATCATTTTACCCGTCGTCCGAGTCACCATTTGA